>CM029437.1:9955798-10091568 GCA_017140255.1 Eucalyptus paniculata subsp. matutina
GGACATTAGCCCGGCCTCCACTACAACCCGCATCCGACGTGAGCATTCGAACTTAATCAAGCATCGCTTCCCAACTCCCGTTGGATGATGAGTTCCAATAGTGATCACACGCGCGCACATACTTGGCTAAGAACACCGTGCTTTGCATTCAAATACCTTGTTTTTAAAAAATGAACTTGGCCGCTTTTTTGTATTATAAATCTTGGTAAAATAATCATGCATGGTCACATATTTAAATCGAACCAGTAAACATGGTACACTCCCATTTCAAAATTCCACGATTTTACATAGTACATAAAATTTTGGTGTGAAAAACCGACACCTAGTATTTTTCTAATTAAATCCCATAAAAGCAAATTTTGCAATAATAAGCAATAATTAGCACCAAGCACTCAATTGCACATATCAACAATCAATTTCACATATAAATTAATCCATGAGAACGAGTGTAAAATTTCACTAAACGGCTAATCGTCACAATTTACGCTAATTACTATTAATTAAATAAATTACGATTAATTAAATTAATCAAATTTAATTAATCTAACCATGGTTAATTAATCTAACCCAAGTTAACTAATCTAACCTAAAATAGCATAACCTAGCTAAACTAACCAACCTAACTAATCTAGTTTCTCTAACTAGGATTAACCACTAATCCTAATTAACGCTAATTTAGCCCCCTAAGCGAAATCAACTACCTAATCAAGGATTAGGACGTTAACTCACCGGGTTAGGACGGCGTTCATGGTGACGACGGCGTGAAGACGGTGAAAACTCAAGACAACCGTGTCTCTAATGGAGGCCCAACGATTGTGGAAAACAGCCCTGTAAGTCTTAGCCAAAGGTTGAGATTCGGTTCTGTACTGCAGTTGCTGGTCAGAAGAGCTGGGCTGGAAGTTGGTGGTTGGACGGCACGGGGACGGCAGCTGCTGGGCTGGTTGAGTGAGCTGGAGACGGTGAGGATGGCTGGACGTGGGGTGACGATGCTGTGGAGATGGCGAGCTAGTGGTTGGGTGAGTGCTAGGGTCGTGGGGGTGGTTCGGTGATGACAGCCAAGGAGTTGGAGGTGGAGCTGGTGGGTGACGAGCGTTGTGGTGACTTGGCTGGATAGACAGAGATGAGGGGATGTAAGGTCCTGCGGTGTTGGTGCAGCTGTGGGGATGGAAGATGGGGCAGCGGCAGCAAGGAAAATGGAGGGGAAACGATGGGTTGCTCTCTGCCGATTGATGGGGAAAAATGTGAGGAAGGAAGCAGCTGAAGGGTGGTCGGCGGAAGGAGGAAAAGGGTGTGCGCTTGAGGGATAGAGGGAGAGAGAAGAAGAAGAAAGGGAAAAGAGAGGGAAGAGGGAAGTCAAAGGTGCATCCAATAGAAAGCTTGGTGAAATATCAAAACACTCATGACCTAGCCTCAAAAGTCTTCAGCCCGAATTGTCAAGCATCCCTCCAATAAGAATTTAGCTTTGAAATCCTTCAATGAAACTATTTTGGTGGTAGAAACAATCCCATATTTCAGCCATCCGAATTTCCGAATTTTCTTGTTTGTCTGAAATTGATTTTTCCGCAAAATTCCAGACTCAGTGAAAATTCTCTCGAAAGATGAGACAACGTCTTATAAATGAATCGTGATACACTTGAACGTCGATTTAAAACCGAATTCAATTTCATGGTTAAAATTGATCAACGCGATTTTAGTACAACCTAACCTATCTCGGTAGCTTTTAGGGATTTTAGTGTGTTTGACTCGTGGTCGATAATTTTTTATCCACGTTTGTACATATCTGACTTGTAGATCACTCTGATTGTCGTAAAAATAACAGGATTTGAATTACATGTACCGAGTATAATTTCGATAGAAAATCGGATTAGTGTTAGACACGAATTTCGCAATTATGTAGAATCACCCGTGATTCAATTACGTAATTCCATCGAATCGACTTATTTCTGATCACAATTCGATTATAACAATATTGTATTAACCCTTGCCGATTATTATGGTCAAGTTAGTAATTTGATCAATTCTCTAATCACGTTTATATACCTTTACGGCTTCACCTAATATATTATTTACTTGTGAGGGCCAGCTCAAAGTAAAATGACCATAGGCATGTCGATCTAAATGTCTATTTCATATTATCGAGCAGGTTGAATTTCGATGTCACACGTAAAAACCATAAAAGACTCATTCTAGATTAAACAGAATAACACTTCAGTAATTCGACCCTAACTGAGTTGACAATCATTTATCCTTTTGCATTGAGTTTGAGTGGGCAAATCTGCTGTAGTGCACATCTCTTCATTCCGACAACTTTTTTTTGTTGAAATTTGTTTCTTTTCTGCATAATATTTTGAGAGGAAGGCCTCGCAAAGCAAAATCTGTCTCAAAAATTATAGGAACGATATAATAATAGCTTATTTCCAGTTATTTTCCCTTTTGGATTGAGTTTGAGTTGGCAATGTTGACAAATGATTTTTAGTCGACGCGTCATTAAAATGTAAAAAACCAAGATTTGGGTTTCTGATTGACGAAGCCCTATCTTTCAGCCCTAATATTGTTGGCATTTTTAAATAATTTCTAGTTCATTTCGACAAAAACCCGAGAAGTCAAACGGTTGACTTTTGGGTTGACTTTTTTGTCAACCCATAATAGAAAATTGACTTTTTACCTAAAAAATTCATTTAGCTTTGATATCACTTTTGTCAATTCAAAAATTTGACCAAAAAAATCAACTTTTTAGAAAAAATCAACTAAATGGTTGATTTTTTGTCAAACCTTTGACCAAAAAAATCAAAAATAAAAAAATGCACACATACATTTCTTTTAATACCAATATGACTTGTGTCAAAAATTTCACAAAATTCGACTAAAAACGTTGATTTATGAATTTTTCAATTTTAGATTTTAAATCGACCAAAATTAAAATTACTTTTATTCTAGTCATAATTAGGCATAGTTCATTCTTTGACATTTGGTTTATGGACTATTTGAAATCTGCATGTGCATTTAATTTTGTGATTTATCGAGTCAAAATAATTGCCATTTTGAGCCCTAATTAGGGGACCAAAATCGATCATTCATAACTTGTGAACGACAATTGTTTCTCACTCACTTTCTTAAAATAAATTAAATCTAAAATCGATCTTGGGAAATTCACACTAAAACTCATCAATTTAAAGAATTTTATCTTCCCAATCATAAGAAAATCAAGCAATTAAGCTTCAATCATCAAAATTCAAATTGATCCAATCATGGTTATAGTTTTACTTAATAAATCAAGGTCCAATTTTAATATTAGGCTTAGATCTATTTTTAACCTAAGCTCAAGTGCTTCAATCCAAGGTTTATTTGAATATGATAAGTGATCTTGTGTATGGGTAACTCATTAGATAGGGCAATTGTGACACTAATTAAGTTCAATTTTAATTAATTTGCAATTTTGCCCATTGAATTGCAAATTTTACGATTTTAGCCCTTTAGCCCCAATTCAAAGCAAGCAAGGTTTCGACCCATTGCTTTTCATGGTAATTATTCAATTAAGGCAATGAAATGCCCCCAGATCACGTTCAAAAGGTTTGATTAACTTAGTTGTATCTTAATTGGCCAATTTCTTCTAAAAAAGGATCAAATTTCTTTTCAATTTAGTCCTTTTAGGACCAAATTGCATAAATTTAAGGCCCACAGGGGTCCCAAGTGGCCAATTTGGCAAGAAAATGTTAACATTTCAATTTTATTTTTTCTTCAGATGAAATAATGGGAAGGAAATTTATATGACCCCAGTATCATATAAACTCTTTCCAAAATTTCTTTAAAAGAAATTGTACAATTGAAAGGGCGACAACAAACATTTAATTGGAATGCCGGTTTTCTAAAATTACATGGAAGTTAAATGAAATTTCATTGAACCAATATAAGGAAAGAAAACTTGGCTACATTGATTCAGGAAAATACAAGGAAATTCCAATTACGTGGGAAATAGGATTGAACGAGTACATGGAAACGTCAATTACAGGAAATTGGAATTAGAAATTACAAGGAAAATCCAATTACATGAAACGGGAATACGTTTCATGGAAAATCCTATACAGAGTCTCTAAGAAGTCATGAGCTAGAAGAACTAGAAGGGTCTACTCAGGGACGCTTGTTATCATGGGCCAAGCATTCCATTTTAGCTAAGGCATTGTCCCTTTCCCTAATGAGTTGAACCATATATGCTTGTTGGTGACCATGAGATTCAGGAATTTCAAGTAGGGCCACTTCAAGCTCTAGCTTCACTTGGCGATGAATATAATCAATGGAAGCGTGGTAGGATTTCAACTCACCTCCCAGTTCAATCTCATCGACTTTGGCTGCATGTTGTGGAGTGTAGTGATACCACACTTTGATGGCTTCTCCAATTAGGGTCTTGACGTGGTCAATTTGGTTGTCCACTAAAACTTCATTGCAACGATCAGAACGATAGAACTCTAGATTGAGGATTGGAAGGATCATTTGAAGTGCGCGATATTGGCAAAGAACCCTTAAAATGGAATAAGAAGTTAGACTAGTTAATCCCACCAGGGGATAGGGTCATCCATTCCACCAACAGGGCGTACCTCGGGATCCCCTAACCATTTGACATGCCATTAGATTCGATTCGGGAAGAGTACTTTGAGGAAATGGAACCAAATAGAGAAGGACCAAGTGGGAAAGAATTCTTTCTTTTGATGGAACATATGAATAGGGTAATAGTTATTTGTGACTCGGATGATCTTCAAATGGGGCGAGAATTCCTTAATATGGGAGAAAAGCCAAATCTGTAGGAGGCCTATTGGGGCTCTAAGAGTTCCTCATCCATCTCCTTAAAACGGTTGAGGGAAAAAAAGGTATCGTCTAGGATCATATATGTAAAACGTTTAAAAAGCGAAGTTGGTCGACGATGTGAGTGACTAAAGGATTCATTGTTTTACGAGTATGTGGGAATATGACAAAATCCATAAAATATAAGGAGAAAAATGCGGTGAATTCAACTCTTGGATTGAGGTTTAAGAATTTGAGAAATGTTGTTGAAGAAAGGCGTATGACATGGTATTGTAATTACCTTTAGAATGGTTCTATTCTTATCGGAAGGAATGTTTAGGAATTGGCTCGAAAGGGTGATTGGATCTTGTTGGATAGGCAAATCTAAGGAATCCTTATCTAATCCAATGGCTATATCATACTCCTTATTTAAACAAGTAAAGAGTGTGAAATTGAAAGTTTGAAATTTAAAGAACAAGGTAACAGTAAAAATGGACCGATCTCTTACCAACCAAATACATGGTAAGCACAAATTACGTGTCGTATAAAATTGTGAGGTTTTGATGCCTAGGGTGAGAATGCTAAAGGCTTAAGGTCCCCATCTCAATGGATAAAAATAATTTAGCCACCATTACTTTCTTCACAAGATTTGTATGAAATTATCTTAAGTACATCATATATTTTTTCTAGATTGTTTTATATTAATTTGGTTAGGGAAAATCGCCAAAATTCGTCATAGGATTAGTCTGTCCCACACTAGGTTCAACCTGAGTTTGCCTAGGATTAAGGCCTTAGATGAGTCCATTTGACTTTGTATCTTCCATGAGATTTGTAACACATGTTGCAAGTCTTCTAACCAGGTATGATTCATGCGAATTGAGCATCATTTACCATGTTAATTGCATGTGCAAAGTTGTTTGGGTGCTCTGTGATTTGTGTGATTCATTACATGACTCTGTTTTGCCATTTTTGTGTGGGCTCCTGTAAGCCAATTAGGTTTAGATGTCTTCATAGGAAGTGCTTGCTATAGTACATTCTACACATAGAATTTTTCCTAAGATTATTGTACGCATTAGATTTTCAAAAATTAAGCATGTTCTGTAATTGTTATGTTGAATTAGGGGCTTATCATGAGTCTACCAAGACTCATTTGTTTGGGCCCTTAAGGGCCAAATTGTGTCTTGTTGTCTTCACGGCATTTGAAGCACGTGTTACAAGCTTCGTATTGATGCATGTCACGCCATATTTGAATCCTGTTTGAAATTTGAAAAGCATGCATCAATTTAGTTCATTGTAACTGAAATTTGTCCAGCATGTCATTCTTAGCAATAAGTCATCTTCCAATGTTAATGACTTGTGTGATTTCTTTGTACTCCGATTTAGGGTTAAATGTTTTACCCAAGCCATTGTCGCATTCAACCTTATGCCATTGTTGCGACCCGATCTCACTGCCCTCGATCCCTCTTGCAAGGAGAGGAAATGGGGAAAAGGTCGGATTGATAGGTATTTGACCATTAGAGCTCCCTCACAGCTCAACCACGGGATGTCATCACCTCACCCTTCGAATGAACCTCTTGTGAGTTTCCTCTACAAGGTCGCGCGTTTTCCCAAACTCATACCTCAGATGATAGTGGAGTGTCGTGACCCATATCCATATAGGCGACACACCTTGAGAGAATAGGTCGAGTGTGAATATCATATTTAAGGGTACATTTACCATGGTTGCCCTCCCTCTGGTACTCCTTTCTAAAGATGGCATCACTTCATCCATTAGGAATTTTCCACATGTGGGTATGCTAAACCATGGTGAGTCTTATCAAGACCCCTACTCCGCTTGACGGGTTCATTTATAAGGTCTAGTTATTTTGGACAACCGAAAAATAAAATGGGAGTCGCCACTAGTCTCATTTTTAGGGGTCGGCCGGAAGCCCAATCGAAGATCGGGAGTGCTCTCTTGTTTTTTTACCTAACCAGTTATTTAGATTCAAGGACTTAAGTTTACGCTAATATTTCTATTAAAGCCCTTTCGGTACCTAAACAATATATTGTGTTTACCTAATGTGTCCAAGTATTTCTTCTTACATTTTCGGGATCGTTGGTCCTAAAGGAAGCGATCATGCATGGTTGGTCGTTTTCATGCTAATCTATTATAGGAAATCTATAACTGGGTACATATAATGGAAAGAAACATGCATACATGTCAAAACAATCAAAATGACAACATCATACTAAAATCAATATTTTGAAAGAAATTCAGTGCAAAAAGAATATTTGGGCCTCAAGATCGGGCTTTAAAATTGATGCGCAGGTCCCTCTAAGACACCTACTCGATTCATTCTATGACTCACAATCGCTATTGACCAATCGTGTTCTTGCATGGCTAATGACATTTATAAGTCTGTTAACCAAGCGATCTACGTGATCCTAGGGTTTTCCCTCGATATCATGCATCGACCCTACAACACATCTAAAAGTCACATGCATTGCAGGTCTTTTGGACATTGTTTTTCAACCAATCAAGCAAGAAAGTGAACCATCGACGGGTCACTTATTACCAAGGGCATGTGCCAATCACAAATACAGGCACTTCTAAATGTATGTGTGATTGTATGTATGAGGGGTACATGTGATGTTTTAAAGACATCTTTTGAAATCATTTGCGAAAAGTTTTGAGACAAAGTGATGTCTTGGCTATGAAAGGCATTTAATTACCAAGGCTAGCTCCAAGAGTTCAGACAAATGCATTCACAAGCATTGTAAGCATTTTGAATACAACCAACTGCATTTTCCACAACATCAAATCAAGATATAAAAAGGTTTGAAATCAGATTAAGAAATATCTAGTGATGGAACACATTTAATTGCCAAGGCTAGAAGCCTAGGTTCACATAAATGTGCACTATAAGCGCTGTAGGCACTTTGAAGATGGTTCAAATCACAACTCTTCCTTAAGCCAAATTGAGCTTTGGAAAAGAATTTTTACAAATTGTTTTCATAAACATTATAATATACCAAAGCATTTTTAAAATTTGGTTTGGAAAGAACTTAATAAAATCATTTAACAATGAATATCCAGGTATTTCTTAAAGAAAATTTCATGAATATGGAATAACCTAGTTCATGCACAAACTAACCTAGGAAGTTTATCTAAACAATCACTACAAAGCTTTCATGTTAGGAAATTTCCAAAGTAAATATGTAAAGACAGCAAAATTAGTGATATCCATTGACAATTAATCTATGAAAAAAGACTTCTAACATGCATGACATGATAATGAAAAACTTTTGTAAAGAAAGCTTATACAATGAGGTACATATGATTTTACAAAAATCAGACAACAAGCAATAGCGTATTTGAAAATTGTCAAAATGGTGATATTCAGCCAATATCGCAAGGATTTGCCCAATCAAAACAGGTCTAAAAATTATCAAATTTACACACAACATAGCGAACATAATGACAAACAAGTTTCATTCAAAGGCCAAGTGCAAAATCCTTATTGGAAAAAATAGAAAATGTCAAAAGTCTATCCAAATAGGGGGTCCGAATAGGGGTCCGAATTTGATCCATGTCTAGATTCTAATATAGTTTTGAAAAAATGGAAAGTGGTTGATGAGCCATCTAGGTGACATCAATGGCATTGGAAACCTCTAAGTGTGCCTTTACGACTTTCTAGAAGGGCTTCGAGTCCAAACTAGGTCAATTTTGATACCTAAGATTAAGATCTCTAAAGGTGCAATGTTAGAAACTACTAAAAACAAACACAAGCATGCATTTAAAATCTCAAAGTCATTCAAATAATGCACAAACGGCATGAATAAATCACATGGGACTAAGGATCATATGTGACAGAATATTTGGATAAACACTTATTTGTCGCATGCAAAATGTCATGCAATTTAAATGACATTATGAAATGATTCAAGATTCCTAATAGTATGCTTGGAATCCTAAGCGTGATGAATACTTTAGGACACAAATTTAACGCAAGATGATTCTCAAATGATATTAACTAAACATGTACTCAAACCTTGCACCATGCAGATTAATTATCAAGAAGACATGATCAGTAAAAATCTAGTCTCTAAATGACTCAAACAAGTATGGCAAGATGCATATACAGTAAGGTTTCATTTCGCATTAACTCCACAAAACGGGCATGATTTAAGCCATCTCAAGATAGTGCAAAATCCCACAAAAAATCACACATATAGAACATGCAACGAGGAACATTTCTCATTTAGTTGCCATGAAAACCTAAATGTAACCACATGAGTCATAGCAAAAATGGCAAAACAGAGGTGCATATCCAAGCTATATATTGCCGCAGCATCTTTTCACATTAACTTATAATTGACTCACTAGACAACATCAACACTTTGCAAATTATGCATCAATTGAACACATACAACATATATTTCATCTTTCATGAAGGATTTGAGACCAAACAAACTTATTTATGGACTCAATTTCATCAAAACACAATTCGAACAGTGTACCGATCGTCCGCATGTTCTAATCTAGGCGATTTTTTGACCTAGTTAACACATCCAAAAAATTCCAGTAAATTAACCTAGGCTCATATCTGAGTGGTTTTGACCAAGCTAATCATATCCAAAATTCTCTAAAAAGAAAATGCAAAATATTCTCAAGACAATAACAAACAACTTTCATGCATAAAAGTTCTCTAGAAATCAACACTGAAATTGCACAAAAATAGAAAACAGAAGGCGGAACAAGAATAGAATTGAAAACTAACCTAAACTACTACATAATCACTCATCTTTGGAGATGTTTTTAAGGTCAAATGACACTACTGGGGCATATGACCTATCGATTCAAAAGCTTGCAACGTATTATCAAAGTCTAGAAGGACTCAAATGTAGATAAGGTCATTTCTAACCTTATTTTGGCCAAAATAGTAGATCAATCCAAGTATACGAAAATGCAGATTTTAGGCTAAATCAAGTCAATCTTTCGTGATTAATCAAGAAACTCAACCACAAAAAATCATATTCAAATCCATCAATCTAACATCTAAACATAGCATATTAACCTAAAATTGAACCCTAGCCTTGATCGATTAATCCAATTTCGCTTCACGACATTCGAGATCGAGATTGTTATCTTTTTGATATGTTTTTTGTCGATTTTGATTGCAATTGATCGAAAATTTCACTGGAACTTCAATTAAACCTGGTTCAAATCTACACAAGAAAGATAACCTTAACCTATCGATTGTCGATTTGATCAATACCGAACTAATCTATTGTATCACCGAGGTAGCTTAGTTTGATTGGAAAAGTTACCCATTAAAACCGAAATGATCACCACTTGTAGTGGCTAGGATAAGAAAATGTGGTCGCCAGTAATAAATTACCACCCGATAGCTCACCGTAAGGTTGGCGCATAGATTGGTAAGAACTGGTTCGGCATAGAGAAAAAGAGAGAAGAGAGAGAGAGTCGATTGGCCGGGAAAATGTAGAAGAGAGAGAGAGAGAGAGAGTGAGGAAATTTCTCGCACGATGAGCCCCCTAAAAATGGAGGGAAAATGAGTATATATACCCATCTAAATCAAGCAATTTTGACCATCGGGTTCAATTCAACGGTCAACATTTAAATCCAACGATCAAAAGTTGATTTTGAGAATTTTCTTATGATCTTGAGGTGTTGGGTAATCTATCCAATGGGTTTGATTTGCAAAGACTTGAGCAAAGTTGAGAATTGCATCAAAATGTTTGATTATGGGTTAATTCGCACTTTGATGGAATTGAGATCAATATGTAACTTGAAAATTGAAGATGCATAAATGAAAATGCGACTGCAAGTAGGATTTTGAAACCAATCACCGGAGGTCAAGTTTCGAATTCGATAAGGGGCTGAATCAGCCATCCCCGCTGATGGCTACCAACCGACGATCGTTTGGTCCAGGCTTGGCTTAGTTTTTTGATCGATTCTTAATCAATTTGGTCTAGTTTTGGCCATTTTGCTCATTTGTGACCTCCTAGAATGTATTATCCAATTTTGTTCCTAAAAACCAAATTGAAAAGGAAATTTATCCTTTATAAGAAAAATTGGCCGATTAAGATTCAATTAAGATAATCATACCTCATGAATATGATCTAGGGGTCTTTTATTGACCTAATTGAATGATTATCATGAAAGGCAAAGCAATGTTAAAACTATGAGTGTTTTAAATTAGCTCAAAGGGCTAAATGGTCAAATTTGCAATTCAATCGGCAAAATTGAATTAACTAAAACTAAATTCAATCAATGTCACAATCATCTAATTATTTACCAATATGTTAGATCACTTATCGCATTCAAATTGACCTTGAATTGAAGTGCTCAAGCTTATGTCAAAGATCAATCCAAGCTTAATATTAAAATTGGACTTAGATTTATGAAATTAAAGAGCAACTACGAAGGGGTCAATTCGAATTTTGTCGATTGAAGCTTAAATGCTTGATATTCCTATGCTTAGGAAGATAAAATCTTCAAATTGATAATTTTTTTCTATGAATTTCTCAAAAATCAATTTTGGATTTTGACTTATCTTAAGAAAAACGAGCGAAGAACAATCGTCTTTTTCACAAGTTGTGAATAATCGATTTTTTTCCCTAACTAGGCCGCAAAAACGGAGAATTCACACTTTGATTTAGTAATTTGCTATAGTGAACGCACGAAAGCAAATTTAAAATAGTCCCTCGATCAAATGTTGAAGAAGGAACTCGACCCAATATGACTAAAATGAAAATAATTTTATTTTTGGTTGATTTAGAACCTAAAACCGAAAATATTTGAAAACAAGGTTCTTAATTGATTTTCAGAAATTTTCATCACAAAAGTCAATTGACAATAAAAAGAAGTGATTTTGTGCATATTTGTTTTGAATTTTTTGGTCAAAGATTTGACCAAAAGTCAACTATTTTGTTGGATTTTTCCTAAAAGTTAGATTTTTTTAATTAAATATTTGAATTTTTGAGAATTAATTTGAGAAAAGTGAAATTAAGGCTAAATGACATCGTTTTGGGAAAAAACCAAATTTTTTGACTCAAGGTTGACTTTTGGTCAAATTTTTGACAGAAAAGTCAACTCAAAAGTTAACTGTTTGACTTTTCACGTTTTTCTCAAAATTAACTAGCAATTGTTTAAAAACAACAATACAAAAGAAAGAAATGACAAGTGGCACTTTTTAGCTGAGAAATGAGGCTTTGTATGATTAGAAACCCAAATATGGATTTTTTACCTTTTAATGACACACAACTAAAAATTAGATATTAACAAGTGCCCTCTTTGAATGGGAATTTGAAAAGGTTTTGCTCAAAGGCTAAATTGATATCTACATTTTTTAGTCAACTCCATTTTGGGAAATGGAACATGTTAAAATGACATTTGGTTAAGGACATACGTGGACTCACCTTCGCTCATTGAGGTATTTGGACTATGTTGGGGATTCTTCAGTTCATCTCTCTCATGGAATATAATGAAGGAAATGAAATCACTAAGGGAAAAGGAATGGTTTAATGATGACCACTAACCTAAGGACAAGGTTTAAGGATAACCTAGAACCTAAAGCTGAGGTTTCTAAGGACATCCTAGAACCTCGGCCGAGATTTCTAAGGACAACCTAGAACCTAAAGCCGAGGTTTCGAGAACAACCTAGAGCCTGAAGCTGAGGTTTTTGAGGACAACCTAGAACCTAAGATCGAGGTTTCGAAGGATAACCTAGAACCTAAAATCGAGGTTTCTGAGACAACCTGAAATCTAAAGCCGAGGTTTCGAGGACAACCAAGAACCAAGGCAAGGTTTCCGAAGACAACCGAGAACCTAAAGTGGAGGTTTCCAAGGACAACTTGGAACCTAAAGGCAAGGTTTTTGAGGACTACTTGGAACTTGGGTCGAGGGTTTTTTGAGGACAATTAGGAACCTAAAGGTGAGGTCTTTGAGGACAACTCAGGAACCTAAAATCAAGGGGCGTATGATTTAAGGTAACCAAAACCGAAACAAGGGTTATGGTTTAGGTGACCAAAACCTAAAACAAGGGTAACGTTTAGGATAACCAAAAACAAAAAAATAAGGGATATGGTTTCAGATAACCAAAAACCAATCCACTAGGGGAACACGAACTTTGAAAAAGGATTTCGATTGCTTGAAAGCTAGTCTTGCTAAATTATTCAAACATATATTAGTAAACAATATCGATTGTCAAATCCCTTTGGAGAGGATTTTAACAAATGTAATTTGATTAACCACCTAAGGGTTAAATCAAATATGCAAAGTGGAAATAACCTAATCAAAAGAGGTCTTTTACATTGGCTCTCAAAAGGGTTTTTATTTCCAACCATTGACATGAGAAAACTGCCTAAAATCTCACTAGAGAAGTCTCACCAACCTATGTCTAAGGCTTTAGAAATGTTCATAGTGAATACAATTCATTAATCAAAAGGTCTTTTGAAAGGACCGTAATGATGGCTTGTCATGGGCTTACACAAAGGGTATAAACTTTGAGGCCAAGAAATGAATATTCAATCAATGTCTTCATTAGGGTTTACAAGTCAAGAACCTCGAAGATAAAATAAGATAGGATTGTTCCCACTATTTCTAGTGATAGTTCCTATGTGATATTCTCATTTCAATTCGAACCATCTCAATCTTAAGAGACTTTGGACAGGGGTTGTATTGTTGTTTGGGTGAGGCTTAGAAAGGCTTGAAATTTTTAGATATTAAGGGGTTAAAAGTGAGTGATTATCTTGGCATAATAGTTTTTACTCTCTTTGAGTACGTAGGACTTTAGTGGTATTTACAAATATGACCAACATTCTCAATTTTGTAAATCACATGCCTTGCCCTAGTGTGGAGAGAGATAATCATCACCTTATGTTATGAAGGAATTGCATAAGGCTCAAATTGGCTATAAAAGGTGATTGTGTTTAGAGAAAAGTACATAATACTCTTCACATTAGGATGCTTCAAGCTTCAATAAGAAAATCACCCGAAGCTAGCACAAGAAGATTGATGCAAGTGAAAGTAACAAAATCTCTTTTGATCTTTTGCCCTATAATTTTCAAATCAAGACCCCTATTTTGCCCCAATGTGAGGTTGTTCTTCATAAGGTTATTTTTGAAAATGCTCTATTTGGCTCAAATTGGCTTGCAAGGGATATCAATAGTGTTTGAGATTGAGAAGAAAATGCATATATCATCTTAAACCATGTATTCACAATGAATGAACCTTATGCCCCAAGACATGATTCTTTAGTCAATTCTCTTAGAGAGTATATAAGACGTGTTTCGGTAAAGGGGATGCCTCTCATCATTTTAGGCACTATTAGTTGGCATATTTAACAATCATTTTCAAGTTTTCCAAACTACACTTTGGCTAAATTCCACTTCTTCGTGAATGAGAATGTATCAAAAAAATTTGAAAAAAAATGCTCCTTTAACCCTGGGGGAGACTTTTAGAAAATTTGAAAAAATTTTGTTTTAAATTTGTAGACAGGACAAGCTTTGCTCAGCATGGAGGTTCACTTCTGCGCTTCGATTGATTTTTTTCAAGAGATTCGAAGGAATGTAGTCACTTCTAAGCTCTAAAGAAGATGGTCATTTTTTAGAGGCTTTGGTAATTTCAAGATAAACCTCTTAGGATAGGTAGAATCTCTTCAAAGTTAGATCCTACAAAATGAACAAACATGCAGATGTGATATGTGGCACTTCCGACGGCCCCGGGACCGCTAGGGTCGCCACGTATCACTTGCCTTTCTTTTTAACCTAATGGCCTATTCTCCGATACCATTTAAAACTTGATAGGTCCATGAATCCCGGGTTTATATTTCTTACATTGTCCTCGCATTAGCTATATACAGCGAAAGCACATCCATCAACATCCTCTTTCTACAAATTAAAACGAGGACACCTATTAAACATTTTATAAGTTAAAGCCGAACACCTTTATTTACATAAACCAGATGGACATCTTTAGTTGGTACATAAAAAAACGCCGCGGTTTTCTATAATGCTGCATACTTCAAAAGATGACCAACATATTTTCCAATAGTCATATACTTAAAGTCCATCGATCGTTGTTGAAGGCCAAAGTTCCTTCCTTCAAGTCATGTCCTCCTCCTCGTGGTCATATCCAACCACTTCCGGTCCATCTCATGAAGTGTGGGCATAAGTGAGTTATCTTGTCTAGTCTGAAATGTTAGTCTCTCAAGATGGGTGAGTACAACCACCTAGCAGTTGAAAATCTACTAAGCTATGCTATGCAAGCTATCACAAGTCTAAGTCCATGCAGGATAGACAAAATACGAAATCGAAAGAATAAATGTGCATCGATAGATAAAACCTTTAAAAGCAATGGTAATGAAATTTCAAACTAAAATGCAATCTTCAACACGCAGGGGTCTCATTATGGCCAACCGTAATGACATCGGCCCCATACCATGCTATACAATTTAGTCCTATAATCAGGTGCATATATTAATAGGGTCGTTAATTTTAGAACTCGCCCATTTTCATTTCCCTATGTTTAGCCGAGGACCAGCAAGTTCTGTCCCTCCCAAGATTTCGCACCCAACTTGGCGTTGTGAAAAGCTCTCCGGGCATGTATTCAAAATACAATTGGGCATCTAGAGTGTGTTACATCACACATCCAGACATCTCACACCCCACCTAACATCACGAGGAATTCCGAGGCTCAGCTATGAAAATGGTTACCCCTACTCTTTCGGCATGCATCATAATACAACCCCTCACCTCCGGAATGTATCATAATACAATCGGGCATCCCGACACTCCCGGAGTACTGACGCCATACGGATCCTGCATCCAAAGGGCATCAACTCATTCGAATCCCTAGGCATCCCGACCTTGAGCATCGTCGACTTAAGGGTCCAACGGCATCAATCACATCTCAGCCATGGTATCAATAAAATCATTTCAATGCCAAAACATTTTCAAAACGACAACAATAGGCTTTGAAATCACATGTCATTTCCGTCAATAAAACTAATGAACAAAACTTGGCAGTAAAAAATTGAGCCCATAGCCCACACCACTAACCTACCAATGCATTTAAAATCACATACAATTTCATAAACTGTGCTTGCAACTCTCATCCAAAATTGAAAAGAGTTATCCAAACAAGTAATTTTAAATTCGGCACATTAACAAGTCTAAACCTCACTCCCGACTTAGTGGTTTATAAAAACCGTCTACATCAAAAAAGTTTGAGGTTTTGATAGCGCCAGTTTTTTTTTTTTCTTCTTTTTTTGAAACATTGATGAACAGCGCCTCAGTATATAGAAATTTTCAGCAAGGGTCGGGATTTTTTCCAAATCAGTTTATGGCCAAATTTTGTTCAAAAGTGATAACCAAATTTAAAAACTCGTATGGTAAACTGAGATATCAACCCACCTTCAATGGTTTGACAAATCGACAAAACTCGAAAATCTGGAAAGCACCGGCAATTTTTAAAACACTTGTAGTCGGTGCCATAGTAAATAGAGTTTCAAACACAAGTCAGGAGGTTTTTCTTTCCAAATCCAAAACAATGGTCAATTTCAAAATTTCATAGTCGCCAAATTTTTTTTGGCTTGAAATTTAAAGAAATCAAACACATGCATGAGAAACCCAAGCATTTTATCAATCTTTCAACCTGAAAATAGTCCGGTTCCTCAATAAACCATCATTCAACATCAAGATCCAACAATCCAACCTATCAATAAACTTTCTAAGACAGCAATAGCTCTACACCATATAGATTAGTAGTAGACTTCAACTTGCCTCAAGTCCTACAGCTCAACGGCAAGCAAAACAGAAGCTTGGTCACGGGTGACTCAGCAACGACAAAGGTGAGTGGCGTCGACGATGCAGACGCACGGGCGATGGGCGTCTTTTCCCTTCTCCTTGCTGCCCTCTCTCGAATTTCTCTCGCTCAAACTCTTCTCTTTTCGCTCGCTTGCTCGCTGCTCACTCACTCTCTCTCTCTCTCTCTTCTCTCTCTCTCTCCTCTCTTACGGTTTCTCTTCTCCACTGGCGGTCTTGTTCTTTTCGTCCTGGTTTTGTTGACAAAACTAGTCAACACTTCTTGATATTCTGCAGCTACTCGAGAAAGAGACAAGTGGTTGTTGTCGTGGCCATTTCTCGGTTCTGCTTTGCCATCTTGAAGACACGGATGAGGCGGCTTGCAGCTGACCAACACGCTTCTTCCACTGGCCACCTTGCATGCACGACGTGGGATTAAAGCACTTACAGCTGCTTCCTTCGGTCAACACTTCCTCAATTGTTGACCGTCCAAAGACGTGGTCGTGGCTGCCTTGCGATGCTTCTCGGTCAACATTCCTTCTTCTGTTGACTAACAAAAGAGACGTGGGCATGGGCTGTTTGGGTGGCCAATCTCCTATTATTATATGACCAGAATTTTATGGTCGTTGGTGGGATTGGTCGCATGACCATGCAAGGAGAATTCTTTTTTCTCCGGGAAGCCACGTCTCCGGGCGTCAAGTGTCGATGAAACGGTTTAAATGTAGGCCGATATATTTGACGAGTTCCGATAATAATTTCGTCAATCTGGCGACATATCACCATTTTTTTCTAAGGTGGTAAAATATGGATGAGGTTGGTTTCACCAATGACCTTAAGTAATGGAAATTTCGACAAGACGACGATCGAGCCATTTGGAATGCAAAACATCGCCGAACGATGAAAATAGAATGGTGTCTGTAAATAATAAAATGATACAAATCTCCGACAATACTTCCGCCGATCATCGTGGGCCGGCACATATTCGGGGTCCGAAATTCCCGAATGCCACATTCTCCTCCTTAGAGAATTTCGTCTCGAAATTGGGATATCTCTTACATGTCATGGAAAAGATGAGGTACCTTTGCCTCATTTCTCTCTCACTTTCCCATGTAGCCTCTTCCAGGCCATATCATGATGTCACCATAATATCTTTAATTAGTGGAATTTTCTTTGTCCGAAGGACTTGCTCCTTTCGATCTAGTATTCGGATCGGCTCTTCCAAGTACTCTCACTTTCATCCACTTTGATGGCTTCATGATTAAGTATGTGTCTAGGGTTTGGTTGATACTTCCAGCATTGATACATGGAATACATCATGTGCATTTTTCCAGTTTTTTAGGAGGCATAACTGATAAGCTACGCCTCCTATCCTTTCAATTATCTCAAAGGGTCCAACAAATCTAAAGACTTAACTTGCCTTTCATCCCAAATTGCAATATTCTCTTCATCGATACCTTTAGGAATACATTATCTCTTATGCCAAATTCCAAGGTTTTCTACGCTATCCGCATAGCTTTTCTTACCCACTTCTGCTCCAACAAACAGATTTTACAAGCTTAATCATTCTTCCGTTGCACCACTCTGATAACATTATCCTCAAAAACACTACCTTCCAAGTCATCAGTTCATAGTTCGCTCAATCCTCGCCTTCCTTTTCCATCCTAGAATACTGCTAGAGCCGCCTCCTTACTCGTGCACTTTGGCCTCGCGCCTGCTGGGATACCTAATTTCTTGCTATTCGTCATTTATTTATTGCATATAAAATTAGGGGGTTAATTTTATCCCCTGAAAAAATATTAATTGCATAGCACATAGATGTAGGTGCATTTATTTTAATTTACATGTTTTGCATTTATTTATTGACCGTGATGGGTGGATTTAAATTAGTGGTTCTCGAGTTTTAAATTGACAAAGGCGGACTAAGCCCATGAAGCGAGCAAATTGGTCAAAGCTCATTTTTTTAAGTAATCAGAAATTATCTCATAAGAAAATAAGAATTTGAAATTTCCGGATATGATGAATTTTCAAATATGGTAGATGTGAAAAGTGAATATGGCATTTGCAAAAAGAATTCGCAGATATCAATTTGGAAAAATTAAAACTCTAGTCTGAGGCTTATAAATAGATTAGTCGTATCGAGGCTTTCAGGGGCCATAGAATAGAAATACACTACCACATTGAGGGGATTTTTTTTTTTATCACATCGAAGGATTTTTTCTCGGCTTCTAGGTCAAAAAAAATTGAACACCAAAAAGAAAAAAATGTGTCTTCATTTTAGGGTTTTTGGGGCTTCTCTAGTTCCTTGGGAAGAAGAAAAAGAGCACAAAAGAGAAAAGTAAAAAGCTGTGGAGCAGATCTCATGGAGACTTCCAGAGAAAGTGACGGAGAGAGAGGATGTGGAGGGTTTTCAGAGAAAAAAAAAAGAAAAAAGAAAAAGGAACTACATCGTCTTCTTCGCAGGGAAGGGACCTTCGACGCACCAAGAACACCCATACGGGCAGCCGTGCCGCAACCACCGATGCTCGCGCGCCTCAGCCGCTGACACGTTGCTTCCTCGCGACCCACGAGTTTTCTCTACACCACCGCGTCCCGTAAGTCGCCACGAGCTGCACCCGAAACCGCCCCTCCTCCGTCCAGATATGCTTAGCGCTTCTACCAAGCTCAAACTAGTCAATGCACACCCTCAATCGAGCGATCCACCGCTCTAGATCCGGACACTCAATGCCTAGCATTTCACCAGAGTCCGACGCTTCTGGCAGATTCGACATCCTTTAAATAGCCGCGCTCGGAGCCTCACTCGCTTAGTTTGAGATCTTGCGGCCCGCCCGCCGGCGACGCCCTTGCCTTCGATTCCGCGCCCTTGCCCGCCGCGAAGTCGCCTCCTTTGCTAAGCCGAGATCCAAACGCCGCAGCCTTCGGGAGTAGCCGCCCGAGCTTGCTACCCGCGACGTCCGCACCTAGAGCCGACATCACCCCCATGTCGCCTGTGCCCCTTTGCTGTCCCCGCCTGTGGAGCTTCTTACGCCACTAGATCTGTGCTCTGGGTTAAAACCTTGCTCGGAATCCCCTGTCATGCGACCCTCCTCCCCCATCAACTCGGTTAGCCTCCATTTTCCTTAAAAAAATAAAAATAAAAAGAAAAATCTAGGTATTTTTCTTATTTATTTGTCTCCATTTTTTATTTTATTATTTTTTGATATTTTATTTGTTTTTATAGTGTAATTATCCATTCAATGTGAAATTGAAATTTGCATGATATGAAACAGCCCTCAAAATTTGTGATTTGTCTCTAAGTTCGATTAAGCAATCAAATCCGAACTCGTAATCACTAAAAAAATTTAATCCAATCCCTTACCCAAATTCAATTGCTGACAATTGGCCAACCCAATCCCATGTGAGATATGGTTTGTCAATTTGGGTATCAATATTGCTTGATTTGCTGTCGCATTTAAGTTAATTTTCTTTTTTAAAATCCAAAAATGTAGGTTAGAATTAGGTTTATCTCTTGTTTAGGGTTTACTTATTTAAATAGGAATTTTATTTCGAATTTTAAAAATTTAAAATTTAAAAAAAAAATCAAAAGTCAAATCAATTAATTTAGGTTGCTAGATTTTTAACTTGAATTGCATGTTTAATTATATGGCAATTATTAATTTCCAATTTAAAAAAGGAAAAAGAACAAAAATCATCATACATATGTCATGTACAATTAGGGCATATTTTGTACGCTATTGCATATTAGGATAAAACTACACTTAGTTTAATTTTAGATAATATTTTTCTTAATTTATTATAAGTTTAGGTATTTTCTTAAATAGGATTGTGCATTTTAGGATTAATTGTGATAATAATTTATTTTAAATTAGGATTTGGCTTAACCTAATTCCTAATACAAATTAAATAGGATCTTAATCTAATTAGATAATTTTCACATTTTATCTAATTCTGAATTTCAAGAAAAAAATACAAAAATGTCTTAGAATAAATTAGTTATATTTTCTAGGATAAATTGCATTCTTTTAAGCAAAAGAAAGAAAAAATTTCATGTGCATATCATTAGGATTAGATTCATTGAAATCTATGCCATTTAGTGGTTATTGCTAGGTCCATTCAATTAGAAATTGCATGTCATTAGAATTAGGTCATTTAGTTAATATTGCATTGCATAAAGCATGATTTTCAATAAATAAAATGAAAAAATTAAAGAAATTGCTTGTAAATTAGAAATCATATCTAGGGTTGTTGATGTGGATTCTAATTTAACATTGCAGATGCTTTGTTGCTTTGAGATAAGTTTTGCAATTTATTCATTGCTTTCTTGAGTGTTAAATTGATGGATTGCACCGCATGATCACCTCATGTTAGGGAAATAAATTTAAAATCAATCCAAACTACCTTTGCAAAAACATTTTTGAAAATAAAAGAAATGATATCGAAAGGGCATTAGAGAAATCTAGTATAACCAAGTCCCGAACCCAAAATCTCTGGTTCGTAGAAGTAAAATGATTCTCCCATTATTTTATTTATGTGTCTAATCGACCATCAAAAATAGATTAGTGGTGACTCCTAGATAAAATCCATTTGCATGTTAATAAATTAGAACTTAAGTCGCAATTGGTATGGGCTTGGAGAGCCTTGTTAAGTCTAGGTTTAACAATCCATTAGCCAAACCCTAGGTGGTTTACCGAAAATTGGTCACGATGACTTAGTGACTCCAACACTTTGGGACTTGAGTTAATACTCTTAGTGGACTTAGGCCAATTTTTTGAAAAAAAAATTTTTATTTGGCGGCGACGATCCTGGTACGTCCCTAACGTTTAAGGTGTTAAATGTTCTTGCAGATGGGGAGAGATATAAGGGAGTAGTCTTTGCTAACCCTTGTCTTGCAAGTTAGAGCTAGGGATGTATGTTTTAAATTCAAGTTATTGAAGTGTTGTTTGATTTAAATTGTTGTGCATGCGTTGCATTAGCATTACATTATTGCTCGCACAACTTGCTACCGGACCTTTGCCACATAGGATCATTTAAGATGGTATTGAGATGGATACCACTTTGACCACTTGCTCGTGATGTGCCCCAAATCCCGAAGTTTCTTTTTGTGTCGAGAGTACCCACCTTGATTCGCATGCCCAGCCCGGAAAGTCAGCTCTTTGACCAAGCTGAAGTCATGAGGACCCGACATAGTCCACATGCCCGTGGCTAGTCCACATGCCCGCAAAGCTTTCTAGTCCGATCATCCTTCTACCCTTATACTATGTAATTTACTTTTCGTTGGTCCATGACAATTTAGGTCGATCATTGATTTAACTCATTTGTCAATCATAAATGAAATGAGAAAATTGCCATGCAATGAATCATTTGGAAAATAACAAAAAACCTTTGGAAATTTGTTTTTAATTCCTGTCTTTTTTTTTTTATTAGGAAGTTTCAAATTTTGGCTTTCCCTAGTTCATGTTTAGAAATTTCGCCCTTACTAGGACATCCCATGTCTTTATTTTTCTAGCTCTTTTTAGAAAATTCCCTTCATGTGTGGACTTTTCATGTCAAAATAAAAATGATGAAAAAATCGATTAGATCATTGTCATGGATTAACTCTCTTATTTACACCTCATGCTT
The DNA here is from genome assembly GCA_017140255.1 of Eucalyptus paniculata subsp. matutina. Lineage (NCBI taxonomy): Eukaryota > Viridiplantae > Streptophyta > Magnoliopsida > Myrtales > Myrtaceae > Eucalyptus > Eucalyptus paniculata. The sequence continues at coordinate 9,977,999 of CM029437.1, forward strand.
ACATGTTCCTGTTCATTTGAATTAGGTGATCTTGAAAGAGACGAGGAAAGTGTTTTACATTTCCATGCTTGACGGAATTTTCATTCTTGCACATTTATAAGAAACTGAGAGATGACAAATTGGGGGCATGATAGATTTTGGTAGTGATCCGATTTTGAGACAAAATCTCCACCCAAACCAAAATGGATATTCCATGTGCAATTTGAATTTTCTTTGATGTTGCATAGTATCATATTCATGGGCGTTCTCTTTCGCAGGGGCAAAAGAGGATTTTCAATCTTGATTGATAGAGACAATCCAAGGACATTCATTGTTGAGGCTATCCCTTCGGGTGGGGGCAATCCCTGAATTAATGCTTAAAGCCATGTTTTGAGTGTGGTAAATTATTTATTTGAAGTCACAAAAGCTTTTCATGCTTAAAGTTGCTGGACTCTTTTGAAAAGAAAATTTCCATAGTGATTTTACCTATTTAATTCACTAATTTCATGTGGAGATTTGTCAAGATAAGAAAATTCATTGGACTAATCAAATGCTTCAAAATGTTGAATGAGATGAATCGGGATGATGAAAGGCAAACATTATCCTATAATAGTCCCTTACTTATACATTTGTGAGATGAGTGTAGAAAGTTCCATATCTGCAAGGAAAATAGTTCTCTCACAAAAGGTACGATGACCGAAATGATGAGGGGCAATTCATTTCTCTATCCCAAACACTATAGATAATCCATTACTTAACTTCTTTGAGCCCCATATACTTGTGGAATTTTTTTCAAATTACCCCCTGTCAAGAACCACCCCACATCATGGCAAATCGGAGGTAAGGTGGCATCATGAGGTGAAGAAATGAATATAAATTTTCTTGCTTTCACTTGCATCAATCTTCTAGTTATGCTATTACATTGAATTCATGTGGTAATTTAAGTGCCTTAGGATAACGAAGAGCATTTCTTTCTCTATCTTACATACTTATATCCATTGCTTAGCCCACTTGAGCCTGCAATTTCATTTCTTTAAACCCAGTTGATGATCATCCCCACCTTTTGGGCAAGGCAAAAAACAGATAAAGACCCTTGAAAGTTGAGTATCATTGAGAGTGTAATTGCTTGACACAGGCATTATGCGCAAGAATTGAAATCAAAATAGAATTAGGGGGCATGAAAAAGCAATGTGCCTAGTAAAAGTAAGGCCAATGCCCATGAAAAGCAAATGAAGAAAAAATGCATGAAAACTAGAGGCATGAAAAAGCGAGTGTGCTTTCTAAAAGCAAGCCGATGCCCATAGATGAAAAAGAGAGTCAAGATAAGGACTATCAGTTGAAAAATGTTGTATCTCCAATGGAGCAATACTCAAAGAACTCAAATGCTGAGTTTTTACAATTAATGGAGCACATTACCAAGACAGTCCCTAGTGAAGAAGAAGATTGGCGACAATGCCAAGATGGTCATCAACTCTCACCCTTTACACACATTTTAAGCCTAATGATCTTTTCGTTTCTCAACCCATAGCCCACTTATGTTACGTCCATTGCAAAGTCTCTTCTGATTAGGGCACTTGAATTAACATGGGAGTTCATATGTTTAAAAGCATCGCTCGAAGAAATGCAAGCAAGATTATTTCTTTTTCATTTTGCTGGGTTCTTAACTTGTAAACCCGGAGATGATTGCAGAATTGTTCTTTCAATAGCCTTGACTCAAAGAGTCCCTTTGTTAAGCCATTGACCAAGCCCACATTACGGTCCCAATTAAAGACCTCTTAGATTGGTAAGGTAAACTACTTGCTTATGAGAATACTCGGACCCTTGTCGATATGGTAATAGTGAGATAGAGTGATGCTCATAAAATAGCCATTCTAAATGAAAGTGAGTGAAAGTCATTTCCTAACTGAAAGTCTCTCATTTGGCATTCTTAAGAAATTCATGTCATTGTATTGAGCGACAATTCTCTCTTGTGGAAATTTTAGTGATGCAAATATGGTAAAGTCATTATGCATAAGCCTTGATTGAATTGATAAAACCTCATTAAATTTTGCATTTTAAGGTAACTTAGATTGTCTACCTTTTGATAAATGCATATAAGCTTTTGCTCTAATCATGTCGACAGATAATGCTTTCTCAAAGACCCAAGAGCTCCCGACATTCAGATTCCTTTTAGAATGCCTCATGATATTAGGAGATGGGAAGCTTCACGAACATTCAAGTTGCATCCTTGATGTTCCAAAATTGCTAGGAGGTGAGAGACCTCCATAGGATGTCTAAATTCAGAAGACATATCCCCAGAATCGGAGATATCACCCGAGGTAAGTATATCTCTACCCATATACTTGTCTTTGTGCAGGTATTTTTCTCAAATGCATCGACACTTGACTCCAGTCAAGCTATCTATTTATCGACTAGCATGCTTTCATAGCTTGTTGTCCCTTCTCATTGACTCGCGTGATTTCGTAGCTGTCCTATTTAATATAGATCCGGTGTGCTTCTATAGCCTTTAGTTCTTGACTTAGCATGCTTTTGTAGCCTAGAGTCCCTCTTTATTGACCGGCGTGCTTTTGCTTGATGTCCATTTATATTGACTTGGCATGCTTTCGTAACCCGAGTCCTTTACACCGACACTCGATGGAGTTGTCCAAAAAGATTTTCTCCAGATTCAGTATGATTAAGGCGACTCGAAGAAAGGTTTGACTCTTGGTTAGATGATCTCCTTTTAATAGACTGGGTGACCGAAGAAAGGTTTGAGTCCTAGCCAAGTAAAACCTCGCTTTGGCGTGCCGTAGAATGGTACGGGTCTTGGAAGGCGAATACCTATTTAGGCTACCGTAGAATTGTATGAGTCCTAGACAACACCTATTTCCCTATTCCCGGCGATGTAAAATGGTACGGGTCCTGGAAAGTGCATCCCTTTAGGCGATCGTAAATGGTAGGGTCCTAGACAACATTTATTTCCCCATTCGGGCGACCGTAAATGTTATGTGTCTTGGAAAGTCGATTTCTTTGTCAAGGCGACCATAGAATGGTGCGGGTCCTAACCACAACCAAACACTATCATACCGGGCGATTGTAGAAAAGCCCTGGGAAAGTAGTCTCTTTGCAAAGCCATGTTACTATTCTGAGACGGCACCGTAGAATGGTACGTCCCGGACATGTAACACCAACTATCTTGAATCACTCTACCCTCCTTGACGGTAAGAAATTCTAGGTAGGTTATTTTGACATCTCGGTCTAGATGTAGATGTCTCAATTCTTTTAGTTAAACATTTCACTTAGGATATGAATGTTCGTAGATCTTCCTCATTATACTTTAGTTTGCATCTAGGTATTTCAAGCTTAAAAAATCATGACATCTCAGTTTGGACCCTGGATGTCTTGATTATTTTCATTTAAACATTTCACTCAGGATGTGAATGTTTTTCGATCTTTCTTGTTATACCTTAGTCTAGATCTAAGTATTTCGAGTTTTTAAAAAAGATTTGACATCTCGGTTGGATCTGGATGTCTCAATTTTTTTCATTGGACATTTCACTTTGGATGTGAATGTTCTTCTCTCAGTCTTAATATCTCAATTTATTACCTGTTAGACTCTCTAAGGAACCTGAGTGAAAACTAAGTACTTGTGGAGTAAACGGGGATTTATCATGTACCTCAAGATGCTCTACCACACTAATTGGTAAGTAACTTTTCGTTTTTTCCTTTCACATCATGCATTTGCATTAGCATTTCCATGCATCATATAAATTGCATTTTAAAATGGAATTCATTTTTCGACAAAAATTCATTCAATGCATGTGCATGGTAAAAATTTAGGTGTCAATTTGTCTTTGAAGGCAACGTCTACAAGCTCACCTTCAAAGAGGGCAGCTGTTGACACCTAAATTTTGGCGATTGAGTTATTTATTTATTACATAGAAAATTATGGGTTAATTTTATCCCTGAAAAATATTATTTGCATAACATATAGATGTAGGTGCATTTATTTTTAATTTACATGTTTTGCATTTATTGGACCGGTGACGGGTGGATTTGAATTAGTGGTTTTGAGTTTTAAATTGACAGGGACTAAGCCCATGAAGAGAGCATATTGGCCAAAGCACATTTTTTTTAAGTAATCAGAAATTATCTCGTGAGAAAATAAGAATTTGAAATTTTCTGGGATATGATGAATTTTTCGAATATGGTAGATGTGAAAAGTGAATATTGCATTTGGAAAAAAAGAATTCGTGGATATAAATTTGGAAAAATTAAAACCCTAGTTTGAGGCTTATAAATAGATTAGTTGTATAGAGTTTTCAAGGCCGCAAATAGAAATACACGGCCACATTGAGGGGTTTTTTTTTTATCACGTTGAAGGATTTTTTCTCTCGGTCTTCTAGGTAAAAAAAAAAATGAAGACAAAAAGAAAAAAATTATGTCTTCATTTTAGGGTTTTGGGGCTTCTCTTCGTTCCTTGGGAAGAAGAAAAAGAGCACAAAAAGAGAAAAGCAAAAAGCTGTGGAGCAGGATCTGCGAAGGAGACGGAGAGAAAGTGACGCGAGAGAGAGAGATGTGAGGGTTTTCAGTAGAAAAAAAAAAGAAAAAAAAAGAAAAAGGAAACTACATCATCTTCTTCGTGCAGGGGAAGGGGCCTTCGATCGCACGGGGCAACACTCGCGTCGGCAGCCGTGTTTGTCGACCACCGCCGCTCCGACAATGACCCCAAGCCGCCAACCACCGTTGCTTCCCCTACGACCCATGAGCTTTCTCCGTCCACGCGCCGCTTCCGCTCTCATTGTTGGAGCTGCAACTTGAAACCGGTACCCCTCCTCCGTGTAGATCTCATAAAGCTTCTCGAGCTCGAAACCGGCGCCACACCCTCAATCAAGCGAGCAACCGAGCCGCTTCCACCACGCCAAATCCGATGTCGACACCTAAAGCGGTACCACCGCAGTCCGACGCCAGCAGATTCGAGATCCTTTGCAACCAGCCTGCGCCCCAGCCTCACTCGGTGGTTCGAGATCTGAGTCTTGCCCGTTGCAACGCCTTTGTCTTTGATTCGCCACCCCCTCGCTCCGCCTGTTGCCGCCACTGCGGAGCCGAGATCCGATCTTTGGAGCTCCTCACCGCAGCCACCCAAGTTCGCCGCTCGCAACGTCCGCAACTAGATCCGGGACGCCGACCCCGTGCTTAGCCCATTTTGCCAAAAACCTCGTAAAAATTAATGATCCGATCTACCGCTTGAGATTCGATTCTCCGCAATTTATGTAAAATTGGCCAACCCGATCTCACACGCGAGTTATGGTTCGTCAATTTGGGTATTAATATTGCTTGATTTGCTCTCGTGTCATTTAAGTTAATTTTCTTTAAAAAATCCAAAAATGTTGGTTAGAATTAGGTTTATCTCTTGTTTTAGGGTTGACATATTTAGAATAGGAATTTTATTTTGAATTTTAAAAATAAAATTAAAAAATCAAAAATCAAAAATCAAATCAATTAATTTAGTTTTCCAGATTTTTAACTTCAATTGCATGTTTAATTATTTGGCAATTATTAATTTCGAAAAAAAAAAAGATAAACAACAAAAAATCATCATACATATGTCATGTAGAATTAGGGCATATTTTTGTACGCCATTGCATATTACGATAAAACTGCACTTAATTTAATTTTAGATAATATTTTTCTTAATTTATTATAAGTTTAGGTATTTTCTTAAATAGATTGCATTTTAGGATTACTTGGGTTGAGATAATATTTTAGTTTAAATTAGGATTTGGCTAACGTAATTCCTAATACAAAATTAAATAGGATCTTAATCTAATTAGATAATTTTCATATTTGATCTAATTCTGAATTTCATAAAAAATACAAAAATGTCTTAGAATAAATTAGTTTTATTTTCCAGGATAAATTGCCTTCTTTTAAGGAAAAGAAAGAAAAAAAGTCATGTGCATGTCATTCGGATTAGATTCATTGAAATCTATGCCATTTAGTGGTTATTGCTAGGTCCATTCAATTAGAAATTGCATGTCATTAGAATTAGGTCATTTAGTTAATATTGCATTGCATATTGCATGATTTTCATTAATTAAGTGAAAACAAAACAAAAGAATTTGCGTGTTCATTAGAAATCATATCTAGGGTTGTTGATGTGGATTCTAATTTAACATTACAGATGCTTTCGTTGCTTTGAGGTAAGTTTTGCAATTTATTCATTACTTTCTTGAGTGTTAAATTGATGAATTGTCTTGTTTTCGCATGATCGCCACATGTTAGGGAAATAAATTTAAAATCAATCTAAACGCCTACAAAAACATTTTTGAAAATAAAAGAAATGGTACCGAAAGGGAATTAGAGAAATCTAGTGTAACCAAGTCCCATACCCAAAATCTCTGGTTCGTAGAAGTAAAATGATTCTCCATTATTTTAATTAGGTGTTTAATCGACCTACTGAAAATAGATTAGTGGCGACTCTAAGATAAAATCCATTTGCACGTTAAGAAATTTGAACATAAGTCGCGAATTGGTATAGGCTTGGGAGAGCTCGAATTAAGTCTAGTCTTAACAATCCATTAGCCAAACCCTAGGTGCTTCACCCGAAAAATTAGGTCGCGACAACGTCCACTCCCCACCCTCATCGGATTTGGTCGTTATAGGTTCACCAGCTTTCGCCTAGTTCGAACCCAAACTACACATCTACTAAAGGGGCTCTGTTTCGATAAGGACTAACTTATTGAGATATTATCCATTTTGGCCTATCCCATACTAAGCCTCACGATTTTATTCTTGGGGCGCACGAGTAAGCTCATTTCAAAAGATGATCCATCCTAGTTCGTTGCTTATGGAGCTAGTCCTAAAAAACTCGGAATCTCAATCGACGTTGTCGAGTCTCGGCCAATTTACTACCATCTCAACTTTCACTAGGTCTATAGCAATTCCTTCTCTGGCACCACGTGTCCTAAGAATATTATTTGGTCTAGCCAAAATTCACTCACTAAATTTGGCATACAACTTATGGTCTCTAAGGGTCTGCAACACTATCCTTATGTGTCACTCATGTTCTTTAGGTCCTCTAGAATATATCAGGATATCATCAATGAAGACAATTACAAATTGATCCAAATAAGGCTTAAATATCATATTCATCGATCCATGAATGTAGCCGAGGCATTCGTCAATCCAAATGGCATAACGAGGAACTTGTAATGTCCATAGCGAGTCCTAAATGCGGTCTTAAGAATGTCTTCCTTCTTAATCCTCAGTTGGTGATATCCCGACCTTAAGTCAATTTTAGAAAAGACCAAATTTCCTTGCAGTTGGTCAAATAGGTCATCAATTTTAGGCAATGGATACTTATTCTTAAAGGTCACCTGATTTAGTTGTCTATAGTCAATGCATAAATGCATTGACCTATCCTTCTTTTTCACAAACAATACCGGTACACCCAAGGAAAAGCACTTGGCCTAATAAATCCTTTCGATATGGACTAACTTTCAACTCTTTCAATTCTATCAAGGCCATTATATATGGTGTTTCGATATTGGTTCTACTCCGGCATCGGTTCGATCTCGAACTCAATTTCTCGCTTTTGGTGGTAACCCGTGCAGTTCCTAGGGAATACATCCTGAAATTCCCTGACCACTCGAATTTCATCGAGCTTGGACTCTTCCTTAGTATAGTCCTTTACCACTGCTAGGTATTCTTGACATCCTTTGTCAAGTAATGCATGGGCTTCTACTACCAAAATAAGAGCTATAGAGGGGTTTGTCTAACCTTCTAAAAAATTCAAAACTAGACCGGGACCAGGTGAAACAAATCGGATTACTTTCCTATAACAATCCATTTTAGCTGATGCTTGGAGCTAGTCCATTCCTATGATGACGTCAAAGTCATACATGCTCATCACAACTAGGTCTATTTCCATATCTCGTCCCCCTATAGTTATTTTACACCTTTCACACACCAACGACAATACCACATTCTTTAACGGTGTAGAAACACAAACAGGCATCTCAAGAGATGTAGTTTCTATTTTACTCAACTCAGTCTATACCTTTCGACACAAATGAATGCGTAGCACTTGTATGAAACAACGCATATGCCTTCTTGCCATTTATAAAATCGTACCCGAGATAACATTTTTGGAAGCTTCCGCCCTCTTGGGTGACAAAGACGTACACCCGTCCTTGTGCTGGTGGCCTCTGTGGATTCCTTGCTAGATTCGATCCAGTAGCACATTGTTGCACTTGTCGCATCGGGTTGACATTCGATCACCTCTCTTTGGACAATCTCTCTTAAAGTGACCTCTCTACCCACTACCAAAACATTTCAGTCGATCATTACAAGGTCTTGGTCCATGTTGTCCACGACACACCTCTATCAAATGTTACCCTGGTAGGGTATTTTTCCAAAAGTTGAGCCACTTCGAGCTTTTCCAAAATTCCCAAAGTTATTCTTTTTCTTAGATTCCCGGGGCTGACTTTGATCGGGATAGGGTCTTTTACCTCATCGGACATTACTAAAGGCGGCATTACCTTTCGATTCTTGATTGCTCTATTATTAGTTCCTATTCCACCAACTGTGTCTTTCAAAAATTTCATTATAATCTCTTATATTCAGAGGCACTAGTTGTTTATTGATATCAATCCTTAGCCCCTTCAAAATCTCTTTAGCCTTTTCCTCTCGATCCTCAATCAACTTTGAAGCATACCTAGATAATTCAGAAAATTTTGCTCAGATTGATCTACCTGTCAGCTCCTTTGTTCTAATTGAACAAATTATGTGATTTTCTTATCTCTCGGCATAATCGGAGAAATGCTTTCTATTGAAAGCTCTAACAAACTCATCCAAGTTTATATCATGACCGGGTGGAAAGATCGTGTCTTTGAAGCTGTCCACCAAAACTTTACATTTCCCTCCAATTGGTACTTTGTCAAAGTTATCTTTTCAACATCATTACAGTTCAACAACCGAAAATCTGTTCCATTCCATCAATCCATTGCTTCACCTCCTCGGGACTTCCCATTCCACTAAACATAGGTGGTTTCAACTTTAGGAATTGTTCCACCAGTCCCTCGATTACGGCATTCGCTCCGGGTTGTTACTTTGTTGTTGCTAAGCTTGTATTTCCATCAAATTTCCTATATTGGCCAATGCCTGCAAGATATCTTCCATCCGGGGTTTAGCCCTTGAAGCAGAGGCTTCAACCCTTGATGGATGGGGTACCATGATTTTCTTGCAATTTTCCAAGCATTCGCCTCAAGAATAGTTAGTGACTAAATGTCACTGGTCAAACAACTAAAACAAAAGGGGTTACTAAAGTCACATAAGTAACATAAAAATGTTACTGACACACAAAGGTAACTCACAATAGTTACCAGAGATCTATGAGTGAAAATCTATCACCCGTTGTTCAAAGTTAGTCAACCACCCTTGGTTAGTATCCTATGGCGTGCATCATTTTATCCTCATTTCCATCTGAGGTTCCTTATCACTCCATATAAACCAGGGCTGTGATACCAACCGCTGTCGCACCCATGACGTTCCTCGATCCGTTAGGGTCGCCCACAGATCACTTGCCTTTCTTTTAACCCGATGGCCTCTTCTCCGATACCATTTAAAACTTGGATGTCCATGAATCTTGGGGGTTTATATTTCTTACAATGGTCCCCTGCAGTTTACATAGCTGAAGCACATCCATCAACATCCATTTCACAAATTAAAATGATGCACACCTATTAAACATTTTATAAGTTAAAGCCCGAACACCTTTATTTACATAAACCAGATGGACATCTTTAGTCGGTACATCAAAAACACTGCGCTTTTCTATACTTTCGGCTATACTTCAAAAGATGATCGACATCTTTTCCAATAGTCGTATACTTAAAGTCCATCGATCAATGTTTGGATCCAAAAGTTCCTTCCTCTGCTGTCCTTCTCCTCACGGTCATATCCAACCACTCGGTCCATCTGGTGGTGGCGGTGGAATATCTTGTCTAGTCTGAAATGTTAGTCTCCAAAAGGGGTGAGTACAACCACCCAGCGGTTGAAAGATCTACTACGCTATGCTATGCAAGCCATCACAAGTCTAAGTCCATGCGGGATAGACAAAATACGAAATTGAAAGAATAAATGTGCATCGAGATAGATAAAACCTTTAAAAGCGATGGTAATGAAATTTCAAACCAAAAATGCAATCTTTCATCACGTAGGGGTCCCAATTATAGGGCCAAACTGTAATGACACATCCCATACCATGCCATACAATTTAGTCCCATAATCAAAGCAGATATTATGTTATTTTTGGAACTCAGTTCATTTTCATTTCCCTATGTTTAGCCTAGAGGACTAGTGTTTGCGTCCCTTCGGATTTCGCACCCAACCTGGCGTCGCGAAAACCTCCGGGCATGTATTCAAAATACAACTGGGCATCCAAAGCGTGTTACGTTACACCTCCAGGCATCTTGCACCCCACCTGCGTCACGAGGAATCTCCGAGGCTCGCCATGAAAATGGTTACCCCTACCCTCCGTGCATGCATCATATTACAACCCCTCACCGGTCATCTCGACACTCTCGGGTACCTCTGGATGCTGCGGATCCCATGCATCCAAAGGGCATTGACTCATTCGAACCTCTGGGCATCCCGACTCCGGGGCATCGTCAAGTCGAGGGTCGATTGACATCAATGACATCTAAACCATGGTATATCAATAAAATCATTTCAATGCCAAAACATTTTCAAAACAACAACAATAGGCTTTGAAATCACATGTCATTTCCGTGTGAATAAAACCAATGAACATTGACAAGTCGAAACCTCACTCCCGACTTAGTGGTTTATAAAAAACTAGTTCATCATCAAAGTTCGAGGTTTTGAGAGCGCCATTTTTTTTTTTTCTTTTGAAGCAATTTACAGCTGCTTCCTTCGGTCAACAATTCCCTCAATTGTTGACCGTCCAATGACGTGGACGTGGCTGCCTTGATGCTTCTCGGTCAACATTCCTCTCTTCTGTTAACTAACAAAAGAGACGTGGGCATGGGCTGTTTGGTGGCCAATCTCTCCTATTATTATATGACCAGAATTTTATGGTCGTTGGTGGGACTGGTCGCATGACCATGCAAGGAGAATTCTTGTTTCTCCGAAAGCCAATGTCTCGGGACGTCAGGTGGCGATGAAAGAGGTCGAATGTAGTGTCGACGATGACAAGTTCCCATAACAATTTCATCAATCCGCGGCGTATCGCCATTTTTTTTTCTAAGGCTGGCAAAATACGGATGAGGTTGGTTTCAGGTAAATAATATCAATGATACAGTCCGACGACACTTCCGTCGATCAATCAGGGGCCATTGCATATTCAAGGGTCATCAAATTCCCGGATGCCACATGATAAGTATGCATGAGATGCATTATGCAAATATCCTAAAGTGGCAAAGGCAGCTCAGAGGCCTTTCTCTTTATTCATGGATAATACTTATTGACAGCATCAACATTTACACGCCTTGGCAATTATTGACCTTCCATTTCTATAAGGATCAGTGCTCCACCAAGTAGCACTTTCCTTATACTATATGGACCCCCATAGTTCAGAGAAACTTCCCACGAGGATCTAGAATGATAGGTAGGACTTTTCTTAAGATGAGATTGTTGATTTCAAAATGTCTTGGCCTGACCTTGTGATTAAACGACCTAACTACCCTCTTCTGATAACTTTGTCCATGACATAAGGCTTTTACCCTCTTTTCATCAATCATATTGAGTTTGTCAAACCTTTCTTGAACCCATTCAACTTCAGAGAGCTTAACTTGAGAAAGTACCTTCAGTGAAGGGATTTTTAGTTCCACAGGTAGCACATCCTCCATCCCATAGACCAATGAGAATGGTGTTCCGCAATTAAAGTGTAAATTGAAGTTCTGTAAGCAAGCAGAGCATATGGCAACCGATTATGCCAATCACGATAAATTTCAGCCATTTTGGCTAAAATCTTATGGATGTTTTTGCTTACCGCTTCCATAGCTCCATTCATTACTGGGAGGTAAGGAGAAGAATTGATGTGACGAATGTGGAACTCTTCAAGCAATTCTTCCACTATCTTATTGTTCAAGTTTGATCCATTATCTGTGGTAATCACCTCGGGAACTACATAACTGGCGATGATATCACAACGGATGAACATTGCCACATTTTTTTACAGTGACGTGAGCATGTGAACTGGCTTCAATCCATTTGGTGAAGTAATCAATAGCCATCAAAATATCCCATCAGACTTTTCCCCTAAAAATAATTTTAATTAGAAAATCAAGTCTCTTATTTTTGTCAAGATATAACTTGAAGTGAAGTCTCTAAGTTTTGCCAAGATATAACTTGAAATGAGGCTGAATCGATTATTAGATTTTTGCATTTGAAAAAGATTGCCTAGAAAAGAGGGAAATCATTTTTTTGATTAAATATAGATTTTTCATCTTCCATTGATTTTTTTTTAATGAAATGAACATTGGAAAAATAGAAAAATGTTTTTTCGAAAAATGTTTTCCACAGAAAATGGAGCGAAAATGTACGTGGACAAAGTCATGTGGAGCATTTGCATGTTGAAAAGGAAACGTGGTGGTACCTAGTCATATGAACCACTTAAACCTCGACCATTAATGCCACCCAACTTAGTCGACCACTCAATCCCATTTAGCAGGAGAAAGAAACACGAGCATCCTTGTCCGTCAACAAATACGAAAAGAAAGGAGACCCAAAATGACAACGGGAAACACGCACATACGGAAACAGCTTAATAAGCTGAGGAAGGTCCATCCACATTTGGATCACTGAAGATGAACCATGAGGTTTCGGCAAATGTGGGCCAAAATATAACTCGAAATGAGGCTGAATTAATTATCAGAGTTCGCATTTGAAAATGATTGTCTGGCAAAGTCCTTTGTACTGATCGTCATGGAGAATTTACGTGTTCATACACATGCGAAGACAGAGTCACATGGAGAATTTGCGTGTTGAAAAGGAGACGACGTACGTGCTCAGTCACATTGGACCCCTTAAAGCTCGACTTTTAATGCCACCAAATTATCTAACCATTCGACCCCATTTTGATGGGAGTCCTTGTCGGTCATGAAATGCGAACGAAAGGAGCCACAAAATGACAAGGAGAACGTGTAACACGCACATAAAGATACAGCTAATAAGCTGAGGAAGGTCCACCTGCATTTGTAGCGCTGAAGATGAACCACGAGGTAACACCAAATGTGGGCAAAAATATAACTTGGAACGAGGCTTAATTAATTATTGGATTTGACATTTGAAAAAGATTGTCTAGCAAAGACTTTTGGCAATGGTCGTCATACGGGATGTCGTCATACTTTTGAATATTGTGTTTAGGCCAAGCGTAGAGTTTCGAGCCCAAGCATTAATATTTAGTCATATTTCGAAATATGCATTCCATTTTTTCAAAGAGGGAAATCATTTTCTTGAATTTAAATATAGTTTTTCCATCTTCCATTGATTATTTTTTTTTAATGAACCGACATTGGAAAAAGACGAAAATGTTTTTCCGAAAAATGTTCTCCATGAAAACAGAGCGAAATTGTATGTGGACAAAGTCATGGGAGCATTTGCATGTTGAAAAGGAAACAAGGTGGTACCTAGTCGTATGGACCATTTAAAGCTCGACCCTTAATGCCACCGAAGTAAATCGACCGCTCGATCCCTTTTAGGAGGAGAAAGAAACACGAGCATCCTTGTCCGTCAACAAATGAGAAAGAAAGGAGGCCCAAAATGACAGAACGCGAAACACGCACATACGGAAACAGCTTAATAAGCTGAGGAAGGTCCATCCACATGTGGATCACTGAAGATGACCAATGAGGTCTCGGCAAATGTGGGCCAAAATATAACTCGAAACGAGGCTGAATTAATTATCAGATTTCACATTTTAAAAGGATTGTCTGGCTAAGGGCCTGTTTGGTACGGCTTTGGGGAAATGCTTTCTTAGGAGAATTCAAATATCATTGAGATAAAGAGGTTTTCTGAAATGCTACACCGTTTGGTAATTTGTAGTCTCAAATGGCATTGAAATGCAACTTTAAACGCATAAATACCGTTTGTCAAATTTTACATTACAAATGGGCTTTCGCTTTTATTTTATTTTAAAATAAATTTGAAAATCAAAATCCGACGCCTTGACCGCCAACCAACTCCGGTGGCCGATCTAGCCGTCCAGCCGCCTGAGGTCGCAACCTTAGGCGACGCCGTCGCCGTTTGGGGGCGCGACCTCAGGCGCCTAGAGGCGCAGAGGCCAAATATGGCCTCCGCACCGCCAAATTTGGTGGCCTAAGGTCGTGCGGACCTAGGCAGTGCCACCTCAAGCGACGTTGTCGCCGCCTAGAGGCGCGACCTGAGGCGCCTGAGGTCGCGCGGAACCAATCGACGCCGCTGAGGTCCACGCGACCTAGGCCATGCCGCCTAGGTCGCGGGTCACGCCACCCCGGCAGTGGTCACCCGGGGAAGCGCGACCCTCGGGCGCGATAGTGGCTCACGGAGAAGCCCAATGGGCGGGAAGAAGAAGATGACGCTGGGAAAAGAAGACGTCGTGAAGAAGGAAGACGAAGGTGGAAGATAAATGAACAGTGATTTTTGCATTTCCAAATGCCAAATGCTCAATGCCGCCCCCCAGCTTTCAGCATTCAGCCTTCTAATGCTCATATTTGGGCAAAGGGGCTTTCAAAATTTTTTCCAGACACCCAAAATTTCACCCAAGGGGCTTTGGGGGCCCAGCGCAGGGAATGCCCAACAAACACCCCTAAGTCTTTTCATACTGATCATTATTTTGGATGTCATCATATTTTTGAATATCGTATTTGGGTTAACAAAGTGCAACTCGTTGCAAACCATTCCCTAAGTTTGAAGATTTTTCTGACTTTTTGCATTTTGTTAATTATTCGAAGACATTATCTCGAAAAACAAAAAGTGTGAAGCCCAAGGTACTAAGTTCGGCAACGCGTAGTTACCTCGAAAGTATAATTACCACCTAGAGTTAACCCTTCCATTTTATATGACTGGAAATATAATAATGTGCCTTAAATGAGAGTCACATTTTGGCCTTCAATGCAATGCATCGCTTGAGCAAAATGTTGCAAATTCTTCTTCGAATGATTCATTGTCGGTTTGTTAAAGCAACGAGTGGCATAAAATTAAAGTGAAAATGCCACCAAAAGGAAATCTAGTGAACCTAATTTACTTTAAATTATCTACATTTCTTATTTCTTAATAACTTTTATTTACTTCTTTATTAATGTCTTAAATTTACCAATTTTATTATGAGAAATTATCAACATTTAGTTGCGTGTTTTCCCAACTTTTATCTGATAAAGTTACTGACTAGTTTTTGCTTACCAACTTTATTTAAGTTACCAACGTCTATTTTTATTTCTACTAACTAGTCTACATTATTTGTCTTACTTTCCAATAGGTTAACTTTACAATCCCCTTTTGAAAAAATTACCATCCCAATTTCAAGTGAGTGATTGTTGACTTTTCTCCGATTAATTTAACAAGTTTTGTATTATCTATTTTTACTCATTACAGTCACCAATATCTATTAATTTTTTAATTACTACGGCAAAAACAACTTTTTTTACCAACTTTTATTTATATTTCTTTCCAATCGATGCCTTAAATTTACCAATTATTTGGCGTGACTTACAAACTTTTGTTCAATCAAGTTGCCAATGAAATTTGAGTTGCTAATTCTAATTTGAGTTACAACTAACTTTTATCTAATTCACTCATTTTTCTTATTGTCTGCCAAGTTCTTTTGGGGTTACTAAAGTTTCATAACATATGACTTATTTATATAGAAGTAACTTCTTCAATGTCTCTCCAGTAGATGGAAAATATTAGTCATCTACGAACATAATAGCTAAGACTCAAATTCTTCGCCTCAGCAGAAATGGATCCTAGGTTAGAGCTGATTGACTGCCCCACCGAAACAGATAAGACAATGCAGACATGAAACAACGAAATATATAAAATTTAATGGCTCAAAAAGAGTAGTCATAGATGCACGGTGTTCATACGCATGCGAATACAGAGTCACATGGAGAATTTGCGTGTTGAAAAGGAGACGACGTACGTGCTCAGTCACATTGGACCCCTTAAAGCTCGACTTTTAATGCCACCAAATTATCTAACCATTCGACCCCATTTTGATGTGAGTCCTTGTCGGTCATGACATGCGAACGAAAGGAGCCACAAAATGACTAGGAGAACGTGTAACACGCACATAAAGATACAGCTAATAAGCTGAGGAAGGTCCACCTGCATTTGTAGCACTGAAGATGAACCACGAGATAACACCAAATGTGGGCCAAAATATAACTTGGAAGGAGGCTTAATTAATTATCGGATTTGACATTTGAAAAAGAGTTTCTAGCAAAGTCTTATGGCAATGGTCGTGGTAAGGGATGTCGTCATACTTTTGAATATTGTGTTTGGGCCAAGCGTAGAGTTTCGAGCCCAACATTGATATTTAGTCATTTTGAAATATGCCTTCCATTTTAACAAGGAGAGAAATCATTTTCTTGAATTTAAATATAGATTTTCCATCTTCAATTGATTTTTTTTTTTTAATGAACCAGACATTGGAAAAAGACAAAAATATTTTTCCGAAAAATGTTCTCTGTGAAAAACGGAGCGGAATTGTATGCGGACAAAGTCATGTGGAGCATTTGCATGTTGAAAAGGAAACAAGGTGGTACCTAGTCATATGGACCACTTAAAGCTCGACCTTTAATGCCATCGAAATAAATCAACCACTCAATCCCATTTTGTTATGCCCGATCTTTGAGCGCGTGCCCATCCTCGGTGGTCAATTAAATTGCGACGTCCTGGGACGCAATTAATTAATTTTAATGCGCATGCAGAAGTGAATTACTAATCCCCTGACCACAACAAACATGGGATACAAAAGCAAGACAATAAATTTCAAATCAATCAACACAGCTTTTATAAATATGGTTTACAAACAGAGGCCAACTCTAGTGTCTAAGTACAGGAGCTCTATCTCCAAAAAGAACTTCTGAGCCACCCATGCTCTTGACCCTTCCACCTCAAGCTCCGGGTTCTTCACACTAGGGACTTGAAAAGTTAAGCCCACGATGGGGTGAGACAATATCTCAGCAAGTTCACCCCTAAACCCCGACTAGGAATGAAATATGCCTAATGGCATTCTTTGCACACACAAGACAAAGGACTTACCTCGCCTCAGTTTCTTCCCGCACGTTAGTATAATTCATATATCACATATATGCAGTAATAACACTCAATCAATTGGAGTGTGTCAAATCATATCTCCGTCAATCACCACATCTCAATCAATCAATCCATCCATCAATCTACCAGGGAGGTCCCGATTATAAGACGAGATTGTTATGACACGTGTCATACCATGTCACACAATTTCGTCCCATAATCCGGCACGTTTAACTCATTCAATCATGCATTCCAAGTGATTATAGCTACATAGGCACAGCCTATCATGCGTGTCAATTGATTACGGCCACACAAACACAATCTAACTGTTACACAGCGGTCTTCCGGAGTAGCCGGGCGTCGTCTCACCCCATTGAGCACGGCTACGTCTTTCCTAGATGGCTTTCCACATAGAAGCATCGATCTAGCTTCTGTTGCGACCGGAATACGTTGTCGAGGGCTTTCCACATAGGAGCATCGCCCACCTGGCACACAGCGAGTGACGGATTCTCTTAACCAGCACACAATCATCCATTCCCAGCCAAGAATATTGTGCTTTGCACTCCAACGCCTCAATTAAAATAATGAACTTGGCCTATTTTCACCGTGTTAAAAATACCCGATAAAAATTAATCGTGTGTGGGTACATGGTCAGCCCGACCGGAAAATGCAATATCTTTCTTTTCAAAAGTCTCAATATTTAATATAGTCCATAAAAACATTTTCGGCATTAAAAACCGATGCCTACTATTTTCTTATTAAAATACCGAAATTACACAATTTTGGGGTAAATACCCAAAATTACAATTTCCACTCAATTTGCATAAATCAACACTCAATTAAATAAATTAAGTATACCATTGCAATCAACATGAAATTCCGGTCACTGACTATCTTAGTATAATTTATGGATAATAATAAATAATTAAATAAATACCAAAAATAATTAAATAAATACAATTAAATGCCATAAATAAAAAATTAGGCTAGAAAAGCCTAATTAAATACTAAAACGCTATCTAGTCTCTAATTTAGCCAATCTAATAACCTAACATGCAATAACTAGTAATTAAATCGCTAATCCATTCTAACTAACCACATAAACTATACTTAGCCTGAAATAATCAACCCTTAAGCATCATTATTTACCTAAGCATAGTTTAGTGAGTAAACTCACCAATTTAGCGCAAAAATCGGTTCACAGCGACAGCAGCCGAAACTCGGGCTTACGATGGCACCCGGCGGGAGCTTGAGAGGGCCCAAAAAGGCCACAAAGCATATGGTTAAGCCACTCGGTTCTGGTTTTGGACTTAGCTAGCTTCGACGGCTTGCGATGGAGCTGCTAGGTGCGCTGCTATAGGCATGAAGTTGTTTCGGTGGAGGTGGGCCGAATTCGCAAGGGATAGGGATGCTAGACTAGTGGAGAAACGATGGAGCAGTGGTCTTCGTTAGTGGACATGAAAGGTTGAAAACAAAGGAAAAAAATAAAAGAAGGGCAGAGGTGGTTGACTTGAAGAAATTCGATGGGGCAAGGTTGTTCGCTGATGGGGCGAGTCACACACGTGTGGATGAACAATCGGTGAAGACAAAAGATGGTGGGGAAGTAGCAATGATGATGCTGGCGTGAGCTGCAGGCTGAGCTTCAAAGGGCCAAATGAAAGGAAAAAGCAGGAGTAGCTCGTCCAAGGAGGAGGGTGATTGAGCCAAAGGAAAAAGAAGTGAGAGAAAATGTGACATCTTGAATTTCAGGTTCTGTCTTCAATTGAATAAGTAGGGCTTTTCATCAACGCGCCTATAGTTCTTTTCCCGAGCTGATCACCCATGAGATAATTAGCCTATCAAGTGAAGCCATTAAGAGATTTTAACATAATAGACTTGAGAATTCGACCAGGAATCGACTACTCAATCATGCTAGTTTGCAAGGATCATTACGGCACTGTCAAAATCGATCAAAGATCAGAGATAGGCCGATTCGATAGAGGTATGTGATTAGTGTGCGGGTGATTCTACCTAATTACAAAATTTCTGTTGAACAACACTAAACCGATTTTTCTGTCTTTTTTGTACCTTGTGTACGTATTTGAAACCTTGAGATTTTCATGACAATTGAAAGTCGCCAATGTGTTGAAGATGTACATTGTGGTTCTAAAATAATTGATCATGGGTCAATTGCACTAAGAATTCTAAAAGCTACATGGTAGGTTAAGTTACACTAAAATCGTGTTAGATTGAATTTAACCGCAAAATTAAATCCGATTTTAGAAATTGAAAGTTTGGTTATGTCGTGAGTAATTTTAGGATTGTTAACTCACCTTCCAAGATTTTTCGACAAATCGAGATTTTCGGTGAATTTTAAAATAAGGGTATTTTTGACCGAAAAATCTGAGGACCGTTTTTTGGTTGCATTTTTTAGATTCAAGTTGGATGAATTGTCGAGGAAAAATGTGAATTAGAGTGTGGACACCTTGGTTGTATTTATGGACTCCAATTTAGGTCCAATTGGAGGTTAATTGGAGAGATCTAATTCAAATTGGGGAAATGGTGCACAAATTCGTAGCCCCCATGTCCCTCAACCTTTTGGACCATTTGGGACTTGTTCTAGGGGGATTTGTGTGCAAAAAATTGGCTAGGGATGACAGCCAATTGGTGGGACCAAGCTAATGAGTATATTGGATATTTTTGCTTGACTTTGGAGGCAAATGGGACCCCTTGACCAGCAGCCACCTTCTTCCTCCCTTGCTCTGCCTTTCTCCATTGTAGAGCCATTTGAGAGCTCCAAGAACCAGAGGAAACCGAGTAGCAACCCCCCTTGCCGTCCGAAGTCGTCGCTCACCCGTCAGACCGCCAGTACACCACCCGTCGTGCACTCGATCTCCCAGCAAGCCAGGTGCTGCACTGCCTATGTCCGAGCTCCTCCCACCATGTCCCTTGCCGTTCGACCGCCGTTGCCACAACCCAATCCTTCGAGCGCGTGCCCTTCCCTCCTTGGTCGATTAATAGTAATGTCCTAGGACGCATCGCCCACCCATTCTTTTTAATATGCGCATACGGAAGTAGATATACAATCCCTAGACAACAACGAGATGGAATAGAAAAGCGACTAAAATTTTCAAACCAAGACAAGTCTTTTATCGACAAACCGGTTAGTTACAAAACCAGGCTGTTTACAAAAATATCGGTTTAACAAAAAGGGACTATCCTAACACCCACTAGTCGAGACCTCTTGCCGATTCTTCGATCTCCACCTTCCAAGTTCCAAGGTTTCCAGTCCTCCACAACCGCTAACTAGGACCTAAAAATGTTATCCCACAACGAAGTGAGACAACATCTCAGCAAGTTCCACCTCCTAAGCCCCAATTAGGAAGATAATATGCCTGCAAGGGCTGCCTAAGCACAATCACGAGATGAAGGACTTACCTTTGCCTTAGATTCCTCCCCGCAAGTCAAGATATAATTTAAATGCTTACAATTCGCATCAATTAATCAACATCGAGATCAAAACATCAATCAATCGACTCAGTCGATTACATGTCATCAAGACCATCCCACGGTCATTTTAATTACTCATCCCAACCATTAATTACGGCCACACTTGGGCACGGCCTACTACTAAATGTTCAGCGGTGAATTACGACCCGATTGGCACAACCTACTCTAAGTGCGGTGGTAGATTATGACCCGGTGGGTACAGCCCCTATGAGGTTGTTGATTACGGCCCAAAGGCACAACCCTTATATGGTGGTTAATTATGCCTCAACGAGCACAACCTTAGTTAGGTGGTAAATTACGGCCCCACGGGCACAACCTTTATGAGGTGGATGATTACGGCCCAAAAGGCACAACCTCTATCGTGGGATAATTACAGCCTAGTAGGCACAACCTTATAAGGTGGTTTTCTTAACCTGAATCTTAACCTCATAGGATTATTCATCTACGGCCAAAGACTTTATATCTCACAATCAAATTCTTCAATTCAAATCATGTCCCGTCCTATTTCCTTCACTTTAAAAATACCCGGTAAAGTAGCCGTGTGTGGATACATAGTTAAACACCCCACAAATATATTTTTGGCCGTAGCCAAAATACAATATTTCTACTTTTGAACATCCCACCAGGTTTTCAACAGCCCATAAATATATTTTTGGCGTTGTAAACCGACGCCATGTGATTTTCTAATAAATTATTGAAATTAATTAATTTTGGGATAAATACCCATAATCACAAATCACCCTCAATCAACACAAATTCGAACTCAATTAAATAAACAGTCACACCACCGTAATTAGCACGAAATTCCGATCACCAAATATCCCAGTCTAATTTCCAGAAAATAAATAAATAATTAATTAATTAATTACGGAAAATAATAAATAAATGCCAATAATTAGAACTTAGACCCATAAGGCATAATTGGAAATCGAGACGGTCTTGGAAAATTCCCGAACCACTCTAGATAAATACTAGAGCTTGTCACCCACC
Source organism: Eucalyptus paniculata subsp. matutina (assembly GCA_017140255.1). Lineage (NCBI taxonomy): Eukaryota > Viridiplantae > Streptophyta > Magnoliopsida > Myrtales > Myrtaceae > Eucalyptus > Eucalyptus paniculata. The sequence continues at coordinate 9,999,698 of CM029437.1, forward strand.
CCGCTTGTGGGTGTGTTGGCTTGGGCCTTTCCCCCTCTAATTCCGGAAGGGGAGATGTTCGAGTCCCGGCGTGCACATTGTGTGCCTTACCTGCAACGTCATGTGAGGTGGGTCCTGCGGCGCCGCGCCGGTTTACATCGCCATTTGCCGGTTGTACGGCGGTTCCCAGGTCACCAAAAAAAAAAATACTAAAGCTTGTCTATGCTCTAACTACACTACTCTAACCACCTAACATACAATATCAGCCAATTAATTCACTAATCTAATCTAACTAACCACTTAATCCATGCTTAACCTAAACTAATCAACCCGTAAACGTCATTAACTTACTAAGCAATGATTAATGACTCAAACTCACTTGATTTGCGATTCGCTCAGATCAAGTTGACGGGAACGCTGAAAGGGACGAGAGACTCCAAAGCGGGACTACCTTTTGGGGTTGGGAAAGCCATAAAATGGGCCTAACAAAGAGCTGGAATACCCACTGGTTCGGATTCTGATCAGCGGCTGAAAAGGCTGGCCTATTGGGGCTAATCAAGCTAGAACGGCGACAGCGAGCGGTGGTGGGCTTTCGATGGCTCGATGAGCTTTCTTGACGACGAAGCGGTGGCACACAGCGATCCGATGGTTCTAAGTAGCGATCGAAGGGACGAGACACGGGGATGTCGAGTGGAGAAGCGGGGCTAGGAGCGCGGACGAGCGGATGGCTGGTGAGGCATAGGCTGGTGGCGCGGCATGGCTCTAGGCTCCGGAACGGTTGCTTGATGGCTCGGCGGGGCTGGCGGCGACAGTTGCTAGCTTTTTGTTTGTGAGCTTCGAGCAGCAAGAAAAGAGGGAGGAGGAAGTTGCTCAACTGGTGCAAGAGGGAGAGGGAGAGGAGGAGGGAACCGGTTTGGATGAGGGGGCCACCACTTGCCTCATCCTCATCTTCTTGTCCCCCTTGGTTGACCTCACATCCCAGCTAGCTTCCACAATCCTTTTCCAGACCAAATTGCCCCTTCTAGAAGGCTTGAGGTGGTAAAAAAGGTTGGGTCCATGGGGGCACACGAATTTGGCTTAATTTTGCTTCAATTGAACTTCAATCCTTCTTGAATGAATTCAATTCGCCATTTGAAAAATCAATTGTCGGGTCCTCGATCAAATTGGTATTTTTCCATGCCAATATAACTCACTTGCATCCCAATTGCGCGATCAAAAACGGTCTCTAACATTTTCTGGACAAAAATGACCCTTCCTCGACTTTTTCCCAAAAAGTCTCAGTTTGCAGAAAAATCTGTGGAAGGCAAGTCGACGTTCTTAAAATGATTTTGACATGACAAAACTTTCAATTTCTGAAATTGGATTCAAATTCACGATTAATTTCAATTTGATGCATTTTTAACGTGACCTAGGCTATCGAGTAGCATTTATATATTTTTAGTGCAAATGAACCGTGGTCGATTTTCTTCGAGCCATAATGAACCTATTCGAGACATTGGCGACTCCCGGTTGTCGTGAAAATATCGAGGATTAAAATACTGGCACAATGTAAGCAAAATGATAGAAAAATTAGTCTAGTGCCGATCTACGAGAATTTTGTAATTTAGTGGAATCACCAACGTTTAACCATATATCTCAGCTGAACTGACCTATCTCTAATCTCTAATCGATTTTGACAATGCCATAATGATCTCTGTAGATAAGCACGGTTGAGTAGCCGATTCCTGGTTAAATCCTCAAGTCTATTGCATTAAAATCCCATAATGACTTTCCCTGGTAGTCTAATTATCTCAGGAGTGATCAACTCTGAGAACAACGCTATAGACGCATCGATGAAATGCCTGATTTATTCAATTCAAAGTAGAATCGAAAATCTAGGATGTCACAACTCTTCCCCTCTTATAAAAATTCTGTCCTCGAAATTTAAACCATTACAATACTTAAGCAAAAAGGTGGGGGTACAACTGTCTCATTGACTCTTCACTCTCCCAGGTTGCTCCTTCGGTGTCGTGGTGTTGCCAGACCACTTCGACTATTAGGGTGGTCTTTGTACGCAGAATCTGCTCTTTTCGATCCACTATCTAAACCGAGATTTCAATGTATGACACTCGGTCATCCACGTCCATTTCCTCAAAATTAAGCACGTGGGTTGAGTCAGGCTCGTACTTCCTCAACATCGACACATGAAAGACGTCATGCACTTACGCCAATCTCGGCAACAATGCAAGATGATACGTTAGGGTCCCAATTCTCTCAAGAATTTCAAATAGAGCTACGTATCACAGACTTAGTTTTCCTTTCTTGCCAAAGCATGAAGTTTCCTTCATCGGTGACACCTTCAACAAAACCTAATCACCAACTTGGAATTCCAATGACCTCCAACACTTATCTGTGTAACTCTTCTATCGGCTCTGAGCGGTCTTTAATCTATGTCTGATCACTACAACTATATCCACTAACTACTGAACCAACTCTAGGCTTGTAATCTTTCTTTCCCCAACTTCATCCCAACACACTAGTGTTATACACACTCTGCCATACAATGCTTCAAAAGGAGACATCTCAATACTCTATGAATAATTGTTGTTGTAGGCAACTCGACTAGATGAAGTTATTCTGCCCAATTTCCTTAAAAAATTCATTTTCAACAAAAACGGACACTCGGCACAGAATATTCCCTTCTTCCCATAAAAAATTCATTTTCAACAATTTCACTCTAGACCCCGGCCAGAGGAAACGGCATTATTAAGTGGGTTTCAAAAGCATTATTCCGGTCCAATTTAATATTTTGGAGATCCCGATACCCTGAAAGTCGGCTGAAATCAAAAAACGGAGACACGGCACAGAATATTCCCTTCTTCACATAAAAAGTCATTTTTGGTAATTTCACTATAGACCCCGGCCAGAGGAATCAGCGTGGTTAAGTGGGTTCCAAAAGCATTATTCCGGTCCGATTTAATATTATAGAGATCCAGATATGCTGAAAGTCAGCTGAAATCAGGAAACGGGGACTCGACAGAGAATATTCCCCTAATACCATAAAAAATTCAATTTCGATATTTTCACTGTAAACCCCAGCCGGTACAAACGGCATGGATAAGTGGGTTCCAAAAACATTATTCCGGTTAGATTTAATATTTTAGAGATCCCGATACTATAAAAGTCGTCTGAAATCAGGAAACAGAGACGCGGCACAAAATATTCCCTTCTTCCCATAAAAAAATTTATTTTTCGTAATTTCACCGTAGACCTCGGACGAGGGAAACGACATGGATAAGTGGATTGAAAAGCATTATTCCAGTCCGTTTTAATATTTTGGAGATCCCGATACCGTGAAAGTCACCTCGAAATCGGAAACGAAGACTCAACACAGAATATTCACCTATTCCCATAAAAAATTCATTTTCGGTATTTTCACAGTAGACCCCGACCGGCGGAAACGGCATGGATAAGTGGGCTCCAAAAGCATAATTCTAGTCCAATTTAATATTTTAGAGATCCCGATACTCTGAAAGTCGGTTGAAATCAGGAAACGGAGACTCGACACAGAATATTCCCTTATTCCCATAAAAAATTCATTTTTGGTATTTTCACTGTCGACCTCGGCCGGCACAAACGGCAAGGATAAGAGGGTTCCAAAAGCATTATTCCGGTCCAATTTAATATTTTGGAGATCCTGATAAGCTGAAAGTCCACTGAAATCAGGAAACGGAGACTCGGCACAGAATATTCCGCTATTCCCATAAAAAATTAATTTTCGATATTTTCACTGTAGACCCCGGCCGGTACAGTGGGTTCCAAAAATAATATTCCAGTCCCATTTAATATTTTGGAGATCCCGATACCCTGAAAGACGGCTGAAATCAGGAAACGGAGACTCGACACAGAATATTCCTTTCTTTCCATAAAAAGTTCATTTTCGGTAATTTCACTGTAGACCCCGCCAGAGGAAACCGTTAGATATATGCACTAAAGGAATTAATTAATTAATTATGTGTTCATTTAATTAATTAATTAATACTTTTTAATAAATTATATATATATATAAAGCTTCATGCATGTGCACGAAGCACATGCATGAAATCTTGGATGGTCGAGAATCACCGACCATCATCCACGAATTCGTGCATGAACGGTCAGCAAGCTGACCATCATGCACGTCGTGCATGAGCAACCGCTCATGCACGAACCGTGTGTGAGCAACCGCTCATGCACGATTGTTCGCATGAGTGGGGACGATCAGCAACGGTTGCTGATCGTCCATCGATCAAGAAACAAGTTGCTGATCGGTTTATATTTTTAGTTTAAAAGAGTTGTTTCCGCGACACTTAATGGGGGTTGGAAAAACAGAGAGATTTTCTGTGGGCGTGCGTTTGTGTTTTTAGAGAAAAGATGTTTTGCTAAAATAGAGAGCAAACGTGTGTGCGTGTTCTTGTGTCTTTGAGACGTAAGAAAGAAGAGCATTATCTCGTTCGGGCCGTGACTATTATACATCAAGGATACGACGTTTTGTTTCTACGTGATTGCTAGCACAATCGAAGTGGTGAATATCCGAAGTTCTCTCATCCGTTCGACGTTCGTTGTTGGTGTGTCTGAACTAGAGGTCCGACGCTTGTGGGACTCGTACTGTAGAACATCCGAACCGACTTGTTTCAAAGCGCTTCAAGAGGTATTTCGTTTAACTCCCTTTTATGTATAGATTTTTGATTAAAACGCACGGACAACGCCTAAGGAGAATCATGTGTAAAATATATTTTTGTTTCCGCTGCGTTTATTCTGTTGATTTTTCTTATACATGATTCATGAAACCCCAACAAAGGGTATCGAGCCAACCTTAGGCGTTTTCGTGCGTTTAATTGATTTGTAGTTCAAATATATTTTTGCGTTCTAATGGCCAATTTATTTTGTTAAGAGAATCGGTTCTCTTACCTTTTATGTGGCCTATAGAAGTTGATTAATTTATGTGATAAATTTAATCAACTAAGCAAAAATTAGAACTAAATCAATTTTGAATCAAAAATTTGTAACTTGTTATACTTGATGTTTATATTTTGCAAATGATATGCAGAATTTTATGCATGCCTTCCAGAGCTTTAAATTTTGAATTTATGGCTCGTAAGGAAGGGTGGTGATCATGGAAAAATCCCTAATTGTTGTGATTGTTGTATGGATGAATGTATGATGATTACAGGTATTCTTTTTGGGGATGTAATTATTAAATGGAGGCTGCGTCCTTCCTTTTATTTTACTTTAATTTTTCTTGATATGTAATTTTTAGTATAGTTTAGTATTTCAATTGTTGATGTAAATACTACAAGAGAGGAGGAGGCATTGGAGGAGCCATTAAACCGGTGAGCTCTTTGGGCCCGGTCTTTGAAGAGTTCAAAGATTGAAGAAAAAGTGAAGAGCAGTCCATATAATTAAAACATTAAAATGGCTAAATGGGTCTCTTTGGCTCGAGACCCATTGAACCATAATTCCATGATCACCACATAGGATAGATGTTTATGTGATATCTATTTATTTATTGTTTATGATATCGTGCATGTTAAACCGGTTAATGTGCAAAGTGAGACCGTTAATAACGACCCAAATCTCCTTACAAAGAACATTAAGTCGAAACGGGTTTTGGACTCGTGACCTTCCATCGTCGTGGTTTGATCCAATATTATAGTGGTTAACTGATCGACTATGGCTACATAAGGGTTAATTACCATTCATAATATTTGACCACTCCATCATGCATGTAATGCTGTGGGGTTGGAGCCAAATGATTTCTAATAACTGTCGAGTGAGGCAATCATTTGTGCTTTCAATACTTACATGAGACGATGAGCTAGACTTAACTATAACCATAATGTCAATAACTGTTAGGTGAGGCTTTCATGGTCTAGAGGTCGAAGTTATGATTGGGACTCGCATATGATGCGTTAAACAAGTTTGTTCACTCACTAAGTTTATAGGACACCAATAACTGTTAGGTGAGGTGGACTTTGGACTGGTGGGACTCAATCCCCACTAGTAATCTTTACCCAACAAAGATTACCGCTTCCCATCTTAAGGAGTATGGGATTCGAATATAAATTTAGTGGGAGGATCTATTTCATTTAAAGGCCAAAATGAAATAGTTACTTTGAAAGATACAACGGCTAACAATTTATTTTCTGCAACAGATATATTATTACTCTGAAAATGGTGACCACAAACCCACTCGCTTCTATACTTGACAAGAATTGTTTGACTCGGACCCAATTTCACTGATCAAGGTGAGGAATTTGAGAATTGTTCTCAATTCAGAAAAATTGGGTATGTGCTTGATGAAAAGATGCCAACCTCCTTTCCCGAGGGTGGGACCCAAGAGGAGCGTGTCACTTATGATAAGTGGCGTGACGATGACTTAAAAGTTAGGTCATATATGCTTGCTTCTATGAATAATGAATTACGTAAGAAGTATGAATCTATGGAAGATGCTTTGGGTCGATCATTTTGCACTTAAAGGAATACTTTGATGAGAATGGTCGAACCTCTAGATATGAGATATCTAAGGCATTGTACCGTATGAGGATGGCTGAAGGATCATCTGTTAATGATCATGCTTTGAAAATGATCTGGCACATTGAAGAATTGGCTAGGCTGAATCTCGTTATGGATAATGAGTTAGCTGTGGATTTGATCCTCCAATCTTTACCCGATTCCTTCTCTGGTTTTGTCCAAAACTTCCACATGCATAAGATGGATAAAACTCTTGCGGAGTTACATAGCATGCTGGTAGTTTATGAGAAGGAAATGCATAACACGAGGCCAAATGTAGTGGCTATGGCTAAGGCTTCTTCTTCAAAGGGTAAGACCATTTTAAAGAAGAATAAATGGAAGAGGCCCGCCAAACCTGTTGTGCAACCAAAACCCATGATTGATAAAGGAAAATGTCATTACTTGTGGTGTCAAAGGGCACTTTGGAGGAGGAACCGTAAGAGGTATCTCGCGAGCTTGAAGGTCAAGCCCAAGAACCGACCTTATGAAGGTATGGTGTCTATGCTTATTGAAACTAATCTTATGGTTAGTGCTGAATCCAGCTCATGGGTTCTAGATTCTGCTGCAACTTCACATATTTGTATGTCTTTGCAGAATCTGGAAATAAGCAGGATGCTAGGGGCGAAATGAGATTGTCTCGACGTTTGCCAATGGAGCAAGAGTTGCTGCATTAGCTATAGGGACTTTTCGTTTATGTTTCCTTCTGGACATGTAATGGTTTTAAAGAACTGTTTGCATTATAAGAATGCTGTTAGGAACATCATCTCGTACCTCGTTTGGGTAAAGAGAATTATGAATTTTCTTTTGCTGATGATGTATGTTCTATTTATCATAATAGAATATGTGTTGGTTCTAGTTTATTAACCAACAATCTTTATACCATTACAATGTCCGGTAATGCGATTACCAATGTCAATAAGCAAAATAGAATTGATATAAATGCCATAACAAATAAACGCCTAGAGACGGTCCAAATAAAAAATATGTTTGGCATCTCCGATTAGGTCATATTGGAGAAGACAGAATTAACAAGTTGAGTAATGATGGATACATTGATCCTTCAAATTTTGAGTCATACTCAACTTGTGAGGCATGTCTTCTAGGAAAATGACCAAAGCGCCTTTTGTGGGACAAAGTGCGCGAGCTGCGACATATTAGGATTAATACATACGTATGTATGTGGACCAATTAATGAATCTGCTAGAGGTGGTTATAATTACTTCATTACCTTCACCGATGATCAGTCACGGTATGGTTATTTATACCTCATGAAGTATAAATCTGAATCCTTTGAAAAGTTCAAGGAATTCAAGGTCAAGTTGAGAAACAAACAGGAAAATGTATTAAGGCTCTTCGATCAGATCGAGGAGGTGAATACCTTAGTACCGAATTCCTGGACTTTCTTAAAGAGAATGGCATTTTATCACAATGGACACCTCCTGGAACTCCAGAACATAATGGTGTATCTCAACGAAGAAATCGTACTTTATTAGATATGGTACGATCTATGATGAGTTACACCGATTTGCCAATATCCCTTTGGGGATATGCCCTTGAGACAGCTGTATATATACTGAATAGAGTGTGAATGAAATCCGTTCCAACTACGCCCTATGAGATATGGCATAGTAGGAAACCTAGTCTTAATCATATTAAGATTTGGGTTGTCCAGCTTTTGTGAAAAAGCTGAAAGTGGAAAAATTGGAGGCAAGATCTGAACAAGGTCGCTTCATTGGATATCCAAAGGAAACTCTTGGATATTATTTCTATTTTCATTCAGACCAAAGAATTTTGGTATGCAAGCACGCTTCTTTCTTGGAGAATCAGTTCATCCAAGAAAGTGGTGCTGGGCGGAAAATAGTCTTACAAGAAGAAAATAATGAAGTATCAAACAACCGAGTTCGAGATACCAATCTCGATTCAAAGGAGCTTCGATACACAACCTCTTAGGAGAAGTGCGAGAATGTCTCGCCCACCGCTCGTTATAGACACTCGGTTGATCATATTGAACCATTATTCATTGTGAATGATAGTGATCAACCCGGTGATCCTAACACCTATGAGGAGGCGATGTTGGACATCGATTCTGGTAAATGGCTAGAAGCCATGAAATCCGAAATGGACTCAATGTATTCCAATGAGGTATGGACCTTGACTGACCTGCCTAATGGTATTGTACCAATTGGCTGTAAATGGATCTTCAAGAGGAAGATGAATGTTGAAGGTCAAATTGGAATTTACAAAGCACGGCTGGTGGCGAAAGGATATCGTCAAAAAGAAGGAATTGATTATGACGAAACTTTCTCACCTGTGGCCATGCTAAAATCCATTCGGATTATGTTGGCTATAGCTGCACACCTTGATTATGAGATATTCCAGATGGATGTCAAAACGGCTTTTCTAAATGGATTTCTCGATGAGGACATCTATATGGAACAGCCGCGAGGTTTTGAATCCAATAGTGAAAAACAGAAGGTGTGTAAGCTTAAGAGATCCATTTATGGACTCAAACAAGCCTCCGAAGTTGGAACATCCGTTTTGATGAGGTAGTCAAATCGTTTGGCTTCATCAAAAATCCAGATGAACCTTGTGTATATAAGAAGATCGGTGGGAGTGCAATTGCATTTCTGGTTTTGTATGTCGATGATATACTTTTGATTGGAAATGATGTACCAATGATATCATCGATAAAACTATTCTTGTCACAGAAATTCTCCATGAAAGATTTAGGAGAGGCAACCTACATTTTAGGTATCAAGATCTATAGAGATAGATCAAGACGATTGATTGGCCTCTCACAATCTACGTACATAGACAAAGTGTTAGCACGGTTTAACATGCAATGTTCCAAGAGAGGATTATTGCCTTTTAGGCAAGGGATCCGTCTTTCTAAGGAGATGTGTCCCAACACTCCTGAAGAAAGAGAGCGGATGGCAAAGATACCATATGCATCCGCTATTGGAAGCATAATGTATGCTATGCTATGTACTAGACCTGATATTGCGCATGCTGTAAGTATTACTAGCAGATATCACCGATCCAGAGAAGAACACTGGATAGCAGTCAAGAATATTCTTAAGTACTTGCGAAGGACTAAAGATTTATTCTTGATATATGGAGAAGGAGAATTTAAAGTTGTAGCTTATACTGATTCCGATTTTCAATCGGATCCTAATGATTATAAGTCTACGTCTGGGTTTGTCTTTACATTCAATGGTGGTGCGCTTAGTTGGAAAAGTTCCAAACAAAGCATAACCGCCGATTCCACCACCGAGGCGAGTATGTAGCTGCTTCGAAGCAGCAAAGGAAGCCGCTTGGATGAAGAAGTTCATTTCAGAACTTGGAGTCGTTCCTTCAATTGAGCAACCGATCACATTGTTTTGTGACAACAATGGGCGATAGCTCAAGCTAAGGAACCAAGGTCTCACCAGAAGTCCAAGCATATTGAGAGACGCTTCCATCTCATCGAGAAATTGTTGGGAGAGGTGATATCGCCTTGCAGAAAATTGCCTCAGCAGAAAACGTGGCAGATCCCTTCACTAAGGCCTTACCTCGCTTTCTTTGAAAGACATATTGATAAAATGGGTTTGAGGTACCAGACAAGTTGGCTTTTAGTGTAACTGGGAAATTGTTGGATGTATGCCCTAAAGCTACTATGTAATAGTTACATATTAGGGATTTCAGTTGTACTTTCATTATTATTATTTAATTAATGGCAATGACGTATTCATTCATTTGTCCAATTATTTTATATTGATGAATGATTCCATAAGATCAGTTGCAACTAGACCTATTCTTGAGACGTCAAGAATATATGTGACGGGTTCATAGTTAGACTGAATCTTTAAATTGTTCAGTCGATGGATTATTAAGTGGATATTAATAATCCTGTTGAGACCGGTGTGTTCTTAACTTCGCCATTAAGTATTGGATACTTAAGGGAATGATGAGTCATATGTCATTGGGTATTATGATGCCGAGTTAGAACACAGGTGTTTGTATTAGACAAATTCACTGAACGTGACGCATATGGAACGATTAGCAACATGGAAGCTTTTAGCGTGGTCAATGTCTAATTGTTCATGCTTTGGTCTTGTGTAAATAATCCTTAGACCTGAGGCACGTGTTAACTTGTGTATTGAACAACTATGGTTCACGGGTGCACATAATGCCGGGTCGTCGATCCGTCTTTATACCTGATGGTCATAGTTTGTTCATATACGAAGTTACACGTGTGCGCAATATGGAATCTGTCTCCTTGTTATATGCAAGGTATGATAATGATGTCCTATGCGATCTAATTGTGACACTGTATTGAAATCCTCGGCCGGGGTTGTAACCGAGAATAAATTGTTTATGTCTCAAATAAAATGCATGTCAATTAGATTTGTGCATATGATCGAATTAATGACTTGACAAATATTCCATGGTCTTTGTTTGATCGGGACATAGTAAGACAGAGGGATTGAATTACACTGTAGCCAAAGCTGACAGGTTCATTATGTTCTTAAAGCATTCACACTATCTGGGTAGCCATGACATATTGCTAGATGTCAATCGTGGCTTGTAGGACCTAAAAGATTAATCGGGACAATTAATTCTTTTGGAAGTACTAAAGTGTTAGTACAAGTCTTACTACCAGCTTAGTGATGAACCTAGGGATGTCACACACCATAAACAACTAGGATGACGTGGAACAAGAGAGAAATATTATTGCAAATATGTTTGCAATTACTGCAATCGAATTGAGTCGATTTGAAATTAAATTAAATGAGATTTAATTTAATTTGTATTATAGTCACGAGCCTACTTGCATATGATGCACACCTCGGCACATAATATTGCAGTCTTTCCATAAAAACTTCTTTTTCAGTAATTTCACTGTAGAGCTCGGCCGACAGAAACGGCATGGATAGGTTGGTTCCAAAAGCATTATTGCGGTTCGATTTAATTTTTTGGAGAACCCGATATCCTGAAAGTCGGCTGAAAACATGAAATGGAGACTCGGCACAGAATATTGCCTTCTTTCCATAAAAAAATTCATTTTCAGTAATTTCACTATAGAGCTCGGCCGACGGAAACGGCATGGATAGGTGGGTTGCAAAAGCATTATTCCGGTCCGATTTAATTTTTTTGAGAACCCGATACCGTGAAAGTCGGTTGAAATCAGGAAATGGAGACTCGGCACAAAATATTGCCTTATTTCAATAAAAACTTCATTTTTAGCAATTTCACTGTAGAGCTCGGCCGACAGAAACGGCAGGGATAGGTGGGTTACAAAAGCATTATTCCGTTCTGATTTAGTTTTTTGGAGAACCCGATACCGTGAAAGTCGGCTGAAATCAGGAAATGGAGACTCGGCACAGAATATTGCCTTCTTTCCATAAAAAAATTCATTTTCAGTAATTTCACTATAGAGCTCGGCCGGCGGAAATGGCCTGGATAGGTCCGGACCAAAACAATTATTCCGGTTCGATTTAATATTTCGGAGATCCCGAAACCCTGAATGTCGGCTCAAAACAGGAAACGGAGACTCGGCACAGAATATTGCCTTCTTTCCATAAAAAAATTCATTTTCAGTAATTTCACTATAGAGCTCGGCCGACGGAAAGGGCATGGATAGGTGGGTTGCAAAAGCATTATTCCGGTCCGATTTAATTTTTTGAACAATCCGATACCGTGAAAGTCGGCTGAAATCAGAAATGGAGACTCGGCACATAATATTGCCTTATTTCAATAAAAACTTCATTTTCAGTAATTTCACTATAGAGCTCGGCCGGCGGAAACGGCCCGATAGGTTGGTTCCAAAAGCATTATTGCGGTTCGATTTAAAATTTTAGAGATCCCGATACCCCGAAAGTCGGCTGAAAACATGAAATGGAGACTCGGCACAGAATATTGCCTTCTTTCCATAAAAAAATTCATTTTCAGTAATTTCACTATAGAGCTCGGCCGGTCCGATTTAATTTTTTGGAAACGTGGCATGGATAGGTGGGTTGCAAAAGCATTATTCCGGTTTGATTTAATTTTTGGAGAACTCGATACCCTGAAAGTCGGCTGAAATCAGGAAATGGAGACTCGGCACAGAATATTGCCTTCTTTCCATAAAAAAATTCATTTTCAGTAATTTCACTATAGAGCTCGGCCGACGGAAAGGGCATGGATAGCTGGGTTGCAAAAGCATTATTCCGGTCCGATTTAATTTTTTGGAGAACCCGATACCGTGAAAGTGGGCTGAAATCAGGAAATGGAGACTCGTCACATAATATTGCAGTCTTTCCATAAAAACTTCTTTTTCAGTAATTTCACGGTAGAGCTCGGCCGACAGAAACGGCATGGATAGGTTGGTTCCAAAAGCATTATTGCGGTTCGATTTAAAATTTCAGAGATCCCGATACCCTGAAAGTCGGCTGAAAACATGAAATGGAGACTCGGCACAGAATATTGCCTTCTTTCCATAAAAAAATTCATTTTCAGTAATTCCACTATAGAGCTCGGCCAGCGGAAACGACCTGGATAGGTGGGTTGCAAAAGCATTATTCCGGTCCGATTTAATTTTTTGGAGATCCCGATACCCATTATTGCGAAAGTCGGCTGAAAACATGAAATGGAGACTCGGCACAAATATTGCCTTCTTTCCATAAAAAAATTCATTTTCAGTAATTTCACTATAGAGCTCGGCCGACGGAAAGGGCATGGATAGGTGGGTTGCAAAAGCATTATTCCGGTCCGATTTAATTTTTTGGAGAACCCGATACCGTGAAAGTCGGCTGAAATCAGAAATGGAGACTCGGCACATAATATTGCCTTATTTCAATAAAAACTTCATTTTCAGTAATTTCACTGTAGAGCTCGGCCAGCGGAAACGGCCTGGATAGGTTGGTTCCAAAAGCATTATTGCGGTTCGATTTAAAATTTTAGAGATCCCGATACCCTGAAAGTCGGCTGAAAACATGAAATGGAGACTCGGCACAGAATATTGCCTTCTTTCCATAAAAAAATTCATTTTCAGTAATTTCACTATAGAGCTCGGCCGACGGAAAGGGCATGGATAGGTGGGTTGCAAAAGCAATATTCCGGTCCGATTTAATGTTTTGGAGATCCCGATGCCCTGAATGTCGGCTAAAAATCGGAAATGGAGACTCGGCACAAAATATTGCCTTTATTCCATAAACAGTTCATTTTCAGTGATTTCACTTTAGAGCTCGGCCGGCGGAAACGGCATGGATAGGTTGGTTCCAAAAGCATTATTGCGGTTCGATTTAAAATTTTTTCAGATCCCGATACCCCGAAAGTCGGCTGAAAACATGAAATGGAGACTCGGCACAAATGAATATTGCCTTCTTTCCATAAAAAAATTCATTTTCAGTAATTTCACTATAGAGCTCGGCCGACGGAAAGGGCATGGATAGGTGGGTTGCAAAAGCATTATTCCGGTCCGATTTAATTTTTTGGAGAACCCGATACCGTGAAAGTCGGCTGAAATCGGAAATGGAGACTCGGCACATAATATTGCCTTATTTCAATAAAAACTTCATTTTCAGTAATTTCACTATAGAGCTCGGCCGGCGGGAAACGGCATGGATAGGTTGGTTCCAAAAGCATTATTGCGGTTCGATTTAAAATTTCAGAGATCCCGATACCCTGAAAGTCGGCTGAGAACAGGAAACGGAGACTCGGCACAAAATATTGCCTTCTTTCCATAAAAAGTTCATTTTCAGTAATTTCACTGTAGAACTCGGCCGGCGGAAATGGCCTGGATAGGTCGGGACCAAAACAATTATTCCGGTTCGATTTAATTTTTCGGAGATCCCGAAACCCTGAAAGTCGGCTCAAAACAGGAAACGGAGACTCGGCAGAGAATATTGCCTTATTTCCATAAAAAGTTCATTTTCAGTAATTTCACTGTAGAGCTCGGCCGACGGAAAGGGCATGGATAGGTGGGTTGCAAAAGCATTATTCCGGTCCGATTTAATTTTTTGGAGAACCCGATACCGTGAAAGTCGGCTGAAATCAGGAAATGGAGACTCGGCACATAATATTGCCTTATTTCAATAAAAACTTCATTTTCAGTAATTTCACTATAGAGCTCGGCCGGCGGAAACGGCCGGATAGGTTGGTTCCAAAAGCATTATTGCGGTTCGATTTAAATTTTAGAGATCCCGATACCCATTTTCGAAAGTCGGCTGAAAACATGAAATGGAGACTCGGCACTCGAGAATATTGCCTTCTTTCCATAAAAAATTCATTTTCAGTAATTTCACTATAGAGCTCGGCCGACGGAAAGGGCATGGATAGGTGGGTTGCAAAAGAATTATTCCGGTTCGATTTAATTTTTCGGAGATCCCGATACCCTGAAAGTCGGCTGAAAACAGGAAATGGAGACTCGGCACAGAATATTGCCTTCTTTCCATAAAAAAATTCATTTTCAGTAATTTCACTATACAGCTCGGCCGACGGAAAGGGCATGGATAGGTGGGTTGCAAAAGCATTATTCCGGTCCGATTTAATTTTTTGAACAATCCGATACCGTGAAAGTCGGCTGAGAACAGGAAACGGAGACTCGGCACAAAATATTGCCTTCTTTCCATAAAAAGTTCATTTTCAGTAATTTCACTGTAGAACTCGGCCGGCGGAAATGGCCTGGATAGGTCGGGACCAAAACAATTATTCCGGTTCGATTTAATTTTTCGGAGATCCCGAAACCCTGAAAGTCGGCTCAAAACAGGAAACGGAGACTCGGCACAGAATATTGCCTTATTTCCATAAAAAGTTCATTTTCAGTAATTTCACTGTAGAGCTCGGCCAACGGAAACGGCCTGGATAGGTTGGTTCCAAAAGCATTATTGCGGTTCGATTTAAAATTTTTGGAGATCCCGATACCCTGAAAGTCGGCTGAAAACATGAAATGGAGACTCGGCACAGAATATTGCCTTCTTTCCATAAAAAAATTCATTTTCAGTAATTTCACTATAGAGCTCGGCCGACGGAAAGGGCATGGATAGGTGGGTTGCAAAAGCATTATTCCGGTCCGATTTAATTTTTTGAACAATCCGATACCGTGAAAGTCGGCTGAGAACAGGAAACGGAGACTCGGCACAAAATATTGCCTTCTTTCCATAAAAAGTTCATTTTCAGTAATTTCACTGTAGAACTCGGCCGGCGGAAATGGCCTGGATAGGTCGGGACCAAAACAATTATTCCGGTTCGATTTAATTTTTCGGAGATCCCGAAACCCTGAAAGTCGGCTCAAAACAGGAAACGGAGACTCGCTAGAGAATATTGCCTTATTTCCATAAAAAGTTCATTTTCAGAAATTTCACTGTAGAGCTCGGCCAACGGAAACGGCCTGGATAGGTTGGTTCCAAAAGCATTATTGCGGTTCGATTTAAAATTTTAGAGATCCCGATACCCCGAAAGTCGGCTGAAAACATGAAATGGAGACTCGGCACAGAATATTGCCTTCTTTCCATAAAAAAATTCATTTTCAGTAATTTCACTATAGAGCTCGGCCGACGGAAAGGGCATGGATAGGTGGGTTGCAAAAGCATTATTCCGGTCCGATTTAATTTTTTGGAGAACCCGATACCGTGAAAGTCGGCTGAAATCAGGAAATGGAGACTCGGCACATAATATTGCCTTATTTCCATAAAAAATTCATTTTCAGTAATTTCACTATAGAGCTCGGCCGACGGAAAGGGCATGGATAGGTTGGTTCCAAAAGCATTATTCCGGTTCGATTTAAAATTTTGGAGAACCCGATACCGTGAAAGTCGGCTGAAAACATGAAATGGAGACTCGGCACAGAATATTGCCTTATTTCCATAAAAAAATTCATTTTCAGTAATTTCACTATAGAGCTCGGCCGGCGGAAACGGCCTGGATAGGTCGGTTCCAAAAGCATTATTCCGGTTCGATTTAATATTTCGGAGATCCCGAAACCCTGAAAGTCGGCTCAAAACAGGAAACGGAGACTCGGCACAGAATATTGCCTTCTTTCCATAAAAAAATTCATTTTCAGTAATTTCACTATAGAGCTCGGCCGACGGAAAGGGCATGGATAGGTGGGTTGCAAAAGCATTATTCCGGTCCGATTTAATTTTTTGGAGAACCCGATACCGTGAAAGTCGGCTGAAATCAGGAAATGGAGACTCGGCACATAATATTGCCTTATTTCAATAAAAACTTCATTTTCAGTAATTTCACTGTAGAGCTCGGCCGGCGGAAACGGCCTGGATAGGTTGGTTCCAAAAGCATTATTGCGGTTCGATTTAAAATTTTAGAGATCCCGATACCCTGAAAGTCGGCTGAAAACATGAAATGGAGACTCGGCACGAAATATTGCCTTCTTTCCATAAAAAAATTCATTTTCAGTAATTTCACTATAGAGCTCGGCTCGGCGGAAATGGCATGGATAGGTGGGTTGCAAAAGCATTATTCCGGTTTGATTTAATTTTTTGGAGAACCCGATACCCCGAAAGTCGGCTGAAATCGGAAATGGAGACTCGGCACAAATATTGCCTTATTTCCATAAAAAAATTCATTTTCAGTAATTTCACTATAGAGCTCGGCCGACGGAAAGGGCATGGATAGGTGGGTTGCAAAAGCATTATTCCGGTCCGATTTAATTTTTTGGAGAACCCGATACCGTGAAAGTCGGCTGAAATCAGAAAATGGAGACTCGGCACATAATATTGCCTTATTTCAATAAAAACTTCATTTTCAGTAATTTCACTATAGAGAGCTCGGCCGGCGGAAACGGCATGGATAGGTTGGTTCCAAAAGCATTATTGCGGTTCGATTTAAAATTTCAGAGATCCCGATACCCTGAAGTCGGCTGAAAACATGAAATGGAGACTCGGCACAGAATATTGCCTTCTTTCCATAAAAAAATTCATTTTCAGTAATTTCACTATAGAGCTCGGCCGACGGAAAGGGCATGGATAGGTGGGTTGCAAAAGCATTATTCCGGTCCGATTTAATTTTTTGGAGAACCCGATACCGTGAAAGTCGGCTGAAATCAGGAAATGGAGACTCGGCACATAATATTGCCTTATTTCAATAAAAACTTCATTTTCAGTAATTTCACTATAGAGCTCGGCCAGCGGAAACGGCCTGGATAGGTTGGTTCCAAAAGCATTATTGCGGTTCGATTTAAAATTTCAGAGATCCCGATACCCTGAAAGTCGGCTGAAAACATGAAATGGAGACTCGGCACAGAATATTGCCTTCTTTCCATAAAAAAATTCATTTTCAGTAATTTCACTATAGAGCTCGGCCGACACAAACAGTAGGGATAAGTGGGTTGCAAAAGCATTATTCCGGTCCAATTTAATTTTTTGGAGAACCCGATATTGCCTTATTTCAATAAAAACTTCATTTTCAGTAATTTCACTGTAGAGCTCGGCCGGCGGAAATGGCCTGGATAGGTCGGTACCAAAAGAATTATTCCGGTTCGATTTAATATTTTGGAGATCCCGATACCCTGAAAGTCGGCTGAAAACATGAAATGGAGACTCGGCACAGAATATTGCCTTCTTTCCATAAAAAAATTCATTTTCAGTAATTTCACTATAGAGCTCGGCCGACGGAAACGGCATGGATAGGTGGGTTGCAAAAGCATTATTCCGGTCCGATTTAATTTTTTGGAGAACCCGATACCGTGAAAGTCGGCTGAAATCAGGAAATGGAGACTCGGCACATAATATTGCCTTCTTTCCATAAAAAGTTCATTTTCAGTAATTTCACTGTAGAGCTCGGCCGACAGAAACGGCATGGATAGGTGGGTTGCAAAAGCATTATTCCGGTCCGATTTAATTTTTTGGAGAACCCGATACCGTGAAAGTCGGCTGAAATCAGGAAATGGAGACTCGGCACATAATATTGCCTTCTTTCCATAAAAAAATTCATTTTCAGTAATTCCACTATAGAGCTCGGCCAGCGGAAACGGCCTGGATAGGTTGGTTCCAAAAGCATTATTGCGGTTCGATTTAAAATTTCAGAGATCCCGATACCCTGAAAGTCGGCTGAAAACATGAAATGGAGACTCGGCACAGAATATTGCCTTCTTTCCATAAAAAAATTCATTTTCAGTAATTTCACTATAGAGCTCGGCCGACGGAAAGGGCATGGATAGGTGGGTTGCAAAAGCATTATTCCGGTCCGATTTAATTTTTTGGACAACCCGATACCGTGAAAGTCGGCTGAAATCGGAAATGGAGACTCGGCACATAATATTGCCTTATTTCAATAAAAACTTCATTTTCAGTAATTTCACTATAGAGCTCGGCCACGGAAACGGCCTGGATAGGTTGGTTCCAAAAGCATTATTGCGGTTCGATTTAAAATTTTAGAGATCCCGATACCCGAAAGTCGGCTGAAAACATGAAATGGAGACTCGGCACATAATATTGCCTTCTTTCCATAAAAAAATTCATTTTCAGTTTCAATTTCACTATAGAGCTCGGCCGGGAAACCCGGCGGAAATGGCATGGATAGGTGGGTTGCAAAAGCATTATTCCGGTTTGATTTAATTTTTTATTCGGAGAACCCGATACCCCGAAAGTCGGCTGAAAACAGAAATGGAGACTCGGCACAAATATTGCCTTATTTCCATAAAAAGTTCATTTTCAGTAATTTCACTATAGAGCTCGGCCGACGGAAAGGGCATGGATAGGTGGGTTGCAAAAGCATTATTCCGGTCCGATTTAATTTTTTGGAGAACCCGATACCGTGAAAGTCGGCTGAAATCAGGAAATGGAGACTCGGCACAGAATATTGCCTTCTTTCCATAAAAAAATTCATTTTCAGTAATTTCACTATAGAGCTCGGCCGACAAAAACGGCATGGATAGGTTGGCTCCAAAAGCATTATTGTGGTTTGATTTAAAATTTCAGAGATCCCGCTGAAAGTCGGCTAAAAACATGAAATGGAGACTCGGCACATAATATTGCCTTATTTCAATAAAAACTTCATTTTCAGTAATTTCACTGTAGAGCTCGGCCAGCGGAAACGGCCTGGATAGGTTGGTTCCAAAAGCATTATTGGGGTTCGATTTAAAATTTCAGAGATCCCGATACCCTGAAAGTCGGCTGAAAACATGAAATGGAGACTCGGCACAGAATATTGCCTTCTTTCCATAAAAAAATTCATTTTCAGTAATTTCACTATACAGCTCGGCCGACGGAAAGGGCATGGATAGGTGGGTTGCAAAAGCATTATTCCGGTTCGATTTAATTTTTCGGAGATCCCGAAACCCTGAAAGTCGGCTCAAAACAGGAAACGGAGACTCGGCAGAGAATATTGCCTTATTTCCATAAAAAGTTCATTTTCAGTAATTTCACTGTAGAGCTCGGCCGACGGAAAGGGCATGGATAGGTGGGTTGCAAAAGCATTATTCCGGTCCGATTTAATTTTTTGGAGAACCCGATACCGTGAAAGTCGGCTGAAATCAGGAAATGGAGACTCGGCACATAATATTGCCTTATTTCAATAAAAACTTCATTTTCATAAAAACTTCATTTTTCAGTAATTTCATACTATAAATCATGAGCTCGGCACGCGGAAACGGCCTGGATAGGTTGGTTCCAAAAGCATTATTGCGGTTCGATTTAAAATTTCAGAGATCCCGATACCCTGAAAGTCGGCTGAAAACATGAAATGGAGACTCGGCACAAATATTGCCTTCTTTCCATAAAAAAATTCATTTTCAGTAATTTCACTATAGAGCTCGGCCGACGGAAAGGGCATGGATAGGTGGGTTGCAAAAGCATTATTCCGGTCCGATTTAATTTTTTGGAGAACCCGATACCGAAAAGTCGGCTGAAATCGGAAATGGAGACTCGGCACATAATATTGCCTTATTTCAATAAAAACTTCATTTTCAGTAATTTCACTATAGAGCTCGGCCGAAACGGAAAAAAGCATTATTGCGGCATGGATAGGTTGGTTCCAAAAGCATTATTGCGGTTCGATTTAAAATTTTAGAGATCCCGATACCCGATACGAAAGTCGGCTGAGAACAGGAAACGGAGACTCGGCACAAAATATTGCCTTCTTTCCATAAAAAGTTCATTTTCAGTAATTTCACTGTAGAACTCGGCCGGCGGAAATGGCTTGGATAGGTCGGGACCAAAAGAATTATTCCGGTTCGATTTAATTTTTCGGAGATCCCGAAACCCTGAAAGTCGGCTCAAAACAGGAAACGGAGACTCGGCAGAGAATATTGCCTTATTTCCATAAAAAGTTCATTTTCAGTAATTTCACTGTAGAGCTCGGCCGACGGAAAGGGCATGGATAGGTGGTTTGCAAAAGCATTATTCCGGTCCGATTTATTTTTTTGGAGAACCCGATACCGTGAAAGTCGGCTGAAATCAGGAAATGGAGACTCGGCACATAATATTGCCTTATTTCAATAAAAACTTCATTTTCAGTAATTTCACTGTAGAGCTCGGCCAGCGAAAACGGCCTGGATAGGTTGGTTCCAAAAGCATTATTGCGGTTCGATTTAAAATTTTAGAGATCCCGATACCATGAAAGTCGGCTGAAAACATGAAATGGAGCCTCGGCACAAAATATTGCCTTCTTTCCATAAAAAAATTCATTTTCAGTAATTTCACTATAGAGCTCGGCCGACGGAAAGGGCATGGATAGGTGGGTTGCAAAAGCATTATTCCGGTCCGATTTAATTTTTTGGAGAACCCGATACCGTGAAAGTCGGCTGAAATCAGGAAATGGAGACTCGGCACATAATATTGCCTTATTTCCATAAAAACTTCATTTTCAGTAATTTCACTGTACAGCTCGGCCGGCGGAAACGGCCTGGATAGGTTGGTTCCAAAAGCATTATTGGGGTTCGATTTAAAATTTCAGAGATCCCGATACCCTGAATGTCGGCTGAAAACATGAAATGGAGACTCGGCACAGAATATTGCCTTATTTCCATAAAAAGTTCATTTTCAGTAATTTCACTGTAGAGCTCGGCCGGCGGAAACGGCCTGGATAGGTCGGGACCAAAAGAATTATTCCGGTTCGATTTAATTTTTCGGAGATCCCGAAACCCTGAAAGTCGGCTCAAAACAGGAAACGGAGACTCGGCAGAGAATATTGCCTTATTTCCATAAAAAGTTCATTTTCAGTAATTTCACTGTAGAGCTCGGCCGACGGAAAGGGCATGGATAGGTGGGTTGCAAAAGCATTATTCCGGTCCGATTTAATTTTTTGGAGAACCCGATACCGTGAAAGTCGGCTGAAATCAAATCATGAATGGAGACTCGGCACATAATATTGCCTTATTTCAATAAAAACTTCATTTTCAGTAATTTCACTATAGAGCTCGGCCGGCGGAAACGGCCTGGATAGGTTGGTTCCAAAAGCATTATTGCGGTTCGATTTAAAATTTTAGAGATCCCGATACCCCGAAAGTCGGCTGAAAACATGAAATGGAGACTCGGCACGAAATATTGCCTTCTTTTTCCATAAAAAAATTCATTTTCAGTAATTTCACTATAGAGCTCGGCCGACGGAAAGGGCATGGATAGGTGGGTTGCAAAAGCATTATTCCGGTCCGATTTAATTTTTTGGAGAACCCGATACCGTGAAAGTCGGCTGAAATCAGGAAATGGAGACTCGGCACATAATATTGCCTTATTTCAATAAAAACTTCATTTTCAGTAATTTCACTATAGTAGAGCTCGGCCGGAAAACGGCCTGGATAGGTTGGTTCCAAAAGCA
This sequence comes from Eucalyptus paniculata subsp. matutina, assembly GCA_017140255.1. Taxonomy (NCBI): domain Eukaryota; kingdom Viridiplantae; phylum Streptophyta; class Magnoliopsida; order Myrtales; family Myrtaceae; genus Eucalyptus; species Eucalyptus paniculata. The sequence continues at coordinate 10,021,940 of CM029437.1, forward strand.
TTATTGCGGTTCGATTTAAAATTTCAGAGATCCCGATACCCTGAAAGTCGGCTGAAAACATGAAATGGAGACTCGGCACAGAAAATTGCCTTCTTTCCATAAAAAAATTCATTTTCAGTAATTTCACTATACAGCTCGGCCGACGGAAAGGGCATGGATAGGTGGGTTGCAAAAGCATTATTCCGGTCCGATTTATTTTTTTGGAGAACCCGATACCGTGAAAGTCGGCTGAAATCAGGAAATGGAGACTCGGCACATAATATTGCCTTATTTCAATAAAAACTTCATTTTCAGTAATTTCACTGTAGAGCTCGGCCAGCGGAAACGGCCTGGATAGGTTGGTTCCAAAAGCATTATTGCGGTTCGATTTAAAATTTTAGAGATCCCGATACCCTGAAAGTCGGCTGAAAACATGAAATGGAGACTCGGCACAGAATATTGCCTTCTTTCCATAAAAAAATTCATTTTCAGTAATTTCACTATAGAGCTCGGCCGACGGAAAGGGCATGGATAGGTGGGTTGCAAAAGCATTATTCCGGTCCGATTTAATTTTTTGGAGAACCCGATACCGTGAAAGTCGGCTGAAATCAGGAAATGGAGACTCGGCACATAATATTGCCTTCTTTCCATAAAAAGTTCATTTTCAGTAATTTCACTGTAGAGCTCGGCCGACAGAAACGGCATGGATAGGTGGGTTGCAAAAGCATTATTCCGGTCCGATTTAAAATTTTAGAGATCCCGATAGATCCCGATACCGGAAAGTCGGCTGAAAACATGAAATGGAGACTCGGCACATAATATTGCCTTCTTTCCATAAAAAAATTCATTTTCAGTAATTTCACTATAGAGCTCGGCCGGCGGGAAATGGCATGGATAGGTGGGTTGCCAAAAGCATTACTCCAGTTTGATTTAATTTTTTGGAGAACCCGATACCCTGAAAGTCGGCTGAAATCAGGAAATGGAGACTCGGAACAAAATATTGCCTTCTTTCCATAAAAAAATTCATTTTCAGTAATTTCACTATAGAGCTCGGCCGACGGAAAGGGCATGGATAGGTGGGTTGCAAAAGCATTATTCCGGTCCGATTTAATTTTTTGGACAACCCGATACCGTGAAAGTCGGCTGAAATCAGGAAATGGAGACTCGGCACATAATATTGCCTTATTTCAATAAAAACTTCATTTTCAGTAATTTCACTGTAGAGCTCGGCCGGCGGAAACGGCCTGGATAGGTTGGTTCCAAAAGCATTATTGCGGTTCGATTTAAAATTTTAGAGATCCCGATACCCCCCGAGTCGGCTGAAAACATGAAATGGAGACTCGGCACAGAAATATTGCCTTCTTTCCATAAAAAAATTCATTTTCAGTAATTTCACTATAGAGCTCGGCCGACGGAAAGGGCATGGATAGGTGGGTTGCAAAAGCATTATTCCGGTCCGATTTAATTTTTTGGACAACCCGATACCGTGAAAGTCGGCTGAAATCAGGAAATGGAGACTCGGCACATAATATTGCCTTATTTCAATAAAAACTTCTTTTTCAGTAATTTCACTGTAGAGCTCGGCCAACGGAAACGGCCTGGATAGGTCGGTTCCAAAAGCATTATTGCGGTTCGATTTAAAATTTCAGAGATCCCGATACCCTGAAAGTCGGCTGAAAACATGAAATGGAGACTCGGCACAGAATATTGCCTTCTTTCCATAAAAAGTTCATTTTCAGTAATTTCACTGTAGAGCTCGGCCGGGAAAGGGCGGAAAGGGCATGGATAGGTGGGTTGCAAAAGCATTATTCCGGTTCGATTTAATTTTTTTGGAGAACCCGATACCCCGAAAGTCGGCTCAAAATCGGGAAATGGAGACTCGGCACAAATATTGCCTTATTTCCATAAAAAAATTCATTTTCAGTAATTTCACTATAGAGCTCGGCCGACGGAAAGGGCATGGATAGGTGGGTTGCAAAAGCATTATTCCGGTCCGATTTAATTTTTTGGAGAACCCGATACCGTGAAAGTCGGCTGAAATCAGAAATGGAGACTCGGCACATAATATTGCCTTATTTCAATAAAAACTTCATTTTCAGTAATTTCACTATAGAGCTCGGCCGGCGGAAACGGCCTGGATAGGTTGGTTCCAAAAGCATTATTGCGGTTCGATTTAAAATTTAGAGATCCCGATACCCCGAAAGTCGGCTGAAAACATGAAATGGAGACTCGGCACAGAATATTGCCTTCTTTCCATAAAAAAATTCATTTTCAGTAATTTCACTATAGAGCTCGGCCGACGGAAATGGCATGGATAGGTGGGTTGCAAAAGCATTATTCCGGTTTGATTTAATTTTTTGGAGAACCCGATACCCGATGAAAGTCGGCTCAAAACGGAAATGGAGACTCGGCACAATATTGCCTTCTTTCCATAAAAAAATTCATTTTCAGTAATTTCACTATAGAGCTCGGCCGACGGAAAGGGCATGGATAGGTGGGTTGCAAAAGCATTATTCCGGTCCGATTTAATTTTTTGGAGAACCCGATACCGTGAAAGTCGGCTGAAATCAAGAAATGGAGACTCGGCACAAAATATTGCCTTATTTCAATAAAAACTTCATTTTCAGTAATATCACTGTAGAGCTCGGCCAGCAGAAACGGCCTGGATAGGTTGGTTCCAAAGCATTATTGCGGTTCGATTTAAAATTTTAGAGTTCCCGATACCCTGAAAGTCGGCTGAAAACATGAAATGGAGACTCGGCACAGAATATTGCCTTCTTTCCATAAAAAAATTCATTTTCAGTAATTCCACTATAGAGCTCGGCCAGCGAAAACGTGCTCGATAGGTGGGTTGCAAAAGCATTACTCCGGTTTGATTTAATTTTTTGGAGAACCCGATACCCTGAAAGTCGGCTGAAATCAGTAAAAGGGGACTCGGAATAGAATATTGCCTTCTTTCCATAAAAAAATTCATTTTCAGTAATTTCACTATAGAGCTCGGCCGACGGAAAGGGCATGGATAGGTGGGTTGCAAAAGCATTATTCCGGTCCGATTTAATTTTTTGGACAACCCGATACCGTGAAAGTCGGCTGAAATCAGGAAATGGAGACTCGGCACATAATATTGCCTTATTTCAATAAAAACTTCATTTTCAGTAATTTCACTGTAGAGCTCGGCCCACGGAAACGGCCTGGATAGGTTGGTTCCAAAAGCATTATTGCGGTTCGATTTAAAATTTCAGAGATCCCGATACCCTGAAAGTCGGCTGAAAACATGAAATGGAGACTCGGCACAGAATATTGCCTTCTTTCCATAAAAAAATTCATTTTCAGTAATTTCACTATAGAGCTCGGCCGACGGAAAGGGCATGGATAGGTGGGTTGCAAAAGCATTATTCCGGTCCGATTTAATTTTTTGGAGAACCCGATACCGTGAAAGTCGGCTGAAATCAAGAAATGGAGACTCGGCACATAATATTGCCTTATTTCAATAAAAACTTCATTTTCAGTAATTTCACTGTAGAGCTCGGCCAGCGGAAACGGCCTGGATAGGTTGGTTCCAAAAGCATTATTGCGGTTCGATTTAAAATTTTAGAGATCCCGATACCCTGAAAGTCGGCTGAAAACATGAAATGGAGACTCGGCACAGAATATTGCCTTCTTTCCATAAAAAAATTCATTTTCAGTAATTTCACTATAGAGCTCGGCCAGCGGAAACGGCCTGGATAGGTTGGTTCCAAAAGCATTATTGCGGTTCGATTTAATTTTTTGGAGAACCCGAAACCCCGAAAAGTCGGCTGAAAACATGAAATGGAGACTCGGCACAGAATATTGCCTTCTTTCCATAAAAAAATTCATTTTCAGTAATTCCACTATAGAGCTCGGCCAGCGGAAACGTCCTGGATAGGTGGGTTGCAAAAGCATTATTCCGGTCCGATTTAATTTTTTGGAGAACCCGATACCGTGAAAGTCGGCTGAAATCAGGAAATGGAGACTCGGCACATAATATTGCCTTATTTCAATAAAAACTTCATTTTCAGTAATTTCACTATAGTGCTCGGCCAGCGGAAACGGCCCGGATAGGTTGGTTCCAAAAGCATTATTGCGGTTCAATTTAAAATTTCAGAGATCCCGATACCCTGAAAGTCGGCTGAAAACATGAAATGGAGATTCGGCACAGAATATTGCCTTCTTTCCATAAAAAAATTCATTTTCAGTAATTCCACTATAGAGCTCGGCCAGCGGAAACGGGCATGGATAGGTGGGTTGCAAAAGCATTATTCCGGTCCGATTTAATTTTTTGGAGAACCCGATACCGTGAAAGTCGGCTGAAATCGGAAATGGAGACTCGGCACATAATATTGCCTTATTTCAATAAAAACTTCATTTTCAGTAATTTCACTTTGTAGAGCTCGGCCGAAAACGGCCGGCCGGGATAGGTTGGTTCCAAAAGCATTATTGCGGTTCGATTTAAAATTTTAGAGATCCCGATACCCCGAAAGTCGGCTGAAAACATGAAATGGAGACTCGGCACAGAATATTGCCTTCTTTCCATAAAAAAATTCATTTTCAGTAATTTCACTATAGAGCTCGGCCGACGGAAACGGCATGGATAGGTGGGTTGCAAAAGCATTATTCCGGTTTGATTTAATTTTTTGAGAACCCGATACCGTGAAAGTCGAATCGGAAATGGAAATGGAAATGGAGACTCGGCACATAATATTGCCTTATTTCCATAAAAAAATTCATTTTCAGTAATTTCACTATAGAGCTCGGCCGACGGAAAGGGCATGGATAGGTGGGTTGCAAAAGCATTATTCCGGTCCGATTTAATTTTTTGGAGAACCCGATACCGTGAAAGTCGGCTGAAATCATGAAATGGAGACTCGGCACATAATATTGCCTTATTTCAATAAAAACTTCATTTTCAGTAATTTCACTATAGAGCTCGGCCAAAAGCATTATTCCGGTCGGAAACGGCCTGGATAGGTTGGTTCCAAAAGCATTATTGCGGTTCGATTTAAAATTTCAGAGATCCCGATACCCCGAAAGTCGGCTGAAAAAACTTCATGAAATGGAGACTCGGCACATAGAATATTGCCTTCTTTCCATAAAAAAATTCATTTTCAGTAATTTCACTATAGAGCTCGGCCGACGGAAAGGGCATGGATAGGTGGGTTTAAGCATTATTCCGGTCCGAAAGCATTATTCCGGTCCGATTTAATTTTTTGGAGAACCCGATACCGTGAAAGTCGGCTGAAATCGGAAAAACATGAAATGGAGACTCGGCACATAATATTGCCTTATTTCAATAAAAACTTCATTTTCAGTAATTTCACTATAGTAGAGCTCGGCCGCGGAAACGGCCTGGATAGGTTGGTTCCAAAAGCATTATTGCGGTTCGATTTAAAATTTCAGAGATCCCGATACCCTGAAAGTCGGCTGAAAACATGAAATGGAGATTCGGCACAGAATATTGCCTTCTTTCCATAAAAAAATTCATTTTCAGTAATTCCACTATAGAGCTCGGCCAGCGGAAACGTCCTGGATAGGTGGGTTGCAAAAGCATTATTCCGGTCCGATTTAATTTTTTGGAGATCCCGATACCCTGAAAGTCGGCTCAAAACAGAAATGGAGACTCGGCACAGAAATATTGCCTTATTTCCATAAAAAGTTCATTTTCAGTAATTTCACTGTAGAGCTCGGCCGACGGAAAGGGCATGGATAGGTGGGTTGCAAAAGCATTATTCCGGTCCGATTTAATTTTTTGGAGAACCCGATACCGTGAAAGTCGGCTGAAATCAGGAAATGGAGACTCGGCACATAATATTGCCTTATTTCAATAAAAACTTCATTTTCAGTAATTTCACTGTAGAGCTCGGCCAGCGGAAACGGCCTGGATAGGTTGGTTCCAAAAGCATTATTGCGGTTCGATTTAAAATTTCAGAGATCCCGATACCCTGAAAGTCGGCTGAAAACATGAAATGGAGACTCGGCACGAAATATTGCCTTCTTTCCATAAAAAAATTCATTTTCAGTAATTTCACTATAGAGCTCGGCCGACGGAAAGGGCATGGATAGGTGGGTTGCAAAAGCATTATTCCGGTCCGATTTAATTTTTTGGAGAACCCGATACCGTGAAAGTCGGCTGAAATCGGGAAATGGAGACTCGGCACATAATATTGCCTTATTTCAATAAAAACTTCATTTTCAGTAATTTCACTGTAGAGCTCGGCCAGCGGAAACGGCCTGGATAGGTTGGTTCCAAAAGCATTATTGCGGTTCGATTTAAAATTTCAGAGATCCCGATACCCTGAAAGTCGGCTGAAAACATGAAATGGAGACTCGGCACAGAATATTGCCTTCTTTCCATAAAAAAATTCATTTTCAGTAATTTCACTATACAGCTCGGCCGGCGGAAATGGCCTGGATAGGTTGGTTCCCAAAGCATTATTGTGGTTCGATTTAAAATTTCAGAGATCCCGCTGAAAGTCGGCTGAAAACATGAAATGGAGACTCGGCACAGAATATTGCCTTCTTTCCATAAAAAAATTCATTTTCAGTAATTTCACTATACAGCTCGGCCGACGGAAAGGGCATGGATAGGTGGGTTGCAAAAGCATTATTCCGGTCCGATTTAATTTTTTGGAGAACCCGATACCGTGAAAGTCGGCTGAAATCAGGAAATGGAGACTCGGCACATAATATTGCCTTATTTCAATAAAAACTTCATTTTCAGTAATTTCACTGTAGAGCTCGGCCAGCGGAAACGGCCTGGATAGGTTGGTTCCAAAAGCATTATTGCGGTTCGATTTAAAATTTTAGAGATCCCGATACCCTGAAAGTCGGCTGAAAACATGAAATGGAGACTCGGCACAGAATATTGCCTTCTTTCCATAAAAAAATTCATTTTCAGTAATTCCACTATAGAGCTCGGCCAGCGGAAACGTGCTCGATAGGTGGGTTGCAAAAGCATTACTCCGGTTTGATTTAATTTTTTGGAGAACCCGATACCCTGAAAGTCGGCTGAAATCAGTAAATGGAGACTCGGAACAGAATATTGCCTTCTTTCCATAAAAAAATTCATTTTCAGTAATTTCACTATAGAGCTCGGCCGACGGAAAGGGCATGGATAGGTGGGTTGCAAAAGCATTATTCCGGTCCGATTTAATTTTTTGGAGAACCCGAACGATACCGTGAAAGTCGGCTGAAATCGGAAATGGAGACTCGGCACATAATATTGCCTTATTTCAATAAAAACTTCATTTTCAGTAATTTCACTATAGAGCTCGGCCGAGGCGGAAACGGCCTGGATAGGTTGGTTCCAAAAGCATTATTGCGGTTCGATTTAAAATTTTAGAGATCCCGATACCCCGAAAGTCGGCTGAAAACATGAAATGGAGACTCGGCACAAATATTGCCTTCTTTCCATAAAAAAATTCATTTTCAGTAATTTCACTATAGAGCTCGGCCGACGGAAATGGCATGGATAGGTGGGTTGCAAAAGCATTATTCCGGTTTGATTTAATTTTTTGGAGAACCCGATACCCCGAAAGTCGGCTGAAAACATGAAATGGAGACTCGGCACAGAAATATTGCCTTATTTCCATAAAAAAATCATTTTCAGTAATTTCACTATAGAGCTCGGCCGACGGAAAGGGCATGGATAGGTGGGTTGCAAAAGCATTATTCCGGCCGATTTAATTTTTTGGAGAACCCGATACCCTGAATGTCGGCTGAAAACATGAAATGGAGACTCGGCACAGAATATTGCCTTATTTCCATAAAAAGTTCATTTTCAGTAATTTCACTGTAGAGCTCGGCCGGCGGAAACGGCCTGGATAGGTTGGTTCCAAAAGCATTATTGGGGTTCGATTTAAAATTTCAGAGATCCCGATACCCTAAAAGTCGGCTGAAAACATGAAATGGAGACTCGGCACAGAATATTGCCTTCTTTCCATAAAAAAATTCATTTTCAGTAATTTCACTATAGAGCTCGGCCGACGGAAAGGGCATGGATAGGTGGGTTGCAAAAGCATTATTCCGGTCCGATTTAATTTTTTGGAGAACCCGATACCGTGAAAGTCGGCTGAAATCAGGAAATGGAGACTCGGCACATAATATTGCCTTATTTCAATAAAAACTTCATTTTCAGTAATTTCACTATAGAGCTCGGCCAGGAAACGGCCTGGATAGGATAGGTTGGTTCCAAAAGCATTATTGCGGTTCGATTTAAAATTTTAGAGATCCCGATACCCCGAAAGTCGGCTGAAAACATGAAATGGAGACTCGGCACAGAAATATTGCCTTCTTTCCATAAAAAAATTCATTTTCAGTAATTTCACTATAGAGCTCGGCCGGCGGAAATGGCCTGGATAGGTGGGTTGCAAAAGAATTATTCCGGTTCGATTTAATATTTCGGAGATCCCGAAACCCTGAAAGTCGGCTCAAAACAGGAAACGGAGACTCGGCAGACAGTATTGCCTTATTTCCATAAAAAGTTCATTTTCAGTCATATCACTGTAGAGCTCGGCCAGCGGAAACGGCATGTGTAGATGGGTTCCAGAAGCATTATTCCGGTCCGATTTAATTTTTTGGAGAACCCGCTACCGTGAAAGTCGGCTGAAATCAGGAAATGGAGACTCGGCACATAATATTGCCTTATTTCAATAAAATCTTCATTTTCAGTAATTTCACTGTAGAGCTCGGCCAGCGGAAACGGCCCGGATAGGTTGGTTCCAAAAGCATTATTGCGGTTCAATTTAAAATTTCAGAGATCCCGATACCCTGAAAGTCGGCTGAAAACATGAAATGGAGATTCGGCACAGAATATTGCCTTCTTTCCATAAAAAAATTCATTTTCAGTAATTCCACTATAGAGCTCGGCCAGCGGAAACGTCCTGGATAGGTGGGTTGCAAAAGCATTATTCCGGTCCGATTTAATTTTTTGGAGAACCCGATACCGTGAAAGTCGGCTGAAATCAGGAAATGGAGACTCGGCACATAATATTGCCTTATTTCAATAAAAACTTCATTTTCAGTAATTTCACTGTAGAGCTCGGCCAGCGGAAACGGCCTGGATAGGTTGGTTCCAAAAGCATTATTGCGGTTCGATTTAAAATTTTAGAGATCCCGATACCCTGAAAGTCGGCTGAAAACATGAAATGGAGACTCGGCACAGAATATTGCCTTCTTTCCATAAAAAAATTCATTTTCAGTAATTTCACTATACAGCTCGGCCGGCGGAAATGGCTTGGATAGGTCCGGCCAAAAACAATTATTCCGGTTCGATTTAATATTTCGGAGATCCCGAAACCCTGAATGTCGGCTCAAAACAGGAAACGGAGACTCGGCACAGAATATTGCCTTATTTCCATAAAAAGTTCATTTTCAGTAATTTCACTGTAGAGCTCGGCCGACGGAAAGGGCATGGATAGGTGGGTTGCAAAAGCATTATTCCGGTCCGATTTAATTTTTTGGAGAACCCGATACCGTGAAAGTCGGCTGAAATCAGGAAATGGAGACTCGGCACATAATATTGCCTTATTTCAATAAAAACTTCATTTTCAGTAATTTCACTATAGAGCTCGGCCAGCGGAAACGGCCTGGATAGGTTGGTTCCAAAAGCATTATTGCGGTTCGATTTAAAATTTCAGAGATCCCGATACCCTGAAAGTCGGCTAAAAACATGAAATGGAGACTCGGCACAGAATATTGCCTTCTTTCCATAAAAAAATTCATTTTCAGTAATTTCACTATAGAGCTCGGCCGACGGAAAGGGCATGGATAGGTGGGTTGCAAAAGCATTATTCCGGTCCGATTTAATTTTTTGGAGAACCCGATACCGTGAAAGTCGGCTGAAATCGGGAAATGGAGACTCGGCACATAATATTGCCTTATTTCAATAAAAACTTCATTTTCAGTAATTTCACTATAGAGCTCGGCCGGCGGAAAAACGGCCCATGGATAGGTTGGTTCCAAAAGCATTATTCCGGTTCGATTTAAATTTTTAGAGATCCCGATACCGTGAAAGTCGGCTGAAAACATGAAATGGAGACTCGGCACAGAATATTGCCTTCTTTCCATAAAAAAATTCATTTTCAGTAATTTCACTATAGAGCTCGGCCGACGGAAAGGGCATGGATAGGTGGGTTGCAAAAGCATTATTCCGGTTCGATTTAATTTTTTGGAGAACCCGATACCGTGAAAGTCGGCTGAAAACATGAAATGGAGACTCGGCACAGAATATTGCCTTATTTCAATAAAAACTTCATTTTCAGTAATTTCACTATAGAGCTCGGCCGACGGAAACGGCCTGGATAGGTTGGTTCCAAAAGCATTATTCCGGTTCGATTTAAAATTTCAGAGATCCCGATACCCTGAAAGTCGGCTGAAAACATGAAATGGAGACTCGGCACAGAATATTGCCTTCTTTCCATAAAAAAATTCATTTTCAGTAATTTCACTATAGAGCTCGGCCGAAAAGGGCATGGATAGGTGGGTTGCAAAAGCATTATTCCGGTCCGATTTAATTTTTTGGAGAACCCGATACCGTGAAAGTCGGCTGAAATCAGAAATGGAGACTCGGCACATAATATTGCCTTATTTCAATAAAAACTTCATTTTCAGTAATTTCACTATAGAGCTCGGCCGGCGGAAACGGCCGATAGGTTGGTTCCAAAAGCATTATTGCGGTTCGATTTAAAATTTCAGAGATCCCGATACGCTGAAAGTCGGCTGAAAACATGAAATGGAGACTCGGCACGAATATTGCCTTCTTTTTCCATAAAAAAATTCATTTTCAGTAATTTCACTATAGAGCTCGGCCGACGGAAAGGGCATGGATAGGTGGGTTGCAAAAGCATTATTCCGGTCCGATTTAATTTTTTGGAGAACCCGATACCGTGAAAGTGGGCTGAAATCAGGAAATGGAGACTCGTCACATAATATTGCAGTCTTTCCATAAAAACTTCTTTTTCAGTAATTTCACGGTAGAGCTCGGCCGACAGAAACGGCATGGATAGGTTGGTTCCAAAAGCATTATTGCGGTTCGATTTAAAATTTCAGAGATCCCGATACCCTGAAAGTCGGCTGAAAACTTGAAATGGAGACTCGGCATAGAATATTGCCTTCTTTCCATAAAAAAATTCATTTTCAGTAATTTCACTATACAGCTCGGCCGCGCGGAAATGGCTTGGATAGGTCCGGCCCAAAAGAATTATTCCGGTTCGATTTAATATTTCGGAGATCCCGAAACCCTGAATGTCGGCTCAAAACAGGAAACGGAGACTCGGCACAGAATATTGCCTTATTTCCATAACAAGTTCATTTTCAGTAATTTCACTGTAGAGCTCGGCCGACGGAAAGGGCATGGATAGGTGGGTTGCAAAAGCATTATTCCGGTCCGATTTAATTTTTTGGAGAACCCGATACCGTGAAAGTCGGCTGAAATCAGGAAATGGAGACTCGGCACATAATATTGCCTTATTTCAATAAAAACTTCATTTTCAGTAATTTCACTGTAGAGCTCGGCCAGCGGAAACGGCCTGGATAGGTTGGTTCCAAAAGCATTATTGCGGTTCGATTTAAAATTTTAGAGATCCCGATACCCTGAAAGTCGGCTCAAAAACATGAAATGGAGACTCGGAAATGGAGACTCGGCACGAAATATTGCCTTCTTTCCATAAAAAAATTCATTTTCAGTAATTTCACTATAGAGCTCGGCCGACGGAAAGGGCATGGATAGGTGGGTTGCAAAAGCATTATTCCGGTCCGATTTAATTTTTTGGAGAACCCGATACCGTGAAAGTCGGCTGAAATCGGAAATGGAGACTCGGCACATAATATTGCCTTATTTCAATAAAAACTTCATTTTCAGTAATTTCACTATAGAGCTCGGCCAGGCGGAAACGGCCTGGATAGGTTGGTTCCAAAAGCATTATTGCGGTTCGATTTAAAATTTTAGAGATCCCGATACCCCGAAAGTCGGCTGAAAACATGAAATGGAGACTCGGCAAAAATATTGCCTTCTTTCCATAAAAAAATTCATTTTCAGTAATTTCACTATAGAGCTCGGCCGACGGAAAGGGCATGGATAGGTGGGTTGCAAAAGCATTATTCCGGTCCGATTTAATTTTTTTTGGAGAACCCGATACCGTGAAAGTCGGCTGAAATCAGAAATGGAGACTCGGCACATAATATTGCCTTATTTCAATAAAAACTTCATTTTCAGTAATTTCACTATAGAGCTCGGCCAGCGGAAACGGCCTGGATAGGTTGGTTCCAAAAGCATTATTGCGGTTCGATTTAAAATTTTAGAGATCCCGATACCCTGAAAGTCGGCTGAAAACATGAAATGGAGACTCGGCACAAAATATTGCCTTCTTTCCATAAAAAAATTCATTTTCAGTAATTTCACTATAGAGCTCGGCCGACGGAAAGGGCATGGATAGGTGGGTTGCAAAAGCATTATTCCGGTCCGATTTAATTTTTTGAACAACCCGATACCGTGAAAGTCGGCTGAAAACGGAAACGGAGACTCGGCACATAATATTGCCTTATTTCCATAAAAAGTTCATTTTCAGTAATTTCACTGTAGAGCTCGGCCAGCGGAAACGGCCTGGATAGGTTGGTTCCAAAAGCATTATTGCGAGATTCGATGGTTCGATTTAAAATTTCAGAAATCCCGATACCCTAAAAGTCGGCTGAAAACATGAAATGGAGACTCGGCACGAAATGGATTGCAAATATTGCCTTCTTTCCATAAAAAAATTCATTTTCAGTAATTTCACTATAGAGCTCGGCCGACGGAAAGGGCATGGATAGGTGGGTTGCAAAAGCATTATTCCGGTCCGATTTAATTTTTGGAGAACCCGATACCGTGAAAGTCGGCTGAAATCAGAAATGGAGACTCGGCACATAATATTGCCTTATTTCAATAAAAACTTCATTTTCAGTAATTTCACTGTAGAGCTCGGCCGGCGGAAACGGCCTGGATAGGTTGGTTCCAAAAGCATTATTGCGGTTCGATTTAAAATTTCAGAGATCCCGATACCCTGAAAGTCGGCTGAAAACATGAAATGGAGACTCGGCACAGAATATTGCCTTCTTTCCATAAAAAAATTCATTTTCAGTAATTTCACTATACAGCTCGGCCGGCGGAAATGGCCTGGATAGGTGGGTTGCAAAAGCATTATTCCGGTTTGATTTAATTTTTTGGAGAACCCGATAAAAGCCCGATTTAATTTTTTGGAAACCCGATACCCGAAAGTCGGCTCAAATCGGAAATGGAGACTCGGCACAAATATTGCCTTATTTCCATAAAAAAATTCATTTTCAGTAATTTCACTATAGAGCTCGGCCGACGGAAAGGGCATGGATAGGTGGGTTGCAAAAGCATTATTCCGGTCCGATTTAATTTTTTGGAGAACCCGATACCGTGAAAGTCGGCTGAAATCAGAAATGGAGACTCGGCACATAATATTGCCTTATTTCAATAAAAACTTCATTTTCAGTAATTTCACTGTAGAGCTCGGCCGGCGGAAACGGCCTGGATAGGTTGGTTCCAAAAGCATTATTGCGGTTCGATTTAAAATTTTTTGAGATCCCGATACCGGAAAGTTAAAACATGAAATGGAGACTCGAAAGTCGGCTGAAAACATGAAATGGAGACTCGGCACAGAATATTGCCTTCTTTCCATAAAAAAAATTCATTTTCAGTAATTTCACTATAGAGCTCGGCCGACGGAAAGGGCATGGATAGGTGGGTTGCAAAAGCATTATTCCGGTCCGATTTAATTTTTTGGACAACCCGATACCGTGAAAGTCAGCTGAAATCCGGAAATGGAGACTCGGCACATAATATTGCCTTATTTCAATAAAAACTTCATTTTCAGTAATTTCACTGTAGAGCTCGGCCAGCGGAAACGGCCTGGATAGGTTGGTTCCAAAAGCATTATTGCGGTTCGATTTAAAATTTTAGAGATCCCGATACCCTGAAAGTCGGCTGAAAACATGAAATGGAGACTCGGCACAGAATATTGCCTTCTTTCCATAAAAAAATTCATTTTCAGTAATTTCACTATAGAGCTCGGCCAGCGGAAACGTGCTCGATAGGTGGGTTGCAAAAGCATTATTCCGGTTTGATTTAATTTTTTGGAGAACCCGATACCCCGAAAGTCGGCTGAAATCGGAAATGGAGACTCGGCACAAATATTGCCTTATTTCCATAAAAAGTTCATTTTCAGTAATTTCACTATAGAGCTCGGCCGACGGAAAGGGCATGGATAGGTGGGTTGCAAAAGCATTATTCCGGTCCGATTTAATTTTTTGGAGAACCCGATACCGTGAAAGTCGGCTGAAATCAGGAAATGGAGACTCGGCACATAATATTGCCTTATTTCAATAAAAACTTCATTTTCAGTAATTTCACTATAGAGCTCGGCCGCGGAAACGGCCTGGATAGGTTGGTTCCAAAAGCATTATTGCGGTTCGATTTAAAATTTTAGAGATCCCGATACCCCGAAAGTCGGCTGAAAATGAAATGGAGACTCGGCACATGAATATATTGCCTTCTTTCCATAAAAAAATTCATTTTCAGTAATTTCACTATAGAGCTCGGCCGACGGAAAGGGCATGGGATAGGTGGTTTGCAAAAGCATTATTCCGGTCCGATTTAATTTTTTGGAGAACCCGATACCGTGAAAGTCGGCTGAAATCGGAAATGGAGACTCGGCACATAATATTGCCTTATTTCAATAAAAACTTCATTTTCAGTAATTTCACTATAGAGCTCGGCCGGCGGAAACGGCCTGGATAGGTTGGTTCCAAAAGCATTATTGCGGTTCGATTTAAAATTTTAGAGATCCCGATTTAAAATTTCAGAGATCCCGATACCTTCTTTCCATAAAGTCGGCTGAAAACATGAAATGGAGACTCGGCACAAAGTCGAAATATTGCCTTCTTTCCATAAAAAAATTCATTTTCAGTAATTTCACTATAGAGCTCGGCCGACGGAAAGGGCATGGATAGGTGGGTTGCAAAAGCATTATTCCGGTCCGATTTAATTTTTTGGAGAACCCGATACCGTGAAAGTCGGCTGAAATCATGAAATGGAGACTCGGCACATAATATTGCCTTATTTCAATAAAAACTTCATTTTCAGTAATTTCACTGTAGAGCTCGGCCGGCGGAAAACGGCCTGGATAGGTTGGTTCCAAAAGCATTATTGCGGTTCGATTTAAAATTTCAGAGATCCCGATACCCTGAAAGTCGGCTGAAAACATGAAATGGAGACTCGGCACAGAATATTGCCTTCTTTCCATAAAAAAATTCATTTTCAGTAATTTCACTATAGAGCTCGGCCGACGGAAGGGCATGGATAGGTGGGTTGCAAAAGCATTATTCCGGTCCGATTTAATTTTTTGGAGAACCCGATACCGTGAAAGTCGGCTGAAATCATGAAATGGAGACTCGGCACATAATATTGCCTTATTTCAATAAAAACTTCATTTTCAGTAATTTCACTGTAGAGCTCGGCCGGCGGAAACGGCCTGGATAGGTTGGTTCCAAAAGCATTATTGCGGTTCGATTTAAAATTTTAGAGATCCCGATACCCCGAAAGTCGGCTGAAAACATGAAATGGAGACTCGGCACAAATATTGCCTTCTTTCCATAAAAAAATTCATTTTCAGTAATTTCACTATAGAGCTCGGCCGACGGAAAGGGCATGGATAGGTGGGTTGCAAAAGCATTATTCCGGTCCGATTTAATTTTTGGAGAACCCGATACCGTGAAAGTCGGCTGAAATCGGAAATGGAGACTCGGCACATAATATTGCCTTATTTCAATAAAAACTTCATTTTCAGTAATTTCACTGTAGAGCTCGGCCGGCGGAAACCGCCTGGATAGGTTGGTTCCAAAAGCATTATTGCGGTTCGATTTAAAATTTTAGAGATCCCGATACCCTGAAAGTCGGCTGAAAACATGAAATGGAGACTCGGCACAGAATATTGCCTTCTTTCCATAAAAAAATTCATTTTCAGTAATTCCACTATAGAGCTCGGCCAGCGGAAACGTCCTGGATAGGTGGGTTGCAAAAGCATTATTCCGGTCCGATTTAATTTTTTGGAGAACCCGATACCGTGAAAGTCGGCTGAAATCAGGAAATGGAGACTCGGCACAGAATATTGCCTTATTTCCATAAAAAGTTCATTTTCAGTAATTTCACTGTAGAGCTCGGCCGACGGAAAGGGCATGGATAGGTGGGTTGCAAAAGCATTATTCCGGTCCGATTTAATTTTTTGGAGAACCCGATACCGTGAAAGTCGGCTGAAATCAGAAATGGAGACTCGGCACATAATATTGCCTTATTTCAATAAAAACTTCATTTTTTCAGTAATTTCACTAGAGAGCTCGGCCGGTTCCAAAAGCATTATTCCGAAAAACGGCCTGGATAGGTTGGTTCCAAAAGCATTATTGCGGTTCGATTTAAAATTTCAGAGATCCCGATACCCTGAAAGTCGGCTGAAAACATGAAATGGAGACTCGGCACGAGAATATTGCCTTCTTTCCATAAAAAAATTCATTTTCAGTAATTTCACTATAGAGCTCGGCCGACGGAAAAGGGCATGGATAGGTGGGTTGCAAAAGCATTATTCCGGTCCGATTTAATTTTTTGGAGAACCCGATACCGTGAAAGTCGGCTGAAATCGGAAATGGAGACTCGGCACATAATATTGCCTTATTTCAATAAAAACTTCATTTTCAGTAATTTCACTATAGAGCTCGGCCGAGCGGAAACGGCCTGGATAGGTTGGTTCCAAAAGCATTATTGCGGTTCGATTTAAAATTTTTTGAGATCCCGATACCCCGAAAGTTGGCTGAAATCAGGAAATGGAGACTCGGCACAAAATATTCCCTTCGTTCCATAAAAAATTGATTTTCAGTAATTTCACTGTAGAGCTCGGCCGGCGGAAATGGCATGGATAGGTGGGTTGGAAAAGCATTATTCCAGTCCGATTTAATGTTTTGGAGATCCCGATACCCTGAAAGTTGACTAAAAACAGGAAATGGAGACTCAGCAGAGAATATTCCCTTATTTCCATAAAAAGTTCATTTTCAGTAATTTCACTGTAGAGCTCGGCCGACGGAAAGGGCATGGATAGGTGGGTTGCAAAAGCATTATTCCGGTCCGATTTAATTTTTTTTAAAATTTTTGAACCCGATACCGTGAAAGTCGGCTGAAATCAGAAATGGAGACTCGGCACATAATATTGCCTTATTTCAATAAAAACTTCATTTTCAGTAATTTCACTATAGAGCTCGGCCGCGGAAAACGGCCTGGATAGGTTGGTTCCAAAAGCATTATTGCGGTTCGATTTAAAATTTTAGAGATCCCGATACCCCGAAAGTCGGCTGAAAACATGAAATGGAGACTCGGCAACGAAATATATTGCCTTCTTTCCATAAAAAAATTCATTTTCAGTAATTTCACTATAGAGCTCGGCCGACGGAAAGGGCATGGATAGGTGGGTTGCAAAAGCATTATTCCGGTCCGATTTAATTTTTTGGAGAACCCGATACCGTGAAAGTCGGCTGAAATCAGAAATGGAGACTCGGCACATAATATTGCCTTATTTCAATAAAAACTTCATTTTCAGTAATTTCACTATAGAGCTCGGCCGGCGGAAACGGCATGGATAGGTTGGTTCCAAAAGCATTATTGCGGTTCGATTTAAAATTTTAGAGATCCCGATACCCTGAAAGTCGGCTGAAAACATGAAATGGAGACTCGGCACAAAATATTGCCTTCTTTCCATAAAAAAATTCATTTTCAGTAATTCCACTATAGAGCTCGGCCGGGAAAAGCGTGCTCGATAGGTGGGTTGCAAAAGCATTACTCCGGTTTGATTTAATTTTTTGGAGAACCCGATACCCTGAAAGTCGGCTGAAATCGGAAATGGAGACTCGGAACAGAATATTGCCTTATTTCCATAAAAAAAATGGAGACTCGGCATTAAAAACTTCATTTTCAGTAATTTCACTATAGAGCTCGGCCGACGGAAAGGGCATGGATAGGTGGGTTGCAAAAGCATTATTCCGGTCCGATTTAATTTTTGGAGAACCCGATACCGTGAAAGTCGGCTGAAATCAGGAAATGGAGACTCGGCACATAATATTGCCTTATTTCAATAAAAACTTCATTTTCAGTAATTTCACTATAGAGCTCGGCCAGCGGAAACGGCCTGGATAGGTTGGTTCCAAAAGCATTATTGCGGTTCGATTTAAAATTTCAGAGATCCCGATACCCTGAAAGTCGGCTGAAAACATGAAATGGAGACTCGGCACAGAATATTGCCTTCTTTCCATAAAAAGTTCATTTTCAGTAATTTCACTGTAGAGCTCGGCCGACGGAAAGGGCATGGATAGGTGGGTTGCAAAAGCATTATTCCGGTCCGATTTAATTTTTTGGAGAACCCGATACCGTGAAAGTCGGCTGAAATCAGGAAATGGAGACTCGGCACATAATATTGCCTTATTTCAATAAAAACTTCATTTTCAGTAATTTCACTATAGAGAGCTCGGCCGGCGGAAACGGCCTGGATAGGTTGGTTCCAAAAGCATTATTGCGGTTCGATTTAAAATTTTAGAGATCCCGATACCCCGAAAGTCGGCTGAAAACATGAAATGGAGACTCGGCACAGAATATTGCCTTCTTTCCATAAAAAAATTCATTTTCAGTAATTTCACTATAGAGCTCGGCCGACGGAAAGGGCATGGATAGGTGGGTTGCAAAAGCATTATTCCGGTCCGATTTAATTTTTTGGAGAACCCGATACCGTGAAAGTCGGCTGAAATCAGGAAATGGAGACTCGGCACAGAATATTGCCTTCTTTCCATAAAAAAATTCATTTTCAGTAATTTCACTATAGAGCTCGGCCGACGGAAAGGGCATGGATAGGTGGGTTGCAAAGCATTATTCCGGTCCGATTTAATTTTTTAGAGAACCCGATACCGTGAAAGTCGGCTGAAGTCAGGAAATGGAGACTCGGCACAGAATATTGCCTTCTTTCCATAAAAAAAATTCATTTTCAGTAATTTCACTATACAGCTCGGCCGACGGAAAGGGCATGGATAGGTGGGTTGCAAAAGCATTATTCTGGTCCGATTTATTTTTTTGGAGAACCCGATACCGTGAAAGTCGGCTGAAATCAGGAAATGGAGACTCGGCACATAATATTGCCTTATTTGAATAAAAACTTCATTTTCAGTAATTTGACTGTAGAGCTCGGCCAGCGGAAACGGCCTGGATAGGTTGGTTCCAAAAGCATTATTGCGGTTCGATTTAAAATTTCAGAGATCCCGATACCCTGAAAGTCGGCTGAAAACATGAAATGGAGACTCGGCACAGAATATTGCCTTCTTTCCATAAAAAAATTCATTTTCAGTAATTTCACTATACAGCTCGGCCGGCGGAAATGGCCTGGATAGGTCGGGACCAAAAGAATTATTCCGGTTCGATTTAATTTTTCGGAGATCCCGAAACCCTGAAAGTCGGCTCAAAACAGGAAACGGAGACTCGGCAGAGAATATTGCCTTATTTCCATAAAAAGTTCATTTTCAGTAATTTCACTGTAGAGCTCGGCCGACGGAAAGGGCATGGATAGGTGGGTTGCAAAAGCATTATTCCGGTCCGATTTATTTTTTTGGAGAACCCGATACCGTGAAAGTCGGCTGAAATCAGGAAATGGAGACTCGGCACATAATATTGCCTTATTTCAATAAAAACTTCATTTTCAGTAATTTCGCTGTAGAGCTCGGCCAGCGGAAACGGCCTGGATAGGTTGGTTCCAAAAGCATTATTGTGGTTCGATTTAAAATTTCAGAGATCCCGCTGAAAGTCGGCTGAAAACATGAAATGGAGACTCGGCACAGAATATTGCCTTCTTTCCATAAAAAAATTCATTTTCAGTAATTTCACTATACAGCTCGGCCGACGGAAAGGGCATGGATAGGTGGGTTGCAAAAGCATTATTCCGGTCCGATTTAATTTTTTGAACAATCCGATACCGTGAAAGTCGGCTGAGAACAGGAAACGGAGACTCGGCACAAAATATTGCCTTATTTCAATAAAAACTTCATTTTCAGTAATTTCACTATAGAGCTCGGCCGGCGGAAACGGCATGGATAGGTTGGTTCCAAAAGCATTATTGCGGTTCGATTTAAAATTTTAGAGATCCCGATACCCCGAAAGTCGGCTGAAAACATGAAATGGAGACTCGGCACAAATATTGCCTTCTTTCCATAAAAAGTTCATTTTCAGTAATTTCACTATAGAGCTCGGCCGGCGAAAACGTGCATGGATAGGTGGGTTGCAAAAGCATTATTCCGGTTTGATTTAATTTTTTGGAGAACTATACCTGAAAGTGAAAGTCGGCTGAAAAAATCCGAAAGCTTTCCAAAATTTCACGGCTCAAAATAGGTGGGTTGCAAAATGGAGACTCGGGCAAAACATGAAATGGAATATTGCCTTATTTCCATAAAAAAATTCATTTTCAGTAATTTCATTATAGAGCTCGGCCGACGGAAAGGGCATGGATAGGTGGGTTGCAAAAGCATTATTCCGGTCCGATTTAATTTTTTGGAGAACCTGATACCGTGAAAGTCGGCTGAAATCAAGAAATGGAGACTCGGCACATAATATTGCCTTATTTCAATAAAAACTTCATTTTTAGTAATTTCACTGTAGAGCTCGGCCAGCAGAAACGGCCTGGATAGGTTGGTTCCAAAAGCATTATTGCGGTTCGATTTAAAATTTTAGAGATCCCGATACCATGAAAGTCGGCTGAAAACATGAAATGGAGACTCGGCACAGAATATTGCCTTCTTTCCATAAAAAAATTCATTTTCAGTAATTTCACTATAGAGCTCGGCCAGCGGAAAGGGCATGGATAGGTGGGTTGCAAAAGCATTATTCCGGTCCGATTTAATTTTTTGGAGAACCCGATACCGTGAAAGTCGGCTGAAATCAGGAAATGGAGACTCGGCACATAATATTGCCTTATTTCAATAAAAACTTCATTTTCAGTAATTTCACTATAGAGCTCGGCCGCGGAAACGGCCTGGATAGGTTGGTTCCAAAAGCATTATTGCGGTTCGATTTAAAATTTTAGAGATCCCGATACCCCGAAAGTCGGCTGAAAACATGAAATGGAGACTCGGCACAGAATATTGCCTTCTTTCCATAAAAAAATTCATTTTCAGTAATTTCACTATAGAGCTCGGCCGGTCGGCGGAAACGTCCTCGATAGGTGGGTTGCAAAAGCATTACTCCGGTTTGATTTAATTTTTTGGAGAACCCGATACCCTGAAAGTCGGCTGAAATCAGGAAATGGAGACTCGGAACAGAATATTGCCTTCTTTCCATAAAAAAATTCATTTTCAGTAATTTCACTATAGAGCTCGGCCGACGGAAAGGGCATGGATAGGTGGGTTGCAAAAGCATTATTCCGGTCCGATTTAATTTTTTGGAGAACCCGATACCGTGAAAGTCGGCTGAAATCGGGAAATGGAGACTCGGCACATAATATTGCCTTATTTCAATAAAAACTTCATTTTCAGTAATTTCACTATAGAGCTCGGCCGGCGGAAACGGCCTGATAGGTTGGTTCCAAAAGCATTATTGCGGTTCGATTTAAAATTTTAGAGATCCCGATACCCCGAAAGTCGGCTGAAAACATGAAATGGAGACTCGGCACAAATATTGCCTTCTTTCCATAAAAAAATTCATTTTCAGTAATTTCACTATAGAGCTCGGCCGACGGAAAGGGCATGGATAGGTGGGTTGCAAAAGCATTATTCCGGTCCGATTTAATTTTTTGGAGAACCCGATACCGTGAAAGTCGGCTAAATCATCGGAAATGGAGACTCGGCACATAATATTGCCTTATTTCAATAAAAACTTCATTTTCAGTAATTTCACTATAGAGCTCGGCCGGCGGAAACGGCCTGGATAGGTTGGTTCCAAAAGCATTATTGCGGTTCGATTTAAAATTTTAGAGATCCCGATACCCCGAAAGTCGGCTGAAAAATGAAATGGAGACTCGGCACAGAATATTGCCTTCTTTCCATAAAAAAATTCATTTTCAGTAATTTCACTATAGAGCTCGGCCGGCGGAAATGGGCATGGATAGGTGGGTTGCAAAAGCATTATTCCGGTCCGATTTAATTTTTTGGAGAACCCGATACCATGAAAGTCGGCTGAAATCAGGAAATGGAGACTCGGCACATAATATTGCCTTATTTCAATAAAAACTTCATTTTCAGTAATTTCACTGTAGAGCTCGGCCGACGGAAAGGGCATGGATAGGTGGGTTGCAAAAGCATTATTCCGGTCCGATTTAATTTTTTGGAGAACCCGATACCGTGAAAGTCGGCTGAAATCAGGAAATGGAGACTCGGCACATAATATTGCCTTATTTCAATAAAAACTTCATTTTCAGTAATTTCACTGTAGAGCTCGGCCAGCGGAAACGGCCTGGATAGGTTGGTTCCAAAAGCATTATTGCGGTTCGATTTAAAATTTTAGAGAGATCCCGATACCCCGAAAGTCGGCTGAAAACATGAAATGGAGACTCGGCACGAAATATTGCCTTCTTTCCATAAAAAAATTCATTTTCAGTAATTTCACTATAGAGCTCGGCCGACGGAAAGGGCATGGATAGGTGGGTTGCAAAAGCATTATTCCGGTCCGATTTAATTTTTTGAACCCGATCCCGATACCGTGAAAGTCGGCTGAAATCATTTTCAAATGGAGACTCGGCACATAATATTGCCTTATTTCAATAAAAACTTCATTTTCAGTAATTTCACTATAGAGCTCGGCGAAACGGCCTGGATAGGTTGGTTCCAAAAGCATTATTGCGGTTCGATTTAAAATTTCAGAGATCCCGATACCCTGAAAGTCGGCTGAAAACATGAAATGGAGACTCGGCACAATAATATTGCCTTCTTTCCATAAAAAAATTCATTTTCAGTAATTTCACTATAGAGCTCGGCCGACGGAAAGGGCATGGATAGGTGGGTTGCAAAAGCATTATTCCGGTCCGATTTAATTTTTTGGAGAACCCGATACCGTGAAAGTCGGCTGAAATCGGAAATGGAGACTCGGCACATAATATTGCCTTATTTCAATAAAAACTTCATTTTCAGTAATTTCACTATAGAGCTCGGCCGGCGGAAACGGCCTGGATAGGTTGGTTCCAAAAGCATTATTGCGGTTCGATTTAAAATTTTAGAGATCCCGATACCCGAAAGTCGGCTGAAAACATGAAATGGAGACTCGGCACATAAATATTGCCTTCTTTCCATAAAAAAATTCATTTTCAGTAATTTCACTATAGAGCTCGGCCGACGGAAATGGCATGGATAGGTGGGTTGCAAAAGCATTATTCCGGTTTGATTTAATTTTTTGGAGAACCCGATACCCCCATGAAAGTCGGCTCAAATCGGGAAATGGAGACTCGGCACAAATATTGCCTTATTTCCATAAAAAAATTCATTTTCAGTAATTTCACTATAGAGCTCGGCCGACGGAAAGGGCATGGATAGGTGGGTTGCAAAAGCATTATTCCGGTCCGATTTAATTTTTTGGAGAACCCGATACCGTGAAAGTCGGCTGAAATCGGAAATGGAGACTCGGCACATAATATTGCCTTATTTCAATAAAAACTTCATTTTCAGTAATTTCACTGTAGAGCTCGGCCGGCGGAAACGGCCTGGATAGGTTGGTTCCAAAAGCATTATTGCGGTTCGATTTAAAATTTTAGAGATCCCGATACCCTGAAAGTCGGCTGAAAACATGAAATGGAGACTCGGCACAGAATATTGCCTTCTTTCCATAAAAAAATTCATTTTCAGTAATTTCACTATAGAGCTCGGCCGACGGAAAGGGCATGGATAGGTGGGTTGCAAAAGCATTATTCCGGTCCGATTTAATTTTTTGGAGAACCCGATACCGTGAAAGTCGGCTGAAATCAGGAAATGGAGACTCGGCACATAATATTGCCTTATTTCAATAAAAACTTCATTTTCAGTAATTTCACTGTAGAGCTCGGCCAGCGGAAACGGCCTGGATAGGTTGGTTCCAAAAGCATTATTGCGGTTCGATTTAAAATTTTAGAGATCCCGATACCCCGAAAGTCGGCTGAAAACATGAAATGGAGACTCGGCACAGAATATTGCCTTCTTTCCATAAAAAAATTCATTTTCAGTAATTTCACTATAGAGCTCGGCCGACGGAAAGGGCATGGATAGGTGGGTTGCAAAAGCATTATTCCGGTCCGATTTAATTTTTTGGAGAACCCGATACCGTGAAAGTCGGCTGAAATCAGAAATGGAGACTCGGCACATAATATTGCCTTATTTCAATAAAAACTTCATTTTCAGTAATTTCACTATAGAGCTCGGCCGGCGGAAACGGCCTGGATAGGTTGGTTCCAAAAGCATTATTGCGGTTCGATTTAAAATTTTAGAGATCCCGATACCATGAAAGTCGGCTGAGAACAGGAAACGGAGACTCGGCACAAAATATTGCCTTCTTTCCATAAAAAGTTCATTTTCAGTAATTTCACTGTAGAACTCGGCCGGCGGAAAACGGCATGGATAGGTGGGTTGCAAAAGCATTATTCCGGTTCGATTTAATTTTTTGAGAACCCGATACCCCGAAAGTCGGCTCAAAGCAGGAAACGGAGACTCGGCACAGAATATTGCCTTATTTCCATAAAAAGTTCATTTTTAGTAATTTCACTGTAGAGCTCGGCCGACAAAAGCGGCATGGATAGGTGGGTTGCAAAAGCATTATTCCGGTCCGATTTAATTTTTTGGAGAACCCGATACCGTGAAAGTCGGCTGAAATCAGGAAATGGAGACTCGGCACATAATATTGCCTTATTTCAATAAAAACTTCATTTTCAGTAATTTGACTGTAGAGCTCGGCCAACGGAAACGGCCTGGATAGGTTGGTTCCAAAAGCATTATTGCGGTTCGATTTAAAATTCTAGAGATCCCGATACCCTGAAATTCGGCTGAAAACATGAAATGGAGACTCGGCATAGAATATTGCCTTCTTTCCATAAAAAAATTCATTTTCAGTAATTTCACTATACAGCTCGGCCGACGGAAACGGCATGGATAGGTGGGTTGCAAAAGCATTATTCCGGTCCGATTTAATTTTTTGGAGAACCCGATACCGTGAAAGTCGGCTGAAATCAGGAAATGGAGACTCGGCACAGAATATTGCCTTCTTTCCATAAAAAGTTCATTTTCAGTAATTTCACTGTAGAGCTCGGCCGACGGAAACGGCATGGATAGGTGGGTTGCAAAAGCATTATTCCGCTTCGATTTAATTTTTTGGACAACCCGATATCGTGAAAGTCGGCTGAGAACAGGAAACGGAGACTCGGCACAAAATATTGCCTTCTTTCCATAAAAAGTTCATTTTCAGTAATTTCACTGTAGAACTCGGCCGGCGGAAATGGCCTGGATAGGTCGGGACCAAAAGAATTATTCCGGTTCGATTTAATTTTTCGGAGATCCCGAAACCCTGAAAGTCGGCTCAAAACAGGAAACGGAGACTCGGCAGAGAATATTGCCTTATTTCCATAAAAAGTTCATTTTCAGTAATTTCACTGTAGAGCCCGATCTCGGCTGAAATCGGCCGAAAAGGGCATGGATAGGTGGGTTGCAAAAGCATTATTCCGGTCCGATTTAATTTTTTGGAGAACCCGATACCGTGAAAGTCGGCTGAAATCGGAAATGGAGACTCGGCACATAATATTGCCTTATTTCAATAAAAACTTCATTTTCAGTAATTTCACTATAGAGCTCGGCCGGCGGAAACGGCCTGGATAGGTTGGTTCCAAAAGCATTATTGCGGTTCGATTTAAAATTTTAGAGATCCCGATACCCCGAAAGTCGGCTGAAAACATGAAATGGAGACTCGGCACAGAATATTGCCTTCTTTCCATAAAAAAATTCATTTTCAGTAATTTCACTATAGAGCTCGGCCGACGGAAAGGGCATGGATAGGTGGGTTGCAAAAGCATTATTCCGGTCCGATTTAATTTTTTTTACAACCCGATACCGTGAAAGTCAGCTGAACTCAGGAAATGGAGACTCGGAACATAATATTGCCTTATTTCACTAAAAATTTCATTTTCAGTAATTTCACTGTAGAGCTCGGCCAGCGGAAACGGCCTGGATAGGTTGGTTCCAAAAGCATTATTGCGGTTCGATTTAAAATTTTAGAGATCCCGATACCCTGAAAGTCGGCTGAAAACATGAAATGGAGACTCGGCACATAATATTGCCTTATTTCAATAAAAACTTCATTTTCAGTAATTCCACTATAGAGCTCGGCCAGCGGAAACGTCCTCGATAGGTGGGTTGCAAAAGCATTACTCCGGTTTGATTTAATTTTTTGGAGAACCCGATACCCTGAAAGTCGGCTGAAATCAGGAAATGGAGACTCGGAACAGAATATTGCCTTCTTTCCATAAAAAAATTCATTTTCAGTAATTTCACTATAGAGCTCGGCCGACGGAAAGGGCATGGATAGGTGGGTTGCAAAAGCATTATTCCGGTCCGATTTAATTTTTTGGACAACCCGATACCGTGAAAGTCGGCTGAAATCAGGAAATGGAGACTCGGCACATAATATTGCCTTATTTCAATAAAAACTTCATTTTCAGTAATTTCACTGTAGAGCTCGGCCAGCGGAAACGGCCTGGATAGGTTGGTTCCAAAAGCATTATTGCGGTTCGATTTAAAATTTTAGAGATCCCGATACCCTGAAAGTCGGCTGAAAATATGAAATGGAGACTCGGCACAGAATATTGCCTTATTTCCATAAAAAATTCATTTTCAGTAATTTCACTATAGAGCTCGGCCGACGGAAAGGGCATGGATAGGTGGGTTGCAAAAGCATTATTCCGGTCCGATTTAATTTTTTGGAGAACCCGATACCGTGAAAGTCGGCTGAAATCAGGAAATGGAGACTCGGCACATAATATTGCCTTATTTCAACAAAAACTTCATTTTCAGTAATTTCACTATAGAGCTCGGCCTGCGGAAACGGCCTGGATAGGTTGGTTCCAAAAGCATTATTGCGGTTCGATTTAAAATTTTAGAGATCCCGATACCCTGAAAGTCGGCTGAAAACATGAAATGGAGACTCGGCACATAATATTGCCTTCTTTCCATAAAAAAATTCATTTTCAGTAATTCCACTATAGAGCTCGGCCAGCGGAAACGTCCTCGATAGGTGGGTTGCAAAAGCATTACTCCGGTTTGATTTAATTTTTTGGAGAACCCGATACCCTGAAAGTCGGCTGAAATCAGGAAATGGAGACTCGGAACAAAATATTGCCTTCTTTCCATAAAAAAATTCATTTTCAGTAATTTCACTATAGAGCTCGGCCAGCGGAAACGGCCTGGATAGGTGGGTTGCAAAAGCATTATTCCGGTTCGATTTAATTTTTTGGAGAACCCGATACCGTGAAAGTCGGCTGAAAACAGGAAATGGAGACTCGGCACAAAATATTGCCTTCTTTCCATAAAAAAATTCATTTTCAGTAATTTCACTATAGAGCTCGGCCGACGGAAAGGGCATGGATAGGTGGGTTGCAAAAGCATTATTCCGGTCCGATTTAATTTTTTGGAGAACCCGATACCGTGAAAGTCGGCTGAAATCAGGAAATGGAGACTCGGCACATAATATTGCCTTATTTCAATAAAAACTTCATTTTCAGTAATTTCACTATAGAGCCGGCCGGGGAAACGGCCTGGATAGGTTGGTTCCAAAAGCATTATTCCGGTTCGATTTAAAATTTTAGAGATCCCGATACCCCGAAAAGTCGGCTGAAAACATGAAATGGAGACTCGGCACATGAAATATTGCCTTCTTTCCATAAAAAAATTCATTTTCAGTAATTTCACTATAGAGAGCTCGGCCGACGGAAAGGGCATGGATAGGTGGGTTGCAAAAGCATTATTCCGGTCCGATTTAATTTTTTGAACAATCCGATACCGTGAAAGTCGGCTGAGAACAGGAAACGGAGACTCGGCACAAAATATTGCCTTATTTCCATAAAAAGTTCATTTTCAGTAATTTCACTGTAGAGCTCGGCCGGCGGAAACGGCATGGATAGGTGGGTTCCAAAAGCATTATTCCGGTTCGATTTAAAATTTTAGAGATCCCGATACCCTGAAAGTCGGCTGAAAACATGAAATGGAGACTCGGCACAGAATATTGCCTTCTTTCCATAAAAAAATTCATTTTCAGTAATTCCACTATAGAGCTCGGCCAGCGGAAACGTCCTCGATAGGTGGGTTGCAAAAGCATTACTCCGGTTTGATTTAATTTTTTGGAGAACCCGATACCCTGAAAGTCGGCTGAAATCAGGAAATGGAGACTCGGAACAGAATATTGCCTTCTTTCCATAAAAAAATTCATTTTCAGTAATTTCACTATAGAGCTCGGCCGACGGAAAGGGCATGGATAGGTGGGTTGCAAAAGCATTATTCCGGTCCGATTTAATTTTTTGGAGAACCCGATACCGTGAAAGTCGGCTGAAATCAGGAAATGGAGACTCGGCACATAATATTGCCTTATTTCAATAAAAACTTCATTTTCAGTAATTTCACTGTAGAGCTCGGCCGGCGGAAACGACATGGATAGGTGGGTTCCAAAAGCATTATTCCGGTCCGATTTAATATTTTGGAGATCCCGATACCCTGAAAGTCGGCTGAAATCAGGAAACGGAGACTCGGCACATAATATTGCCTTCTTTCCATAAAAAATTCATTTTCTTAATTTCACTGTAGAGCTCGGCCGGCGGAAACGGCATGGATAGGTGGGTTGGGTTCAAAAAGCATTATTCCGGTTCGATTTAATTTTTGGAGAACCCGATACCCGAAAGTCGGCTGAAATCGGGAAATGGAGACTCGGCACAGAATATTGCCTTCTTTCCATAAAAAAATTCATTTTCAGTAATTTCACTATAGAGCTCGGCCGGGGAAAGGGCATGGATAGGTGGGTTGCAAAAGCATTATTCCGGTCCGATTTAATTTTTTGGAGAACCCGATACCGTGAAAGTCGGCTGAAATCGGAAATGGAGACTCGGCACATAATATTGCCTTATTTCAATAAAAACTTCATTTTCAGTAATTTCACTGTAGAGCTCGGCCAGCGGAAACGGCCTGGATAGGTTGGTTCCAAAAGCATTATTGCGGTTCGATTTAAAATTTTAGAGATCCCGATACCATGAAAGTCGGCTGAAAACATGAAATGGAGACTCGGCACAGAATATTGCCTTCTTTCCATAAAAAAATTCATTTTCAGTAATTCCACTATAGAGCTCGGCCGGCGGAAACGTCCTCGATAGGTGGGTTGCAAAAGCATTACTCCGGTTTGATTTAATTTTTTGGAGAACCCGATACCCTGAAAGTCGGCTGAAATCAGGAAATGGAGACTCGGCACATAATATTGCCTTATTTCAATAAAAACTTCATTTTCAGTAATTTCACTGTAGAGCTCGGCCAGCGGAAACGGCATGGATAGGTGGGTTGCAAAAGCATTATTCCGGTCCGATTTAATTTTTTGGAGAACCCGATACCGTGAAAGTCGGCTGAAATCAGGAAATGGAGACTCGGCACATAATATTGCCTTATTTCCATAAAAAGTTCATTTTCAGTAATTTCACTGTAGAGCTCGGCCGGCGGAAACGGCATGGATAGGTCGGTTCCAAAAGCATTATTCCGGTTCGATTTAAAATTTTTTCAGATCCCGATACCCGAAAGTCGGCTGAAAACATGAAATGGAGACTCGGCACAGACTCGGCAATATTGCCTTCTTTCCATAAAAAAATTCATTTTCAGTAATTTCACTTTAGAGCTCGGCCGGCGGAAACGGCATGGATAGGTGGGTTCCAAAAGCATTATTCCGGTCCGATTTAATTTTTGGAGAACCCGATACCGTGAAAGTCGGCTGAAAACAGGAAATGGAGACTCGGCACAGAATATTGCCTTATTTCCATAAAAAGTTCATTTTCAGTAATTTCACTGTAGAGCTCGGCCGGCGGAAATGGCCTGGATAGGTCGGGACCAAAACCATTATTCCGGTTCGATTTAATTTTTCGGAGATCCCGAAACCCTGAAAGTCGGCTCAAAACAGGAAACGGAGACTCGGCAGAGAATATTGCCTTATTTCCATAAAAAGTTCATTTTCAGTAATTTCACTGTAGAGCTCGGCCGGCGGAAACGGCCTGGATAGGTTGGTTCCAAAAGCATTATTCCGGTTCGATTTAATATTTAGAGATCCCGATACCCTGAAAGTCGGCTGAAAACATGAAATGGAGACTCGGCACAGAATATTGCCTTATTTCCATAAAAAATTCATTTTCAGTAATTTCACTATAGAGCTCGGCCGACGGAAAGGGCATGGATAGGTGGGTTGCAAAAGCATTATTCCGGTCCGATTTAATTTTTTAGAGAACCCGATACCGTGAAAGTCGGCTGAAATCAGGAAATGGAGACTCGGCACATAATATTGCCTTATTTCAATAAAAACTTCATTTTCAGTAATTTCACTGTAGAGCTCGGCCGGCGGGCAAAGAGGAAACATGGATAGGTTGGTTCCAAAAGCATTATTCGGTTCGATTTAAAATTTTGGAGATCCCGATACCACCGAAAGTCGGCTGAAAACATGAAATGGAGACTCGGCACAGAATATTGCCTTCTTTCCATAAAAAAATTCATTTTCAGTAATTTCACTATAGAGCTCGGCCGGTGGAAACGGGCATGGATAGGTGGGTTCCAAAAGCATTATTCCGGTTCGATTTAATTTTTGGAGAACCCGATACCTTGAAAGTCGGTTTAAATCATGAAATGGAGACTCGGCACATAATATTGCCTTCTTTCCATAAAAAAATTCATTTTCAGTAATTTCACTATAGAGCTCGGCCGACGGAAAGGGCATGGATAGGTGGGTTGCAAAAGCATTATTCCGGTCCGATTTAATTTTTTGGAGAACCCGATACCGTGAAAGTCGGCTGAAATCAGGAAATGGAGACTCGGCACATAATATTGCCTTATTTCAATAAAAACTTCATTTTCAGTAATTTCACTGTAGAGCTCGGCCGGCGGAAATGGCCTGGATAGGTCGGGACCAAAAGAATTATTCCGGTTCGATTTAATATTTCGGAGATCCCGAAACCCTGAAAGTCGGCTCAAAACAGGAAACGGAGACTCGGCAGAGAATATTGCCTTATTTCCATAAAAAGTTCATTTTCAGTAATTTCACTGTAGAGCTCGGCCGGCGGAAACGGCATGTGTAGATGGGTTCCAGAAACATTATTCCGGTCCGATTTAATTTTTTGGAGAACCCGATACCGTGAAAGTCGGCTGAAATCAGGAAATGGAGACTCGGCACATAATATTGCCTTCTTTCCATAAAAAAATTCATTTTCAGTAATTTCACTATAGAGCTCGGCCGACGGAAACGGCATGGATAGGTCATGGTTAAGTGGGTTCCAAAAGCATTATTCCGGTTCGATTTAATATTTTGGAGATCCCGATACCCTGAAAGTCGGCTGAAAACAGGAAACGGAGACTCGGCACAGAATATTGCCTTCTTTCCATAAAAAAATTCATTTTCAGTAATTTCACTATAGAGCTCGGCCGGCGGAAACGGCATGGATAGGTGGGTTCCAAAAGCATTATTCCGGTCCGATTTAATATTTTGGAGATCCCGATACCCTGAAAGTCGGCTGAAATCAGGAAACGGAGACTCGGCACAGAATATTGCCTTCTTTCCATAAAAAGTTCATTTTCAGTAATTTCACTGTAGAGCTCGGCCGAGGAAATGGCATGGATAGGTGGGTTCCAAAAGCATTATTCCGGTTCGATTTAATATTTAGAGATCCCGATACCCGAAAGTCGGCTGAAATCATGAAATGGAGACTCGGCACAGAAATATTGCCTTATTTCCATAAAAAATTCATTTTCGAGTAATTTCACTATAGAGCTCGGCCGGGAAAAACGGCATGGATAGGTGGGTTGCAAAAGCATTATTCCGGTTAGATTTAATATTTTAGAGATCCCGATACCATAAAAAGTCGGCTGAAATCATGAAATGGAGACTCGGCACATAATATTGCCTTATTTTCCATAAAAATTCATTTTCAGTAATTTCACTATAGAGCTCGGCCGGGGAAACGGCATGGATAGGTGGGTTGCCAAAAGCATTATTCTGGTCCGATTTAATTTTTAGAGATCCCGATACCTCAAAGTCGGCTGAAATCATGAAATGGAGACTCGGCACATAATATTGCCTTATTTCCATAAAAAATTCATTTTCAGTAATTTCACTATAGAGCTCGGCCGGCATAAACGGCATGGATAAGAGGAAACATCATGGATAGGTTGGTTTGCCAAAAGCTTTATTCAGGTCCAATTTAATATTTTGGAGATCGTGATACCCTGAAAGTTGGCTAAAATCAGGAAACGGAGAGTCGGCACAGAATATTGCCTTCTTTCCCATAAAAATTTCATTATCGGTATTTTCACTATAGAGCTCAGCCGGCGGAAACGGCATGGATAAGTGGGTTCCAAAAGCAATATTCCGGTCCGATTTAATATTTTGGAGATCCCGATACCTTGAAAGTCGGTTTAAATCAGAAATGGAGACTCGGCACATAAATATTGCCTTCTTTCACATAAAAAGTTCATTTTTGGTAATTTCACTATAGAGCTCGGCCGGCTAGAGGAATCGGCATGGATAGGTGGGTTCCAAAAGCATTATTCCGGTCCGATTTAATATTTTAGAGATCTTGATACTGTGAAAGTTGGCTGAAAACATGAAACGGAGACTCGGCACATAATATTGCCTTATTTCCATAAAAAATTCATTTTCGAGTATTTTCACTATAGAGCTCGGCCGGTACAAAACGGCATGGATAGGTGGGTTCCAAAAGCATTATTCCGGTTAGATTTAATATTTTAGAGATCCCGATACTATAAAAGTCGGCTGAAATCAGGAAACGGAGACTCGGCACAGAATATTGCCTTCTTTCCATAAAAAATTCATTTTCAGTAATTTCACTATAGAGCTCGGCCGACGGAAAGGGCATGGATAGGTGGGTTGCAAAAGCATTATTCCGGTCCATTTAATTTTTTAGAATCCCGATACTGAAAGTCGGCTTGAAATCGGGAAATGGAGACTCGGCACATAATATTGCCTTATTTCCATAAAAAATTCATTTTCAGTAATTTCACTTAGAGCGACCTCGGCCGGCATAAACGGCATGGATAAGGGAAACATCATGGATAGGTTGGTTCCAAAAGAATTATTCCGGTTCGATTTAATATTTCGGAGATCCCGATATCACGAAAGTCGGCTGAAATCAACAAATGGAGACTCGGCACAGAATATTGCCTTCATTCCATAAAAATTTCATTTTCAGTAATTTCACTTTAGAGCTCGGCCGGTGGAAACGGCATCGATAGGTGGGTTCCAAAAGCATTATTCCGGTCTCCGATTTAATATTTTGGAGAACCCGATACCTTGAAAGTCGGTTTAAATCAGGAAATGGAGACTCGGCACAGAATATTGCCTTCTTTCCATAAAAAGTTCATTTTCAGTAATTTCACTGTAGAGCTCGGCCGAGCGGAAACGGCATGGATAGGTGGGTTCCAAAAGCATTATTCCGGTCCGATTTAATATTTTGGAGATCCCGATACCCTGAAAGTCGGCTGAAATCAGGAAACGGAGACTCGGCACATAATATTCCCTTCTTTCCATAAAAAATTCATTTTCGGTAATTTCACTATAGACCCCGGCCGGTGCAAACGGCATGGATAAGTGGGTTCCAAAAGCTTTATTCAGGTTCGATTTAATATTTTAGAGATCCCGATACTATAAAAGTCGGCTGAAAACATGAAATGGAGACTCGGCACAGAATATTGCCTTCTTTCCATAAAAAATTCATTTTCAGTAATTTTCACACTAGACTCGGCCGGGGAAACGGCATGGATAGGTGGGTTCCAAAAGCATTATTCTGGTCCATTTAATTTTTTAGAGATCCCGATAGTCTCAAAAGTCGGTTGAAATCGGAAATGGAGACTCGGCACATAATATTGCCTTATTTCCATAAAAAATTCATTTTCAGTTATTTCACTATAGAGCTCGACCTCGGCCGGAAAACGGCATGGATAAGTTCATGGTTAAGTTGGTGCCAAAAGCATTATTCCGGTTCAATTTAATATTTTGGAGATCCCGATATCCCGAAAGTCGGCCGAAATCAACAAAATGGAGACTCGGCACGAAATATTCCCTTCATTCCATAAAAAAATTCATTTTCGGTATTTTCACTATAGAGCTCGGCCGGTGGAAACGGCATCGATAAGTGGGTTCCAAAAGCATTATTCCTCTCGATTTAATATTTTGGAGAACCCGATACCTTGAATGTCGGTTTAAATCGGAAATGGAGACTCGGCACATAATATTGCCTTCTTTCACATAAAAAGTCATTTTTGTAATTTCACTATAGACCCGGCTAGAGTAAAGGGCATGGATAGGTGGGTTCCAAAAGCATTATTCCGGTCCGATTTAATATTTTTGGAGATCCCGATACGTGAAAGTCGGCTGAAATCGGAAATGGAGACTCGGCACATAATATTCCCTTATTTCATAAAAAATTCATTTTCGAGTATTTTCACTATAGAAAAGTCGCTCGGCCGGTACAAACGGCATGGATAGGTGGGTTCCAAAAACATTATTCCGGTTAGATTTAATATTTTAGAGATCCCGATACTATAAAAGTCGGCTGAAATCGGGAAAACGGAGACTCGGCACAGAATATTCACCTTATTCCATAAAAATTTATTTTCAGTATTTTCACACTAGACCTCGGCCGGGGAAACGGCATGGATAGTGGGCTCCAAAAGCATTATTCTGCTCCAATTTAATTTTTTAGAGATCCCGATAGTCTCAAAGTCGGCTTGAAATCAGGAAATGGAGACTCGACACATAATATTGCCTTATTTCCATAAAAAATTCATTTTTGTTATTTTCACTATAGACCTCGGCCGGCAAAACGGCATGGATAAGAGGAAACAGCATGGTTAAGTTGGTGACAAAAGCATTATTCCGGTCCAATTTAATATTTTGGAGATCCAGATATCCTGAAAGTCAGCTGAAATCAACAAATGGAGACTCGGCACAGAATATTCCCATCTTTCCATAAAAATTTCATTTTCGGTATTTTCACTGTAGAGCCCGGCCGGTGGAAACGGCATCGATAAGTGCATTCCAAAAGCATTATTCCAGTCCGATTTAATATTTTGGAGGTCCCGATACCTTGAATGTCGGTTGAAATCAGGAAACGGACACTCGGCACGAATATTCCTTCTTTCACATAAAAAGTCATTTTTGGTAATTTCACTATAGACCCGGCTAGAGTAAACGGCGTGGATTAAGTGGGTTCCAAAAGCATTATTCCGGTCCGATTTAATATTTAGAGATCCCGATACGCTGAAAGTCGAGCTGAAATCGAAATGGAGACTCGGCACAGAATATTCCCTAATTTCCATAAAAAATTCATTTTCGATATTTTCACTATAGAAACGCCGGCCGGTACAAACGGCATGGATAAGTGGGTGCCAAAAACATTATTCCGGTTAGATTTAATATTTTAGAGATCCCGATACTATAAAAGTCGGCTGAAATCGGAAATGGAGACTCGGCACATAATATTCACCTATTTCATAAAAATTTATTTTCGGTATTTTCACACTAGACCCCGGCCGGGGAAACGGCATGGATAAGTGGGCTCCAAAAGCATTATTCTGCTCCAATTTAATTTTTTAGAGATCCCAATACTCTGAAAGTCGGTTGAAATCAGGAAATGGAGACTCGACACAGAATATTCCCTTCTTCCCATAAAAAATTCATTTTTGTTATTTTCACTTTGTAGACCTCGGCCGGCATAAACGGCATGGATAAGAGGAAACATCATGGTTAAGTTGGTGCCAAAAGCATTATTCCGGTGCAATTTAATATTTTGGAGATCCCGATATCCTGAAAGTCAGCTGAAATCAACAAATGGAGACTCGGCACATAATATTCCCATCATTTCCATAAAAATTTCAATTTCGGTATTTTCACTAGAGCGCGGCCGGTGGAAACGGCATCGATAAGTGCATTCCAAAAGCATTATTCTAGTCCGATTTAATATTTTGGAGGTCCCGATAGCTTGAATGTTGGTTGAAATCAGGAAATGGACACTCGGCACATAATATTCCCTTCTTCACATAACAAGTCATTTTTGGTAATTTCACTATAGACCCCGGCTAGAGTAATCGCGTGGTTATAGTGGGTTCCAAAAGCATTATTCCGGTCCGATTTAATATTATAGAGATCCAGATACGCTGAAAGTGAGCTGAAATCAGGAAACGGAGACTCGACACATAAATATTCCCTTATCCCATAAAAAATTCAATTTCGATATTTTCACTATAGAAACTCGGCCGGCGGTACAAACGGCATGGATAAGTGGGTGCCAAAAACATTATTCCGGTTAGATTTAATATTTTAGAGATCCCGATACTATAAAAAAAATCGTTTCGAAATCGGAAACGGAAGACTCGGCACAGAATATTCACCTATTCCATAAAAATTTATTTTCGGTATTTTCACACTAGACCTCGACCGGGGAAAACGGCATGGATAAGTGGGCTCCAAAAGCATAATTCTGCTCCAATTTAATTTTTTAGAGATCCCGATAGTCTCAAAAGTCGGTTGAAATCGGAAACGGAGACTCGACACATAATATTCCCTTATTCCCATAAAAAATTCATTTTTGTTATTTTCACTATAGACCTCGGCCGGCATAAACGGCATGGATAAGAGGAAACATCATGGTTAAGTTGGTGCCACAAGCATTATTCCGGTGCAATTTAATATTTTGGAGATCCCGATATCCCGAAAGTCAGCCGAAATCAACAAATGCGAGACTCGGCACAGAATATTCCCATCATTCCATAAAAATTTCAATTTCGGTATTTTCACTATAGAGCGCGGCCGGTGGAAACGGCATCGATAAGTGCATTCCAAAAGCATTATTCCTCTCCGATTTAATATTTTGGAGGTCCCGATACCTTGAATGTCGGTTTAAATCAGGAAATGGACACTCGGCACAGAATATTCCCTTCTTCACATAACAAGTCATTTTTGGTAATTTCACTATAGACCCCGGCTAGAGTAATCGGCGTGGTTAAGTGGGTTCCAAAAGCATTATTCCGGTCCGATTTAATATTATAGAGATCCGATACGCTGAAAGTGAGCTGAAATCATGAAACGAGGACTCGACACATAATATTCCCTAATCAATAAAAAAATTCATAAAAAATTCATATTTTCGATTATTTTCCCGATACCCGAAAGTCGGCTCAAAACATGAAATGGAGACTCGGCACATAATATTGCCTTATTTCCATAAAAAAATTCATTTTCAGTAATTTCACTATAGGCCGGTACAAACGGCATGGATAAGTGGGTGCCAAAAACATTATTCCGGTTAGATTTAATATTTTAGAGATCCCGATACTATAAAAGTCGTCTGAAATCGGAAACGGAGACTCAGCACAGAATATTAACCTATTCCATAAAAAATTTATTGTCGGTATTTTCACACTAGACCCCGACCGGGGGAAACGGCATGGATAAGTGGGCTCCAAAAGCATAATTCTGCTCCAATTTAATTTTTTAGAGATCCCGATAGTCTCAAAGTCGGTTGAAATCAGGAAACGGAGACTCGACACATAATATTCCCTTATTCCCATAAAAAATTCATTTTTGTTATTTTCACTTTGTCGACCTCGGCCGGCATAAACGGCATGGATAAGAGGAAACATCATGGTTAAGTTGGTGCCACAAGCATTATTCCGGTGCAATTTAATATTTTGGAGATCCCGATATCCTGAAAGTCGGCCGAAATCAACAAATGCAGACTCGGCACAGAATATTCCCATCATTCCATAAAAATTTCAATTTCGGTATTTTCACTAGAGCGCGGCCGGTGGAAACGGCATCGATAAGTGCATTCCAAAAGCATTATTCCTCTCCGATTTAATATTTTGGAGGTCCCGATACCTTGAATGTCGGTTTAAATCAGGAAACGGACACTCGGCACAGAATATTCCCTTCTTCACATAACAAGTCATTTTTGGTAATTTCACTATAGACCCCGGCTAGAGTAATCAGCGTGGTTAAGTGGGTTCCAAAAGCATTATTCCGGTCCGATTTAATATTTTAGAGATCCCGATACCCTGAAAGTCAGCTGAAATCAGGAAACGAAGACTCGACACAGAATATTCCCTTATTTCCCATAAAAAATTCAATTTCGATATTTTCACTATAAACGCCGGCCGGTAAAACGGCATGGATAAGTGGGTGCCAAAAACATTATTCCGGTTAGATTTAATATTTTAGAGATCCTGATACTATAAAAGTCGTCTGAAATCAGGAAACGAAGACTCAGCACAGAATATTCACCTATTCCATAAAAAATTCATTTTCGGTATTTTCACAGTAGACCCTGACCGGGGGAAACGGCATGTATAAGTGGGCTCCAAAAGCATAATTCTGCTCCAATTTAATTTTTTAGAGATCCCGATACTCTGAAAGTCGGTTGAAATCAGGAAACGGAGACTCGACACAGAATATTCCTTTCTTTCCATAAAAAGTTCATTTTCGGTAATTTCACTGTAGACCCCGGCCGGAGGAAACAGCAAGGTTAAGTTGGTGCCACAAGCATTATTCCGGTGCAATTTAATATTTTGGAGATCCTGATATCCTGAAAGTCAGCTGAAATCAACAAATGCAGACTCGGCACAGAATATTCCCATCATTCCATAAAAATTTCATTTTCGGTATTTTCACTGTAGAGCGCGGCCGGTGGAAACGGCATCGATAAGTGCATTCCAAAAGCATTATTCCTCTCCGATTTAATATTTTGGAGGTCCCGATACCTTGAATGTCGGTTTAAATCGGGAAAATGGACACTCGGCACAGAATATTCCCTTCTTCACATAACAAGTCATTTTTGGTAATTTCACTATAGACCCCGGCTAGAGTAATCGGCGTGGTTAAGTGGGTTCCAAAAGCATTATTCCGGTCCGATTTAATATTATAGAGATCCCGATACGCTGAAAGTGAGCTGAAATCGGAAACGAGGACTCGACACAGAAATATTCCCTAATCCCATAAAAAATTCAATTTCGATATTTTCACTCATAGAAACGCCGGCCGGTACAAACGGCATGGATAAGTGGGTGCCAAAAACATTATTCCGGTTAGATTTAATATTTTAGAGATCCCGATACTATAAAAGTCGTCTGAAATCAGGAAACGAAGACTCAGCACATAATATTCACCTATTCCATAAAAATTTATTTTCGGTATTTTCACACTAGACCCCGACCGGGGAAACGGCATGGATAAGTGGGCTCCAAAAGCATAATTCTGCTCCAATTTAATTTTTTAGAGATCCCGATAGTCTCAAAGTCGGTTGAAATCGGAAACGGAGACTCGACACATAATATTCCTTATTCCCATAAAAAATTCATTTTTGTTATTTTCACTTTGTCGACCTCGGCCGGCATAAACGGCATGGATAAGAGGAAACATCATGGTTAAGTTGGTGCCACAAGCATTATTCCGGTGCAATTTAATATTTTGGAGATCCAGATATCCTGAAAGTCAGCCGAAATCAACAAATGCAGACTCGGCACAGAATATTCCCATCATTCCATAAAAATTTCAATTTCGGTATTTTCACTATAGTAGAGCGCGGCCGGTGGAAACGGCATCGATAAGTGCATTCCAAAAGCATTATTCCTCTCCGATTTAATATTTTGGAGGTCCCGATACCTTGAATGTCGGTTTAAATCGGGAAACGGACACTCGGCACAGAAATATTCCCTTCTTCACATAACAAGTCATTTTTGGTAATTTCACTATAGACCCCGGCTAGAGTAATCGGCGTGGTTAAGTGGGTTCCAAAAGCATTATTCCGGTCCGATTTAATATTATAGAGATCCGATACGCTGAAAGTGAGCTGAAATCGGAAACGAGGACTCGACACATAATATTCCCTAATCCCATAAAAAATTCAATTTCGATATTTTCACCGAAACGCCGGCCGGTACAAACGGCATGGATAAGTGGGTGCCAAAAACATTATTCCGGTTAGATTTAATATTTTAGAGATCCCGATACTATAAAAGTCGTCTGAAATCGGAAACGAAGACTCGGCACAGAATATTCACCTATTCCATAAAGAATTTATTTTGGTATTTTCACACTAGACCCCGACCGGGGAAACGGCATGGATAAGTGGGCTCCAAAAGCATAATTCTGCTCCAATTTAATTTTTTAGAGATCCCGATAGTCTCAAAGTCGGTTGAAATCAGAAACGGAGACTCGACACATAATATTCCCTTATTCCCATAAAAAATTCATTTTTGTTATTTTCACTGTCGACCTCGGCCGGCATAAACGGCATGGATAAGAGGAAACATCATGGTTAAGTTGGTGCCACAAGCATTATTCCGGTGCAATTTAATATTTTGGAGATCCAGATATCCTGAAAGTCAGCCGAAATCAACAAATGCAGACTCGGCACAGAATATTCCCATCATTCCATAAAAATTTCAATTTCGGTATTTTCACTGTAGAGCGCGGCCGGTGGAAACGGCATCGATAAGTGCATTCCAAAAGCATTATTCCTCTCCGATTTAATATTTTGGAGGTCCCGATACCTTGAATGTCGGTTTAAATTAGGAAACGGACACTCGGTACAGAATATTCCCTTCTTCACATAACAAGTCATTTTTGGTAATTTCACTATAGACCCGGCTAGAGTAATCAGCGTGGTTAAGTGGGTTCCAAAAGCATTATTCCGGTCCGATTTAATATTATAGAGATCCAGATACGCTGAAAGTCAGCTGAAATCAGGAAACGAGGACTCGACACAGAATATTCCCTAATCCCATAAAAAATTCAATTTCGATATTTTCACTTTATAACGCCGGCCGGTACAAACGGCATGGATAAGTGGGTGCCAAAAACATTATTCCGGTTAGATTTAATATTTTAGAGATCCCGATACTATAAAAGTCGTCTGAAATCGGAAATGGAAGACTCGGCACAGAATATTCACCTATTCCATAAAGAATTTATTTTCGGTATTTTCACACTAGACCCCGACCGGGGAAACGGCATGGATAAGTGGGCTCCAAAAGCATAATTCTGCTCCAATTTAATTTTTAGAGATCCCGATAGTCTCAAAGTCAGTTGAAATCAGGAAACGGAGACTCGACACATAATATTCCCTTATTCCCATAAAAAATTCATTTTTGTTATTTTCACTTTGTCGACCTCGGCCGGCATAAACGGCATGGATAAGAGGAAACATCATGGTTAAGTTGGTGCCACAAGCATTATTCCGGTGCAATTTAATATTTTGGAGATCCGATATCCCGAAAGTCAGCCGAAATCAACAAATGCAGACTCGGCACAGAATATTCCCATCATTCCATAAAAATTTCAATTTCGGTATTTTCACTTTGTAGAGCGCGGCCGGTGGAAACGGCATCGATAAGTGCATTCCAAAAGCATTATTCCTCTCCGATTTAATATTTTGGAGGTCCCGATACCTTGAATGTCGGTTTAAATCGGGAAACGGACACTCGGCACAAATATTCCCTTCTTCACATAACAAGTCATTTTTGGTAATTTCACTATAGACCCCGGCTAGAGTAATCGGCGTGGTTAAGTGGGTTCCAAAAGCATTATTCCGGTCCGATTTAATATTATAGAGATCCGATACGCTGAAAGTGAGCTGAAATCGGAAACGAGGACTCGACACAGAATATTCCCTAATCCCATAAAAAATTCAATTTCGATATTTTCACTATAACGCCGGCCGGTACAAACGGCATGGATAAGTGGGTGCCAAAAACATTATTCCGGTTAGATTTAATATTTTAGAGATCCCGATACTATAAAAGTCGTCTGAAATCGGAAACGAAGACTCGGCACAAATATTCACCTATTCCATAAAAATTTATTTTCGGTATTTTCACACTAGACCCCGACCGGGGGAAACGGCATGGATAAGTGGGCTCCAAAAGCATAATTCTGCTCCAATTTAATTTTTTAGAGATCCCGATAGTCTCAAAGTCAGTTGAAATCAGGAAACGGAGACTCGACACATAATATTCCCTTATTCCCATAAAAAATTCATTTTTGTTATTTTCACTGTCGACCTCGGCCGGCATAAACGGCATGGATAAGAGGAAACATCATGGTTAAGTTGGTGCCACAAGCATTATTCCGGTGCAATTTAATATTTTGGAGATCCGAGATATCCCGAAAGTCAGCCGAAATCAACAAATGCGAGACTCGGCACAGAATATTCCCATCATTCCATAAAAATTTCAATTTCGGTATTTTCACCGTAGAGCGCGGCCGGTGGAAACGGCATCGATAAGTGCATTCCAAAAGCATTATTCCTCTCCGATTTAATATTTTGGAGGTCCCGATACCTTGAATGTCGGTTTAAATCGGAAACGGACACTCGGCACAGAATATTCCCTTCTTCACATAACAAGTCATTTTTGGTAATTTCACTATAGACCCCGGCTAGAGTAATCGGCGTGGTTAAGTGGGTTCCAAAAGCATTATTCCGGTCCGATTTAATATTATAGAGATCCGATACGCTGAAAGTGAGCTGAAATCGGAAACGAGGACTCGACACGAATATTCCCTAATCCCATAAAAAATTCAATTTCGATATTTTCACTATAAACGCCGGCCGGTACAAACGGCATGGATAAGTGGGTGCCAAAAACATTATTCCGGTTAGATTTAATATTTTAGAGATCCTGATACTATAAAAGTCGTCTGAAATCAGGAAACGAAGACTCAGCACAGAATATTCACCTATTCCATAAAGAATTTATTTTCGGTATTTTCACACTAGACCCCGACCGGGGGAAACGGCATGGATAAGTGGGCTCCAAAAGCATAATTCTGCTCCAATTTAATTTTTTAGAGATCCCGATAGTCTCAAAGTCAGTTGAAATCAGGAAACGGAGACTCGACACATAATATTCCCTTATTCCCATAAAAAATTCATTTTTGTTATTTTCACTTTGTCGACCTCGGCCGGCATAAACGGCATGGATAAGAGGAAACATCATGGTTAAGTTGGTGCCACAAGCATTATTCCGGTGCAATTTAATATTTTGGAGATCCGGATATCCCGAAAGTCAGCCGAAATCAACAAATGCGAGACTCGGCACAGAATATTCCCATCATTCCATAAAAATTTCAATTTCGGTATTTTCACTGTAGAGCGCGGCCGGTGGAAACGGCATCGATAAGTGCATTCCAAAAGCATTATTCCTCTCCGATTTAATATTTTGGAGGTCCCGATACCTTGAATGTCGGTTTAAATCAGGAAACGGACACTCGGCACAATATTCCCTTCTTCACATAACAAGTCATTTTTGGTAATTTCACTATAGACCCTCGGCTAGAGTAATCGGCGTGGTTAAGTGGGTTCCAAAAGCATTATTCCGGTCCGATTTAATATTATAGAGATCCGATATACGCTGAAAGTGAGCTGAAATCGAAACGAGGACTCGACACGAATATTCCCTAATCCCATAAAAAATTCAATTTCGATATTTTCACTAACGCCGGCCGGTACAAACGGCATGGAT
The DNA here is from genome assembly GCA_017140255.1 of Eucalyptus paniculata subsp. matutina. Taxonomy (NCBI): domain Eukaryota; kingdom Viridiplantae; phylum Streptophyta; class Magnoliopsida; order Myrtales; family Myrtaceae; genus Eucalyptus; species Eucalyptus paniculata. The sequence continues at coordinate 10,065,767 of CM029437.1, forward strand.
AAGTGGGTGCCAAAAACATTATTCCGGTTAGATTTAATATTTTAGAGATCCCGATACTATAAAAGTCGTCTGAAATCGGAAACGAAGACTCGGCACAGAATATTCACCTATTCCATAAAGAATTTATTTTCGGTATTTTCACACTAGACCCCGACCGGGGAAACGGCATGGATAAGTGGGCTCCAAAAGCATAATTCTGCTCCAATTTAATTTTTTAGAGATCCCGATAGTCTCAAAGTCGGTTGAAATCGGAAACGGAGACTCGACACATAATATTCCCTTATTCCCATAAAAAATTCATTTTTGTTATTTTCACTTTGTCGACCTCGGCCGGCATAAACGGCATGGATAAGAGGAAACATCATGGTTAAGTTGGTGCCACAAGCATTATTCCGGTGCAATTTAATATTTTGGAGATCCGATATCCCGAAAGTCAGCCGAAATCAACAAATGCGAGACTCGGCACAGAATATTCCCATCATTCCATAAAAATTTCAATTTCGGTATTTTCACTATAGAGCGCGGCCGGTGGAAACGGCATCGATAAGTGCATTCCAAAAGCATTATTCCTCTCCGATTTAATATTTTGGAGGTCCCGATACCTTGAATGTCGGTTTAAATCGGGAAACGGACACTCGGCACAGAATATTCCCTTCTTCACATAACAAGTCATTTTTGGTAATTTCACTATAGACCCCGGCTAGAGTAATCAGCGTGGTTAAGTGGGTTCCAAAAGCATTATTCCGGTCCGATTTAATATTATAGAGATCCGATACGCTGAAAGTGAGCTGAAATCGGGAAACGAGGACTCGACACGAAATATTCCCTAATCCCATAAAAAATTCAATTTCGATATTTTCACTGTAAACGCCGGCCGGTACAAACGGCATGGATAAGTGGGTGCCAAAAACATTATTCCGGTTAGATTTAATATTTTAGAGATCCTGATACTATAAAAGTCGTCTGAAATCAGGAAACGAAGACTCAGCACAGAATATTCACCTATTCCATAAAGAATTTATTTTCGGTATTTTCACACTAGACCCCGACCGGGGGAAACGGCATGGATAAGTGGGCTCCAAAAGCATAATTCTGCTCCAATTTAATTTTTTAGAGATCCCGATAGTCTCAAAGTCGGTTGAAATCGGAAACGGAGACTCGACACATAATATTCCCTTATTCCCATAAAAAATTCATTTTTGTTATTTTCACTTTCGACCTCGGCCGGCATAAACGGCATGGATAAGAGGAAACATCATGGTTAAGTTGGTGCCACAAGCATTATTCCGGTGCAATTTAATATTTTGGAGATCCGATATCCCGAAAGTCAGCCGAAATCAACAAATGCGACTCGGCACAGAATATTCCCATCATTCCATAAAAATTTCAATTTCGGTATTTTCACCGTAGAGCGCGGCCGGTGGAAACGGCATCGATAAGTGCATTCCAAAAGCATTATTCCTCTCCGATTTAATATTTTGGAGGTCCCGATACCTTGAATGTCGGTTTAAATCAGGAAACGGACACTCGGCACAGAATATTCCCTTCTTCACATAACAAGTCATTTTTGGTAATTTCACTATAGACCCCGGCTAGAGTAATCGCGTGGTTAAGTGGGTTCCAAAAGCATTATTCCGGTCCGATTTAATATTATAGAGATCCGTATACGCTGAAAGTGAGCTGAAATCGGGAAACGAGGACTCGACACGAATATTCCCTAATCCCATAAAAAATTCAATTTCGATATTTTCACTTTAAACGCCGGCCGGTACAAACGGCATGGATAAGTGGGTGCCAAAAACATTATTCCGGTTAGATTTAATATTTTAGAGATCCCGATACTATAAAAGTCGTCTGAAATCGGAAACGAAGACTCGGCACAGAATATTTCACCTATTCCATAAAAATTTATTTTCGGTATTTTCACACTAGACCCCGACCGGGGAAACGGCATGGATAAGTGGGCTCCAAAAGCATAATTCTGCTCCAATTTAATTTTTTAGAGATCCCGATAGTCTCAAAGTCGGTTGAAATCAGAAACGGAGACTCGACACATAATATTCCCTTATTCCCATAAAAAATTCATTTTTGTTATTTTCACTTTGTCGACCTCGGCCGGCATAAACGGCATGGATAAGAGGAAACATCATGGTTAAGTTGGTGCCACAAGCATTATTCCGGTGCAATTTAATATTTTGGAGATCCAGATATCCTGAAAGTCAGCCGAAATCAACAAATGCAGACTCGGCACAGAATATTCCCATCATTCCATAAAAATTTCAATTTCGGTATTTTCACTTTGTAGAGCGGCCGGTGGAAACGGCATCGATAAGTGCATTCCAAAAGCATTATTCCTCTCCGATTTAATATTTTGGAGGTCCCGATACCTTGAATGTCGGTTTAAATCAGGAAACGGACACTCGGCACAGAATATTCCCTTCTTCACATAACAAGTCATTTTTGGTAATTTCACTATAGACCCCGGCTAGAGTAATCGGCGTGGTTAAGTGGGTTCCAAAAGCATTATTCCGGTCCGATTTAATATTATAGAGATCCGATACGCTGAAAGTGAGCTGAAATCGGAAACGAGGACTCGACACGAAATATTCCCTAATCCCATAAAAAATTCAATTTCGATATTTTCACTTTATAAACGCCGGCCGGTACAAACGGCATGGATAAGTGGGTGCCAAAAACATTATTCCGGTTAGATTTAATATTTTAGAGATCCCGATACTATAAAAGTCGTCTGAAATCGGAAACGAAGACTCGGCACAGAATATTCACCTATTCCATAAAGAATTTATTTTCGGTATTTTCACACTAGACCCCGACCGGGGGAAACGGCATGGATAAGTGGGCTCCAAAAGCATAATTCTGCTCCAATTTAATTTTTTAGAGATCCCGATAGTCTCAAAGTCGGTTGAAATCGGAAACGGAGACTCGACACATAATATTCCCTTATTCCCATAAAAAATTCATTTTTGTTATTTTCACTTTGTCGACCTCGGCCGGCATAAACGGCATGGATAAGAGGAAACATCATGGTTAAGTTGGTGCCACAAGCATTATTCCGGTGCAATTTAATATTTTGGAGATCCAGATATCCTGAAAGTCAGCCGAAATCAACAAATGCAGACTCGGCACAGAATATTCCCATCATTCCATAAAAATTTCAATTTCGGTATTTTCACTTTGTAGAGCGCGGCCGGTGGAAACGGCATCGATAAGTGCATTCCAAAAGCATTATTCCTCTCCGATTTAATATTTTGGAGGTCCCGATACCTTGAATGTCGGTTTAAATCGGAAACGGACACTCGGCACAGAATATTCCCTTCTTCACATAACAAGTCATTTTTGGTAATTTCACTATAGACCCCGGCTAGAGTAATCGGCGTGGTTAAGTGGGTTCCAAAAGCATTATTCCGGTCCGATTTAATATTATAGAGATCCGATACGCTGAAAGTGAGCTGAAATCGGAAACGAGGACTCGACACAGAATATTCCCCTAATCCCATAAAAAATTCAATTTCGATATTTTCACTCAAACGCCGGGGTACAAACGGCATGGATAAGTGGGTGCCAAAAACATTATTCCGGTTAGATTTAATATTTTAGAGATCCCGATACTATAAAAGTCGTCGAAATCGGAAACGAAGACTCGGCACATGAATATTCACCTATTCCATAAAGAATTTATTTTCGGTATTTTCACACTAGACCCCGACCGGGGAAACGGCATGGATAAGTGGGCTCCAAAAGCATAATTCTGCTCCAATTTAATTTTTTAGAGATCCCGATAGTCTCAAAGTCGGTTGAAATCGGAAACGGAGACTCGACACATAATATTCCCTTATTCCCATAAAAAATTCATTTTTGTTATTTTCACTTTGTCGACCTCGGCCGGCATAAACGGCATGGATAAGAGGAAACATCATGGTTAAGTTGGTGCCACAAGCATTATTCCGGTGCAATTTAATATTTTGGAGATCCGATATCCCGAAAGTCAGCCGAAATCAACAAATGCAGACTCGGCACAGAATATTCCCATCATTCCATAAAAATTTCAATTTCGGTATTTTCACCGTAGAGCGCGGCCGGTGGAAACGGCATCGATAAGTGCATTCCAAAAGCATTATTCCTCTCCGATTTAATATTTTGGAGGTCCCGATACCTTGAATGTCGGTTTAAATCGGAAACGGACACTCGGCACAGAATATTCCCTTCTTCACATAACAAGTCATTTTTGGTAATTTCACTATAGACCCCGGCTAGAGTAATCGGCGTGGTTAAGTGGGTTCCAAAAGCATTATTCCGGTCCGATTTAATATTATAGAGATCCGATACGCTGAAAGTGAGCTGAAATCGGAAACGAGGACTCGACACGAGAATATTCCCCTAATCCCATAAAAAATTCAATTTCGATATTTTCACCGAAACGCCGGCCGGTACAAACGGCATGGATAAGTGGGTGCCAAAAACATTATTCCGGTTAGATTTAATATTTTAGAGATCCCGATACTATAAAAGTCGTCTGAAATCGGAAACGAAGACTCGGCACAGAATATTCACCTATTCCATAAAGAATTTATTTTCGGTATTTTCACACTAGACCCCGACCGGGAAACGGCATGGATAAGTGGGCTCCAAAAGCATAATTCTGCTCCAATTTAATTTTTTAGAGATCCCGATAGTCTCAAAGTCGGTTGAAATCGGAAACGGAGACTCGACACATAATATTCCCTTATTCCCATAAAAAATTCATTTTTGTTATTTTCACTTTGTCGACCTCGGCCGGCATAAACGGCATGGATAAGAGGAAACATCATGGTTAAGTTGGTGCCACAAGCATTATTCCGGTGCAATTTAATATTTTGGAGATCCGGATATCCCGAAGTCAGCCGAAATCAACAAATGCGAGACTCGGCACAAATATTCCCATCATTCCATAAAAATTTCAATTTCGGTATTTTCACTTTGTAGAGCGCGGCCGGTGGAAACGGCATCGATAAGTGCATTCCAAAAGCATTATTCCTCTCCGATTTAATATTTTGGAGGTCCCGATACCTTGAATGTCGGTTTAAATCAGGAAACGGACACTCGGCACAGAATATTCCCTTCTTCACATAACAAGTCATTTTTGGTAATTTCACTATAGACCCCGGCTAGAGTAATCGGCGTGGTTAAGTGGGTTCCAAAAGCATTATTCCGGTCCGATTTAATATTATAGAGATCCGAGATACGCTGAAAGTGAGCTGAAATCGGAAACGAGGACTCGACACAGAATATTCCCCTAATCCCATAAAAAATTCAATTTCGATATTTTCATCAGAAACGCCGGCCGGTACAAACGGCATGGATAAGTGGGTGCCAAAAACATTATTCCGGTTAGATTTAATATTTTAGAGATCCTGATACTATAAAAGTCGTCTGAAATCAGGAAACGAAGACTCAGCACAGAATATTCACCTATTCCATAAAGAATTTATTTTCGGTATTTTCACACTAGACCCCGACCGGGGGAAACGGCATGGATAAGTGGGCTCCAAAAGCATAATTCTGCTCCAATTTAATTTTTTAGAGATCCCGATAGTCTCAAAGTCGGTTGAAATCGGAAACGGAGACTCGACACATAATATTCCCTTATTCCCATAAAAAATTCATTTTTGTTATTTTCACTTTGTCGACCTCGGCCGGCATAAACGGCATGGATAAGAGGAAACATCATGGTTAAGTTGGTGCCACAAGCATTATTCCGGTGCAATTTAATATTTTGGAGATCCAGATATCCTGAAAGTCAGCCGAAATCAACAAATGCAGACTCGGCACAGAATATTCCCATCATTCCATAAAAATTTCAATTTCGGTATTTTCACTTTGTAGAGCGCGGCCGGTGGAAACGGCATCGATAAGTGCATTCCAAAAGCATTATTCCTCTCCGATTTAATATTTTGGAGGTCCCGATACCTTGAATGTCGGTTTAAATCAGGAAACGGACACTCGGCACAGAATATTCCCTTCTTCACATAACAAGTCATTTTTGGTAATTTCACTATAGACCCCGGCTAGAGTAATCGGCGTGGTTAAGTGGGTTCCAAAAGCATTATTCCGGTCCGATTTAATATTATAGAGATCCGATACGCTGAAAGTGAGCTGAAATCGAAACGAGGACTCGACACGAGAATATTCCCCTAATCCCATAAAAAATTCAATTTCGATATTTTCACTTTAGAAACGCCGGCGGTACAAACGGCATGGATAAGTGGGTGCCAAAAACATTATTCCGGTTAGATTTAATATTTTAGAGATCCCGATACTATAAAAGTCGTCTGAAAATCGGAAACGAAGACTCAGCACAGAATATTCACCTATTCCATAAAGAATTTATTTTCGGTATTTTCACACTAGACCCCGACCGGGGGAAACGGCATGGATAAGTGGGCTCCAAAAGCATAATTCTGCTCCAATTTAATTTTTTAGAGATCCCGATAGTCTCAAAGTCGGTTGAAATCGGAAACGGAGACTCGACACATAATATTCCCTTATTCCCATAAAAAATTCATTTTTGTTATTTTCACTTTGTCGACCTCGGCCGGCATAAACGGCATGGATAAGAGGAAACATCATGGTTAAGTTGGTGCCACAAGCATTATTCCGGTGCAATTTAATATTTTGGAGATCCGATATCCCGAAAGTCAGCCGAAATCAACAAATGCAGACTCGGCACGAAATATTCCCATCATTCCATAAAAATTTCAATTTCGGTATTTTCACCGTAGAGCGCGGCCGGTGGAAACGGCATCGATAAGTGCATTCCAAAAGCATTATTCCTCTCCGATTTAATATTTTGGAGGTCCCGATACCTTGAATGTCGGTTTAAATCGGAAACGGACACTCGGCACAGAATATTCCCTTCTTCACATAACAAGTCATTTTTGGTAATTTCACTATAGACCCCGGCTAGAGTAATCGGCGTGGTTAAGTGGGTTCCAAAAGCATTATTCCGGTCCGATTTAATATTATAGAGATCCGAGATACGCTGAAAGTGAGCTGAAATCGGGAAACGAGGACTCGACACGAGAATATTCCCCTAATCCCATAAAAAATTCAATTTCGATATTTTCACAGAACGCCGGCCGGTACAAACGGCATGGATAAGTGGGTGCCAAAAACATTATTCCGGTTAGATTTAATATTTTAGAGATCCCGATACTATAAAAGTCGTCGAAATCGGAAACGAAGACTCGGCACAGAATATTCACCTATTCCATAAAGAATTTATTTTCGGTATTTTCACACTAGACCCCGACCGGGGGAAACGGCATGGATAAGTGGGCTCCAAAAGCATAATTCTGCTCCAATTTAATTTTTTAGAGATCCCGATAGTCTCAAAGTCGGTTGAAATCGGAAACGGAGACTCGACACATAATATTCCCTTATTCCCATAAAAAATTCATTTTTGTTATTTTCACTTTGTCGACCTCGGCCGGCATAAACGGCATGGATAAGAGGAAACATCATGGTTAAGTTGGTGCCACAAGCATTATTCCGGTGCAATTTAATATTTTGGAGATCCGGATATCCCGAAAGTCAGCCGAAATCAACAAATGCAGACTCGGCACGAGAATATTCCCATCATTCCATAAAAATTTCAATTTCGGTATTTTCACTGTGTAGAGCGCGGCCGGTGGAAACGGCATCGATAAGTGCATTCCAAAAGCATTATTCCTCTCCGATTTAATATTTTGGAGGTCCCGATACCTTGAATGTCGGTTTAAATCAGGAAACGGACACTCGGCACAGAATATTCCCTTCTTCACATAACAAGTCATTTTTGGTAATTTCACTATAGACCCCGGCTAGAGTAATCGGCGTGGTTAAGTGGGTTCCAAAAGCATTATTCCGGTCCGATTTAATATTATAGAGATCCGATACGCTGAAAGTGAGCTGAAATCGGAAACGAGGACTCGACACAGAATATTCCCTAATCCCATAAAAAATTCAATTTCGATATTTTCACTTTAAACGCCGGCCGGTACAAACGGCATGGATAAGTGGGTGCCAAAAACATTATTCCGGTTAGATTTAATATTTTAGAGATCCCGATACTATAAAAGTCGTCGAAATCGGAAACGAAGACTCAGCACAGAATATTCACCTATTCCATAAAGAATTTATTTTCGGTATTTTCACACTAGACCCCGACCGGGGGAAACGGCATGGATAAGTGGGCTCCAAAAGCATAATTCTGCTCCAATTTAATTTTTTAGAGATCCCGATAGTCTCAAAGTCGGTTGAAATCGGGAAACGGAGACTCGACACATAATATTCCCTTATTCCCATAAAAAATTCATTTTTGTTATTTTCACTTTGTCGACCTCGGCCGGCATAAACGGCATGGATAAGAGGAAACATCATGGTTAAGTTGGTGCCACAAGCATTATTCCGGTGCAATTTAATATTTTGGAGATCCGAGATATCCCGAAAGTCAGCCGAAATCAACAAATGCAGACTCGGCACAGAATATTCCCATCATTCCATAAAAATTTCAATTTCGGTATTTTCACTTTGTAGAGCGCGGCCGGTGGAAACGGCATCGATAAGTGCATTCCAAAAGCATTATTCCTCTCCGATTTAATATTTTGGAGGTCCCGATACCTTGAATGTCGGTTTAAATCGGAAACGGACACTCGGCACAGAATATTCCCTTCTTCACATAACAAGTCATTTTTGGTAATTTCACTATAGACCCCGGCTAGAGTAATCAGCGTGGTTAAGTGGGTTCCAAAAGCATTATTCCGGTCCGATTTAATATTATAGAGATCCAGATACGCTGAAAGTGAGCTGAAATCAGGAAACGAGGACTCGACACAGAATATTCCCCTAATCCCATAAAAAATTCAATTTCGATATTTTCACTGTAAACGCCGGCCGGTACAAACGGCATGGATAAGTGGGTGCCAAAAACATTATTCCGGTTAGATTTAATATTTTAGAGATCCTGATACTATAAAAGTCGTCTGAAATCAGGAAACGAAGACTCAGCACAGAATATTCACCTATTCCATAAAGAATTTATTTTCGGTATTTTCACACTAGACCCCGACCGGGGGAAACGGCATGGATAAGTGGGCTCCAAAAGCATAATTCTGCTCCAATTTAATTTTTTAGAGATCCCGATAGTCTCAAAGTCGGTTGAAATCGGGAAACGGAGACTCGACACATAATATTCCCTTATTCCCATAAAAAATTCATTTTTGTTATTTTCACTTTGTCGACCTCGGCCGGCATAAACGGCATGGATAAGAGGAAACATCATGGTTAAGTTGGTGCCACAAGCATTATTCCGGTGCAATTTAATATTTTGGAGATCCGAGATATCCCGAAAGTCAGCCGAAATCAACAAATGCGAGACTCGGCACAGAATATTCCCATCATTCCATAAAAATTTCAATTTCGGTATTTTCACCGTAGAGCGCGGCCGGTGGAAACGGCATCGATAAGTGCATTCCAAAAGCATTATTCCTCTCCGATTTAATATTTTGGAGGTCCCGATACCTTGAATGTCGGTTTAAATCAGGAAACGGACACTCGGCACAGAATATTCCCTTCTTCACATAACAAGTCATTTTTGGTAATTTCACTATAGACCCCGGCTAGAGTAATCGCGTGGTTAAGTGGGTTCCAAAAGCATTATTCCGGTCCGATTTAATATTATAGAGATCCGATACGCTGAAAGTGAGCTGAAATCGGGAAACGAGGACTCGACACGAAATATTCCCCTAATCCCATAAAAAATTCAATTTCGATATTTTCACTTTATCAAAACGCCGGCCGGTACAAACGGCATGGATAAGTGGGTGCCAAAAACATTATTCCGGTTAGATTTAATATTTTAGAGATCCCGATACTATAAAAGTCGTCTGAAATCGGAAACGAAGACTCAGCACAGAATATTCACCTATTCCATAAAGAATTTATTTTCGGTATTTTCACACTAGACCCCGACCGGGGGAAACGGCATGGATAAGTGGGCTCCAAAAGCATAATTCTGCTCCAATTTAATTTTTTAGAGATCCCGATAGTCTCAAAGTCGGTTGAAATCGGAAACGGAGACTCGACACATAATATTCCCTTATTCCCATAAAAAATTCATTTTTGTTATTTTCACTTTGTCGACCTCGGCCGGCATAAACGGCATGGATAAGAGGAAACATCATGGTTAAGTTGGTGCCACAAGCATTATTCCGGTGCAATTTAATATTTTGGAGATCCGAGATATCCCGAAAGTCAGCCGAAATCAACAAATGCGAGACTCGGCACGAGAATATTCCCATCATTCCATAAAAATTTCAATTTCGGTATTTTCACTGTAGAGCGCGGCCGGTGGAAACGGCATCGATAAGTGCATTCCAAAAGCATTATTCCTCTCCGATTTAATATTTTGGAGGTCCCGATACCTTGAATGTCGGTTTAAATCGGAAACGGACACTCGGCACAGAATATTCCCTTCTTCACATAACAAGTCATTTTTGGTAATTTCACTATAGACCCCGGCTAGAGTAATCGGCGTGGTTAAGTGGGTTCCAAAAGCATTATTCCGGTCCGATTTAATATTATAGAGATCCGATACGCTGAAAGTGAGCTGAAATCGGAAACGAGGACTCGACACAGAATATTCCCTAATCCCATAAAAAATTCAATTTCGATATTTTCACTTTATAAACGCCGGCCGGTACAAACGGCATGGATAAGTGGGTGCCAAAAACATTATTCCGGTTAGATTTAATATTTTAGAGATCCCGATACTATAAAAGTCGTCGAAATCGGAAACGAAGACTCGGCACAAATATTCACCTATTCCATAAAGAATTTATTTTCGGTATTTTCACACTAGACCCCGACCGGGGAAACGGCATGGATAAGTGGGCTCCAAAAGCATAATTCTGCTCCAATTTAATTTTTTAGAGATCCCGATAGTCTCAAAGTCGGTTGAAATCGGGAAACGGAGACTCGACACATAATATTCCCTTATTCCCATAAAAAATTCATTTTTGTTATTTTCACTTTGTCGACCTCGGCCGGCATAAACGGCATGGATAAGAGGAAACATCATGGTTAAGTTGGTGCCACAAGCATTATTCCGGTGCAATTTAATATTTTGGAGATCCGAGATATCCCGAAAGTCAGCCGAAATCAACAAATGCAGACTCGGCACGAGAATATTCCCATCATTCCATAAAAATTTCAATTTCGGTATTTTCACCGTAGAGCGCGGCCGGTGGAAACGGCATCGATAAGTGCATTCCAAAAGCATTATTCCTCTCCGATTTAATATTTTGGAGGTCCCGATACCTTGAATGTCGGTTTAAATCGGAAACGGACACTCGGCACAGAAATATTCCCTTCTTCACATAACAAGTCATTTTTGGTAATTTCACTATAGACCCCGGCTAGAGTAATCGGCGTGGTTAAGTGGGTTCCAAAAGCATTATTCCGGTCCGATTTAATATTATAGAGATCCGAGATACGCTGAAAGTGAGCTGAAATCGGAAACGAGGACTCGACACGAATATTCCCCTAATCCCATAAAAAATTCAATTTCGATATTTTCACCTAAACGCCGGCCGGTACAAACGGCATGGATAAGTGGGTGCCAAAAACATTATTCCGGTTAGATTTAATATTTTAGAGATCCCGATACTATAAAAGTCGTCGAAATCGGAAACGAAGACTCGGCCTGAGAATATTCACCTATTCCATAAAGAATTTATTTTCGGTATTTTCACACTAGACCCCGACCGGGGAAACGGCATGGATAAGTGGGCTCCAAAAGCATAATTCTGCTCCAATTTAATTTTTTAGAGATCCCGATAGTCTCAAAGTCGGTTGAAATCGGGAAACGGAGACTCGACACATAATATTCCCTTATTCCCATAAAAAATTCATTTTTGTTATTTTCACTTTGTCGACCTCGGCCGGCATAAACGGCATGGATAAGAGGAAACATCATGGTTAAGTTGGTGCCACAAGCATTATTCCGGTGCAATTTAATATTTTGGAGATCCGGATATCTGAAAGTCAGCCGAAATCAACAAATGCAGACTCGGCACGAATATTCCCATCATTCCATAAAAATTTCAATTTCGGTATTTTCACCGTAGAGCGCGGCCGGTGGAAACGGCATCGATAAGTGCATTCCAAAAGCATTATTCCTCTCCGATTTAATATTTTGGAGGTCCCGATACCTTGAATGTCGGTTTAAATCGGAAACGGACACTCGGCACAGAATATTCCCTTCTTCACATAACAAGTCATTTTTGGTAATTTCACTATAGACCCCGGCTAGAGTAATCAGCGTGGTTAAGTGGGTTCCAAAAGCATTATTCCGGTCCGATTTAATATTATAGAGATCCAGATACGCTGAAAGTGAGCTGAAATCAGGAAACGAGGACTCGACACAGAATATTCCCCTAATCCCATAAAAAATTCAATTTCGATATTTTCACTGTAAACGCCGGCCGGTACAAACGGCATGGATAAGTGGGTGCCAAAAACATTATTCCGGTTAGATTTAATATTTTAGAGATCCTGATACTATAAAAGTCGTCCCAAATCGGGAAACGAAGACTCGGCCACAGAATATTCACCTATTCCATAAAGAATTTATTTTCGGTATTTTCACACTAGACCCCGACCGGGGAAACGGCATGGATAAGTGGGCTCCAAAAGCATAATTCTGCTCCAATTTAATTTTTTAGAGATCCCGATAGTCTCAAAGTCGTTGAAATCGGAAACGGAGACTCGACACATAATATTCCCTTATTCCCATAAAAAATTCATTTTTGTTATTTTCATCGACGACCTCGGCCGGCATAAACGGCATGGATAAGAGGAAACATCATGGTTAAGTTGGTGCCACAAGCATTATTCCGGTGCAATTTAATATTTTGGAGATCCAGATATCCTGAAAGTCAGCCGAAATCAACAAATGCAGACTCGGCACAGAATATTCCCATCATTCCATAAAAATTTCAATTTCGGTATTTTCACTGTAGAGCGCGGCCGGTGGAAACGGCATCGATAAGTGCATTCCAAAAGCATTATTCCTCTCCGATTTAATATTTTGGAGGTCCCGATACCTTGAATGTCGGTTTAAATCAGGAAACGGACACTCGGCACAGAATATTCCCTTCTTCACATAACAAGTCATTTTTGGTAATTTCACTATAGACCCCGGCTAGAGTAATCGCGTGGTTAAGTGGGTTCCAAAAGCATTATTCCGGTCCGATTTAATATTATAGAGATCCGATACGCTGAAAGTGAGCTGAAATCGGAAACGAGGACTCGACACGAATATTCCCTAATCCCATAAAAAATTCAATTTCGATATTTTCACTTTAGAAACGCCGGCCGGTACAAACGGCATGGATAAGTGGGTGCCAAAAACATTATTCCGGTTAGATTTAATATTTTAGAGATCCCGATACTATAAAAGTCGTCGAAAAATCGGAAACGGAAACGAAAGACTCACTAGACAGAGAATATTCACCTATTCCATAAAGAATTTATTTTCGGTATTTTCACACTAGACCATAAAAATTTCAATTTCGGTATTTTCCCGACCGGGGAAACGGCATGGATAAGTGGGCTCCAAAAGCATAATTCTGCTCCAATTTAATTTTTAGAGATCCCGATAGTCTCAAAGTCGATAGTCTTGAAATCGGAAACGGAGACTCGACACATAATATTCCCTTATTCCCATAAAAAATTCATTTTTGTTATTTTCACTGTCGACCTCGGCCGGCATAAACGGCATGGATAAGAGGAAACATCATGGTTAAGTTGGTGCCACAAGCATTATTCCGGTGCAATTTAATATTTTGGAGATCCAGATATCCTGAAAGTCAGCCGAAATCAACAAATGCAGACTCGGCACAGAATATTCCCATCATTCCATAAAAATTTCAATTTCGGTATTTTCACTTAGAGCGCGGCCGGTGGAAACGGCATCGATAAGTGCATTCCAAAAGCATTATTCCTCTCCGATTTAATATTTTGGAGGTCCCGATACCTTGAATGTCGGTTTAAATCAGGAAACGGACACTCGGCACAGAATATTCCCTTCTTCACATAACAAGTCATTTTTGGTAATTTCACTATAGACCCCGGCTAGAGTAATCGGCGTGGTTAAGTGGGTTCCAAAAGCATTATTCCGGTCCGATTTAATATTATAGAGATCCGATACGCTGAAAGTGAGCTGAAATCGGGAAACGAGGACTCGACACGAATATTCCCCTAATCCCATAAAAAATTCAATTTCGATATTTTCACTAAAAAATTTATAAACGCCGGCCGGTACAAACGGCATGGATAAGTGGGTGCCAAAAACATTATTCCGGTTAGATTTAATATTTTAGAGATCCCGATACTATAAAAGTCGTCTGAAATCGGAAACGAAGACTCAGCACAGAATATTCACCTATTCCATAAAGAATTTATTTTCGGTATTTTCACACTAGACCCCGACCGGGGGAAACGGCATGGATAAGTGGGCTCCAAAAGCATAATTCTGCTCCAATTTAATTTTTAGAGATCCCGATAGTCTCAAAGTCGGTTGAAATCGGAAACGGAGACTCGACACATAATATTCCCTTATTCCCATAAAAAATTCATTTTTGTTATTTTCACTTTGTCGACCTCGGCCGGCATAAACGGCATGGATAAGAGGAAACATCATGGTTAAGTTGGTGCCACAAGCATTATTCCGGTGCAATTTAATATTTTGGAGATCCAGATATCCCGAAAGTCAGCCGAAATCAACAAATGCAGACTCGGCACAGAATATTCCCATCATTCCATAAAAATTTCAATTTCGGTATTTTCACCGTAGAGCGCGGCCGGTGGAAACGGCATCGATAAGTGCATTCCAAAAGCATTATTCCTCTCCGATTTAATATTTTGGAGGTCCCGATACCTTGAATGTCGGTTTAAATCAGGAAACGGACACTCGGCACAGAATATTCCCTTCTTCACATAACAAGTCATTTTTGGTAATTTCACTATAGACCCCGGCTAGAGTAATCGCGTGGTTAAGTGGGTTCCAAAAGCATTATTCCGGTCCGATTTAATATTATAGAGATCCGATACGCTGAAAGTGAGCTGAAATCGGAAACGAGGACTCGACACGAGAATATTCCCTAATCCCATAAAAAATTCAATTTCGATATTTTCATCAGTAAACGCCGGCCGGTACAAACGGCATGGATAAGTGGGTGCCAAAAACATTATTCCGGTTAGATTTAATATTTTAGAGATCCTGATACTATAAAAGTCGTCTGAAATCAGGAAACGAAGACTCAGCACAGAATATTCACCTATTCCATAAAGAATTTATTTTCGGTATTTTCACACTAGACCCCGACCGGGGGAAACGGCATGGATAAGTGGGCTCCAAAAGCATAATTCTGCTCCAATTTAATTTTTTAGAGATCCCGATAGTCTCAAAGTCAGTTGAAATCAGGAAACGGAGACTCGACACATAATATTCCCTTATTCCCATAAAAAATTCATTTTTGTTATTTTCACTGTCGACCTCGGCCGGCATAAACGGCATGGATAAGAGGAAACATCATGGTTAAGTTGGTGCCACAAGCATTATTCCGGTGCAATTTAATATTTTGGAGATCCAGATATCCTGAAAGTCACCGAAATCAACAAATGCGAGACTCGGCACAGAATATTCCCATCATTCCATAAAAATTTCAATTTCGGTATTTTCACCGTAGAGCGCGGCCGGTGGAAACGGCATCGATAAGTGCATTCCAAAAGCATTATTCCTCTCCGATTTAATATTTTGGAGGTCCCGATACCTTGAATGTCGGTTTAAATCAGGAAACGGACACTCGGCACAGAATATTCCCTTCTTCACATAACAAGTCATTTTTGGTAATTTCACTATAGACCCCGGCTAGAGTAATCGGCGTGGTTAAGTGGGTTCCAAAAGCATTATTCCGGTCCGATTTAATATTATAGAGATCCGATACGCTGAAAGTGAGCTGAAATCGGAAACGAGGACTCGACACGAGAATATTCCCTAATCCCATAAAAAATTCAATTTCGATATTTTCACTGTAAACGCCGGCCGGTACAAACGGCATGGATAAGTGGGTGCCAAAAACATTATTCCGGTTAGATTTAATATTTTAGAGATCCTGATACTATAAAAGTCGTCTGAAATCAGGAAACGAAGACTCAGCACAGAATATTCACCTATTCCATAAAGAATTTATTTTCGGTATTTTCACACTAGACCCCGACCGGGGGAAACGGCATGGATAAGTGGGCTCCAAAAGCATAATTCTGCTCCAATTTAATTTTTTAGAGATCCCGATAGTCTCAAAGTCGGTTGAAATCGGAAACGGAGACTCGACACATAATATTCCCTTATTCCCATAAAAAATTCATTTTTGTTATTTTCACTTTGTCGACCTCGGCCGGCATAAACGGCATGGATAAGAGGAAACATCATGGTTAAGTTGGTGCCACAAGCATTATTCCGGTGCAATTTAATATTTTGGAGATCCGATATCCCGAAAGTCAGCCGAAATCAACAAATGCAGACTCGGCACAGAATATTCCCATCATTCCATAAAAATTTCAATTTCGGTATTTTCACCGTAGAGCGCGCCGGTGGAAACGGCATCGATAAGTGCATTCCAAAAGCATTATTCCTCTCCGATTTAATATTTTGGAGGTCCCGATACCTTGAATGTCGGTTTAAATCGGAAACGGACACTCGGCACAGAATATTCCCTTCTTCACATAACAAGTCATTTTTGGTAATTTCACTATAGACCCCGGCTAGAGTAATCGCGTGGTTAAGTGGGTTCCAAAAGCATTATTCCGGTCCGATTTAATATTATAGAGATCCGATACGCTGAAAGTGAGCTGAAATCGGAAACGAGGACTCGACACGAGAATATTCCCCTAATCCCATAAAAAATTCAATTTCGATATTTTCACTGTAAACGCCGGCCGGTACAAACGGCATGGATAAGTGGGTGCCAAAAACATTATTCCGGTTAGATTTAATATTTTAGAGATCCCGATACTATAAAAGTCGTCGAAATCGGGAAACGAAGACTCAGCACAGAATATTCACCTATTCCATAAAGAATTTATTTTCGGTATTTTCACACTAGACCCCGACCGGGGGAAACGGCATGGATAAGTGGGCTCCAAAAGCATAATTCTGCTCCAATTTAATTTTTTAGAGATCCCGATAGTCTCAAAGTCGTTGAAATCAGGAAACGGAGACTCGACACATAATATTCCCTTATTCCCATAAAAAATTCATTTTTGTTATTTTCACTTTGTCGACCTCGGCCGGCATAAACGGCATGGATAAGAGGAAACATCATGGTTAAGTTGGTGCCACAAGCATTATTCCGGTGCAATTTAATATTTTGGAGATCCGATATCCCGAAAGTCAGCCGAAATCAACAAATGCAGACTCGGCACAGAATATTCCCATCATTCCATAAAAATTTCAATTTCGGTATTTTCACCGTAGAGCGCGGCCGGTGGAAACGGCATCGATAAGTGCATTCCAAAAGCATTATTCCTCTCCGATTTAATATTTTGGAGGTCCCGATACCTTGAATGTCGGTTTAAATCAGGAAACGGACACTCGGCACAGAATATTCCCTTCTTCACATAACAAGTCATTTTTGGTAATTTCACTATAGACCCCGGCTAGAGTAATCGGCGTGGTTAAGTGGGTTCCAAAAGCATTATTCCGGTCCGATTTAATATTATAGAGATCCGAGATACGCTGAAAGTGAGCTGAAATCGGAAACGAGGACTCGACACAGAATATTCCCTAATCCCATAAAAAATTCAATTTCGATATTTTCATCAGAACGCCGGCCGGTACAAACGGCATGGATAAGTGGGTGCCAAAAACATTATTCCGGTTAGATTTAATATTTTAGAGATCCCGATACTATAAAAGTCGTCGAAATCGGAAACGAAGACTCAAAGCACAGAATATTCACCTATTCCATAAAGAATTTATTTTCGGTATTTTCACACTAGACCCCGACCGGGGGAAACGGCATGGATAAGTGGGCTCCAAAAGCATAATTCTGCTCCAATTTAATTTTTTAGAGATCCCGATAGTCTCAAAGTCGTTGAAATCGGAAACGGAGACTCGACACATAATATTCCCTTATTCCCATAAAAAATTCATTTTTGTTATTTTCACTTTCGACCTCGGCCGGCATAAACGGCATGGATAAGAGGAAACATCATGGTTAAGTTGGTGCCACAAGCATTATTCCGGTGCAATTTAATATTTTGGAGATCCGATATCCCGAAAGTCAGCCGAAATCAACAAATGGAGACTCGGCACAGAATATTCCCATCATTCCATAAAAATTTCAATTTCGGTATTTTCACTGTAGAGCGCGGCCGGTGGAAACGGCATCGATAAGTGCATTCCAAAAGCATTATTCCTCTCCGATTTAATATTTTGGAGGTCCCGATACCTTGAATGTCGGTTTAAATCAGGAAACGGACACTCGGCACAGAATATTCCCTTCTTCACATAACAAGTCATTTTTGGTAATTTCACTATAGACCCCGGCTAGAGTAATCAGCGTGGTTAAGTGGGTTCCAAAAGCATTATTCCGGTCCGATTTAATATTATAGAGATCCGATACGCTGAAAGTGAGCTGAAATCGGAAACGAGGACTCGACACGAATATTCCCTAATCCCATAAAAAATTCAATTTCGATATTTTCATCAAACGCCGGCCGGTACAAACGGCATGGATAAGTGGGTGCCAAAAACATTATTCCGGTTAGATTTAATATTTTAGAGATCCCGATACTATAAAAGTCGTCGAAATCGGAAACGAAGACTCGGCCACGAGAATATTCACCTATTCCATAAAGAATTTATTTTCGGTATTTTCACACTAGACCCCGACCGGGGAAACGGCATGGATAAGTGGGCTCCAAAAGCATAATTCTGCTCCAATTTAATTTTTTAGAGATCCCGATAGTCTCAAAGTCGGTTGAAATCGGGAAACGGAGACTCGACACATAATATTCCCTTATTCCCATAAAAAATTCATTTTTGTTATTTTCACTTTGTCGACCTCGGCCGGCATAAACGGCATGGATAAGAGGAAACATCATGGTTAAGTTGGTGCCACAAGCATTATTCCGGTGCAATTTAATATTTTGGAGATCCGATATCCCGAAAGTCAGCCGAAATCAACAAATGCAGACTCGGCACGAATATTCCCATCATTCCATAAAAATTTCAATTTCGGTATTTTCACCGTAGAGCGCGGCCGGTGGAAACGGCATCGATAAGTGCATTCCAAAAGCATTATTCCTCTCCGATTTAATATTTTGGAGGTCCCGATACCTTGAATGTCGGTTTAAATCAGGAAACGGACACTCGGCACAGAATATTCCCTTCTTCACATAACAAGTCATTTTTGGTAATTTCACTATAGACCCCGGCTAGAGTAATCGGCGTGGTTAAGTGGGTTCCAAAAGCATTATTCCGGTCCGATTTAATATTATAGAGATCCGATACGCTGAAAGTGAGCTGAAATCGGAAACGAGGACTCGACACGTAATATTCCCCTAATCCCATAAAAAATTCAATTTCGATATTTTCACTTAGAAACGCCGGCGGTACAAACGGCATGGATAAGTGGGTGCCAAAAACATTATTCCGGTTAGATTTAATATTTTAGAGATCCCGATACTATAAAAGTCGTCTGAAATCGGAAACGAAGACTCGGCCTGATTTAATATTCACCTATTCCATAAAGAATTTATTTTCGGTATTTTCACACTAGACCCCGACCGGGGAAACGGCATGGATAAGTGGGCTCCAAAAGCATAATTCTGCTCCAATTTAATTTTTTAGAGATCCCGATAGTCTCAAAGTCGGTTGAAATCGGAAACGGAGACTCGACACATAATATTCCCTTATTCCCATAAAAAATTCATTTTTGTTATTTTCACTTTCGACCTCGGCCGGCATAAACGGCATGGATAAGAGGAAACATCATGGTTAAGTTGGTGCCACAAGCATTATTCCGGTGCAATTTAATATTTTGGAGATCCGATATCCCGAAAGTCACCCGAAATCAACAAATGCAGACTCGGCACAGAATATTCCCATCATTCCATAAAAATTTCAATTTCGGTATTTTCACCGTAGAGCGCGGCCGGTGGAAACGGCATCGATAAGTGCATTCCAAAAGCATTATTCCTCTCCGATTTAATATTTTGGAGGTCCCGATACCTTGAATGTCGGTTTAAATCAGGAAACGGACACTCGGCACAGAATATTCCCTTCTTCACATAACAAGTCATTTTTGGTAATTTCACTATAGACCCCGGCTAGAGTAATCAGCGTGGTTAAGTGGGTTCCAAAAGCATTATTCCGGTCCGATTTAATATTATAGAGATCCAGATACGCTGAAAGTGAGCTGAAATCAGGAAACGAGGACTCGACACGTAATATTCCCCTAATCCCATAAAAAATTCAATTTCGATATTTTCACTGTAAACGCCGGCCGGTACAAACGGCATGGATAAGTGGGTGCCAAAAACATTATTCCGGTTAGATTTAATATTTTAGAGATCCTGATACTATAAAAGTCGTCTGAAATCAGGAAACGAAGACTCAAAGACAGAATATTCACCTATTCCATAAAGAATTTATTTTCGGTATTTTCACACTAGACCCCCGACCGGGGAAACGGCATGGATAAGTGGGCTCCAAAAGCATAATTCTGCTCCAATTTAATTTTTTAGAGATCCCGATAGTCTCAAAGTCGGTTGAAATCGGGAAACGGAGACTCGACACATAATATTCCCTTATTCCCATAAAAAATTCATTTTTGTTATTTTCACTTTGTCGACCTCGGCCGGCATAAACGGCATGGATAAGAGGAAACATCATGGTTAAGTTGGTGCCACAAGCATTATTCCGGTGCAATTTAATATTTTGGAGATCCGGATATCCCGAAAGTCAGCCGAAATCAACAAATGCGAGACTCGGCACGAGAATATTCCCATCATTCCATAAAAATTTCAATTTCGGTATTTTCACTGTAGAGCGCGGCCGGTGGAAACGGCATCGATAAGTGCATTCCAAAAGCATTATTCCTCTCCGATTTAATATTTTGGAGGTCCCGATACCTTGAATGTCGGTTTAAATCAGGAAACGGACACTCGGCACAGAATATTCCCTTCTTCACATAACAAGTCATTTTTGGTAATTTCACTATAGACCCCGGCTAGAGTAATCAGCGTGGTTAAGTGGGTTCCAAAAGCATTATTCCGGTCCGATTTAATATTATAGAGATCCAGATACGCTGAAAGTGAGCTGAAATCAGGAAACGAGGACTCGACACAGAATATTCCCCTAATCCCATAAAAAATTCAATTTCGATATTTTCACTGTAAACGCCGGCCGGTACAAACGGCATGGATAAGTGGGTGCCAAAAACATTATTCCGGTTAGATTTAATATTTTAGAGATCCTGATACTATAAAAGTCGTCGAAATCAGGAAACGAAGACTCAAAGCACAAATATTCACCTATTCCATAAAGAATTTATTTTCGGTATTTTCACACTAGACCCCGACCGGGGAAACGGCATGGATAAGTGGGCTCCAAAAGCATAATTCTGCTCCAATTTAATTTTTTAGAGATCCCGATAGTCTCAAAGTCGGTTGAAATCGGGAAACGGAGACTCGACACATAATATTCCCTTATTCCCATAAAAAATTCATTTTTGTTATTTTCACTTTCGACCTCGGCCGGCATAAACGGCATGGATAAGAGGAAACATCATGGTTAAGTTGGTGCCACAAGCATTATTCCGGTGCAATTTAATATTTTGGAGATCCGATATCCCGAAAGTCAGCCGAAATCAACAAATGCGGACTCGGCACAGAATATTCCCATCATTCCATAAAAATTTCAATTTCGGTATTTTCACCGTAGAGCGCGGCCGGTGGAAACGGCATCGATAAGTGCATTCCAAAAGCATTATTCCTCTCCGATTTAATATTTTGGAGGTCCCGATACCTTGAATGTCGGTTTAAATCGGAAACGGACACTCGGCACAGAATATTCCCTTCTTCACATAACAAGTCATTTTTGGTAATTTCACTATAGACCCCGGCTAGAGTAATCGGCGTGGTTAAGTGGGTTCCAAAAGCATTATTCCGGTCCGATTTAATATTATAGAGATCCGGATACGCTGAAAGTGAGCTGAAATCGGAAACGAGGACTCGACACGAGAATATTCCCTAATCCCATAAAAAATTCAATTTCGATATTTTCATCGTAAACGCCGGCCGGTACAAACGGCATGGATAAGTGGGTGCCAAAAACATTATTCCGGTTAGATTTAATATTTTAGAGATCCTGATACTATAAAAGTCGTCTGAAATCAGGAAACGAAGACTCGGCCACAGAATATTCACCTATTCCATAAAGAATTTATTTTCGGTATTTTCACACTAGACCCCGACCGGGGGAAACGGCATGGATAAGTGGGCTCCAAAAGCATAATTCTGCTCCAATTTAATTTTTTAGAGATCCCGATAGTCTCAAAGTCGGTTGAAATCGGAAACGGAGACTCGACACATAATATTCCCTTATTCCCATAAAAAATTCATTTTTGTTATTTTCACTTGTCGACCTCGGCCGGCATAAACGGCATGGATAAGAGGAAACATCATGGTTAAGTTGGTGCCACAAGCATTATTCCGGTGCAATTTAATATTTTGGAGATCCGAGATATCCCGAAAGTCAGCCGAAATCAACAAATGCAGACTCGGCACAGAATATTCCCATCATTCCATAAAAATTTCAATTTCGGTATTTTCACCGTAGAGCGCGGCCGGTGGAAACGGCATCGATAAGTGCATTCCAAAAGCATTATTCCTCTCCGATTTAATATTTTGGAGGTCCCGATACCTTGAATGTCGGTTGAAATCAGGAAACGGACACTCGGCACAGAATATTCCCTTCTTCCCATAAAAAATCATTTTCGGTAATTTCACTATAGACCCCGGCCGTAGGAAACGGCCTGGTTAAGTGGGTTCCAAAAGCATTATTCAGGTCCGATTTAATATTATAGAGATCCAGATACGCTGAAAGTGAGCTGAAATCAGGAAACGAGGACTCGACACAGAATATTCCCCTAATCCCATAAAAAATTCAATTTCGATATTTTCACTGTAAACGCCGGCCGGTACAAACGGCATGGATAAGTGGGTGCCAAAAACATTATTCCGGTTAGATTTAATATTTTAGAGATCCTGATACTATAAAAGTCGTCTGAAATCAGGAAACGAAGACTCAGCACAGAATATTCACCTATTCCATAAAGAATTTATTTTCGGTATTTTCACACTAGACCCCGACCGGGGGAAACGGCATGGATAAGTGGGCTCCAAAAGCATAATTCTGCTCCAATTTAATTTTTTAGAGATCCCGATAGTCTCAAAGTCAGTTGAAATCAGGAAACGGAGACTCGACACATAATATTCCCTTATTCCCATAAAAAATTCATTTTTGTTATTTTCACTGTCGACCTCGGCCGGCATAAACGGCATGGATAAGAGGAAACATCATGGTTAAGTTGGTGCCACAAGCATTATTCCGGTGCAATTTAATATTTTGGAGATCCAGATATCCTGAAAGTCAGCCGAAATCAACAAATGCAGACTCGGCACAGAATATTCCCATCATTCCATAAAAATTTCAATTTCGGTATTTTCACTTTGTAGAGCGCGGCCGGTGGAAACGGCATCGATAAGTGCATTCCAAAAGCATTATTCCTCTCCGATTTAATATTTTGGAGGTCCCGATACCTTGAATGTCGGTTTAAATCGGAAACGGACACTCGGCACAGAATATTCCCTTCTTCACATAACAAGTCATTTTTGGTAATTTCACTATAGACCCCGGCTAGAGTAATCGCGTGGTTAAGTGGGTTCCAAAAGCATTATTCCGGTCCGATTTAATATTATAGAGATCCGATACGCGCTGAAAGTGAGCTGAAATCGGAAACGAGGACTCGACACGAGAATATTCCCTTATTCCCATAAAAAATTCAATTTCGATATTTTCACTGTAAACCCCGACCGGTACAAATGGCATGGATAAGTGGGTTCCAAAAACATTATTCTGGTCAGATTTAATATTTTAGAGATCCCAATACTATAAAAGTCGTTTGAAATCAGGAAACGAAGACTCAGCACAGAATATTCACCTATTCCCATAAAAAATTCATTTTCGGTATTTTCACAGTAGACCCCGACCGGCGGAAACGGCATGGATAAGTGGGCTCCAAAAGCATAATTCTGCTCCAATTTAATTTTTTAGAGATCCCGATAGTCTCAAAGTCAGTTGAAATCAGGAAACGGAGACTCGACACATAATATTCCCTTATTCCCATAAAAAATTCATTTTTGTTATTTTCACTGTCGACCTCGGCCGGCATAAACGGCATGGATAAGAGGAAACATCATGGTTAAGTTGGTGCCACAAGCATTATTCCGGTGCAATTTAATATTTTGGAGATCCAGATATGCTTAAAGTCAGCCGAAATCAACAAATGCAGACTCGGCACAGAATATTCCCATCATTCCATAAAAATTTCAATTTCGGTATTTTCACTGTAGAGCGCGGCCGGTGGAAACGGCATCGATAAGTGCATTCCAAAAGCATTATTCCTCTCCGATTTAATATTTTGGAGGTCCCGATACCTTGAATGTCGGTTTAAATCAGGAAACGGACACTCGGCACAGAATATTCCCTTCTTCACATAACAAGTCATTTTTGGTAATTTCACTATAGACCCCGGCTAGAGTAATCAGCGTGGTTAAGTGGGTTCCAAAAGCATTATTCCGGTCCGATTTAATATTATAGAGATCCAGATACGCTGAAAGTGAGCTGAAATCAGGAAACGAGGACTCGACACAAATATTCCCCTAATCCCATAAAAAATTCAATTTCGATATTTTCACCAGTAAACGCCGGCCGGTACAAACGGCATGGATAAGTGGGTGCCAAAAACATTATTCCGGTTAGATTTAATATTTTAGAGATCCCGATACTATAAAAGTCGTCGAAATCGGGAAACGAAGACTCGGCCACAGAATATTCACCTATTCCATAAAGAATTTATTTTCGGTATTTTCACACTAGACCCCGACCGGGAAACGGCATGGATAAGTGGGCTCCAAAAGCATAATTCTGCTCCAATTTAATTTTTTAGAGATCCCGATAGTCTCAAAGTCGGTTGAAATCGGGAAACGGAGACTCGACACATAATATTCCCTTATTCCCATAAAAAATTCATTTTTGTTATTTTCACTTTATCGACCTCGGCCGGCATAAACGGCATGGATAAGAGGAAACATCATGGTTAAGTTGGTGCCACAAGCATTATTCCGGTGCAATTTAATATTTTGGAGATCCGAGATATCCCGAAAGTCAGCCGAAATCAACAAATGCAGACTCGGCACAGAATATTCCCATCATTCCATAAAAATTTCAATTTCGGTATTTTCACCGTAGAGCGCGGCCGGTGGAAACGGCATCGATAAGTGCATTCCAAAAGCATTATTTCAATCCGATTTAATATTTTGGAGGTCCCGATACCTTGAATGTCGGTTGAAATCAGGAAACGGACACTCGGCACAGAATATTCCCTTCTTCCCATAACAAGTCATTTTTGGTA
>CM029437.1:10091668-10169168 GCA_017140255.1 Eucalyptus paniculata subsp. matutina
TTCCATGCTATACAATTTAGTCCCATAACCAGACCACACTCACACTTAATATAATCATCAGATTTAATCATTCAAATGGTTTTATCCCCCTAGAGGACCAATGTTTGCGTCCTTATGGGATTTTGCATCCACCCTGATCACGAAAGCCTCCAGCATTTAGCCACTTAAGGCCACTGGGCATCCAGAGCGTACCACACCTCCAGGCATCTTGTACCCCACCTGGCATCACGAGGAATACCTCCGAGGCTCACCATGAGAATGGTTACCCTGGCCCTTCGGATTTACGTACTGACTAGCATACAACTGGGCATCCCGAAGCTCCCGAGGAAAAACCTCTGGCATTCAGCCACTTAGGGCCACCAGGCATCCACAAGGTATTGACTCATTTGATCTTTTGGGCATCCCGACTCTCGGGGCATCGTTGACCCGAGGGTCCAACGGCAACAATTAACATCTTAATTTCCAAAAACACTTTCAAATGTAATGACAAGATGTCCCCAGAATCCTTCATCAAATATTTATATTGCATAATATACCAATGCCAGTATCATCATGTCACATAACAATTCAAGATATATTCACCTTTGGGACAATTTGTGCAAATTCGGAACGAAACAGCTCAAACATCACAATGCACAGTTTTAGTAATAATTTCGGAATAATCCCTAAATGAACTCAGAAATTTATGAAATTTTGACATGTTATCAATAAGATCTAAAGGAAAAATTTTCATGAAGAACACCAAGTCAAATTATTTATGTATCGAGAGTAATAATTTCTGTATTCCTTGCTAATGTTCTGTAATGACTTCCAGCTTTAGCATTTTCATAGAAAAATCGTTTCGTCGGTCAGACCTTGTTCATTTATTCTAAATTTTTGATATGTTGTTTCTGAAGATGTTCCCTACAACTTTAATTAAAGGATTTGAAGTCAAATTTTGGCTAGATAATTATAGAAAAATCATGAAATCACTGAAGGTCATACTGTCTTTTGCAAAACCAGTCTACTGTCCTAAAGAGAACTACTCCTACTCTTCGAATCTCAGCATCCAACGTCCACAGCCAAGTGTTTACAAGTGTATTACACCGCATTCTTCACTTCCAAAAATCCACCATAGCTAGATCCTTGAGTTCTTATTTCAATTCAAAAATCGAAATCCATCAAAACATGCTCTGTTTCTACTTAGTTTCTTGATCTAGTTTCATCTTATTTGTCCAAAATCAACATGCAGCTTTCAATTCCTCATTTTCTCATATCTACCAACTCCTCACTAGACAATAATAGCAAGCAAAACATAGATCGATGAACTTCTAGTTGCCTCAAGTCTTCCTACTCGGTTGCTAGCCAAAAACAGGGGTTCGGGGATCTCGGCTTGGCTCAATCGGCGACGGGGATCGGCAGCGTCGACAGGGGCAGCTCGGACATGGCACGGGTGGAGGGTGGCCTTCCTTCTCTCTCAAACTCTCACTCGAACTCTCTCTCGAACTCTCTCTCTCTCTCGGCCTCACTCTCCCTTGCTCAAACCGAAAGCTTTTGCTTTCTTTGATTAATTAATTTGCTAATTTTTGCATGTAGATGATAGATGGCTTCAAGGAAGGGACAAGTGGAAGAAGGTTGAGGCAATCATGGACAAGTGGTGAGTGGCTTCCCCCCCCCCATTGTCCGGTTCTCTCCTTCCCCCCTATTTCGGTTGACAGCCTTGGAGGCTCCTTAGGCTTGCTTGGGCCTAAAAAATTTGAGGCTAAAAGTCCAAACTCAAAGGCCCATGGTCTTTAAAATATAAGCCCATAATTATGAAGCACTTTGTTTTCTAAATGAATAAATTTATATTCCCATAATCCAATTGCTTCATGAACAAATGTATAACCGAAATTCTTGCATGCAGTCCAACTCCTCAAAATTTTATTCTTAAATTTCAGCAGGCATGTTCCTCACGCATGACCGAATTCCATCCTTTTGGTTCTAAAAAAATAAAAGTATTATTCAATCATAGCCCAAAAATTTTCTCTTGTTGCATGGTTGATCGGTCCATTGCTAAACATACCATATCAATCCAACAAATAAACAAATACATATGACTGCCCGTAATTGATACCAATGCCATAGTTCGATGATACTTCTATCGATTGGTCATGAATGTCACCTATTTGAGGATTCGTTGAAATTCTTGAATGCCACATTCCTATTTTGGCTCTTCTGTTGAGAATGATGTATGGCTGGTGGATAGTGGCTGTACCAATCATATGACTGGCAATTTAAAGCTATTTAGGAGTTTAGACAGGTCAGTCAGGTCCAGAGTCAGAATCGGCAATGGACAGTATATCGAAGTGCAAGGGAAGGGTACAATGGCTATTGAAGGAAATCAGAAGGTGAAGCTGATCAGTGATATTCTCTTTATGCCAAAAGTTGACCAGAATCTGTTGAGTGTTGGTCAATTAGTTGAGAAGGACTATAAGGTGAAGTTTGAAGGGAAGGAATGCCTTTTTGATAATGCAGATATCAAAGAAGTGCTAAGAATGCCAATGAAGGACAAGAGCTCCATGTTCAAGCCACAAGAGATGCAATAAATGGCTTTAAAGTGCAAAGATGAAAATGCAAAGCTATGGCATAAAAGGCTTGGGCATGTTCACAGGAAGAACATGTTGTTTATGTAGAGGAATAGCTTGGCAGATGACTTGCCAAGTTTGGAGGAGGAATTTCCACAGTGTAGAACTTGTCTTCTTGACAAGCAAGCTAGATTTCCTTTCAAAGGAGGAGGCTGGAGAGCACGTGAGAAGCATCTCTCAGTGGTAGCAAGTGTTTGTTTCATTACTTTCACAAATGACATGACTAGGATGAGTTGGATTAATTTCTGCAAGCCAAGTTTGAAGTTGCTCCCTTGTTTGTGAAGTTCAAAGCCTTAGTTGAGAATTAGAGTGGGAAGAAAATTAAAATGCTCAAGTCTAACAATAGTTTTGAGTATACTGCTCACAAGTTTAAGTTAAATTGTGAGCAAGTAGGCATTGTGCAGCAGTTCACTGCTCCTCATTCACCTCAACAGAATGGGGTCAATGAGAGGAAAAACATAAGCATTATGGAGATGGCCAGATGTATGATGCAGGAGAAGATGTTACTTAAGAAGTCTTGGGCTAAGGCAACTAATACTACAGTGTTCTCGTCGAACAGATTGCCCACAAAGGCCTTAGAGAGGTCAACACCTTTTGAAGCTTGGTATGGTGTTAAACCTTTAGTGAAGAATTTTAAGGTTTTTGGGTGTTTGTGTTATACTCATGTTCCTTAGGTCAAGAGGGACAAGCTAGATCAAAGAGCAGAGCTTGGAGTCTTCATTTGGGTACAGTCTCCAATCAAAGGCTTATAGGATTTTCCACCCTATGACAGGGAAGGTGACAGTGAGCAGAGATGTTGTTTTTCTAGAGGAAGATGAATGGAACTGGATGAAAGAAAAGAATGTAGGACAACATCAATCTGCAAAACAACAACCTGCAACAATTGTAGAGGTTGATGAAGTTGTGGATGGATTGGAAGATAGTATGGATGATCTGCCAGTAAGAGGCCCAAAATCACTTGCTGAAATCTATGAAAGAAGCAATGTGGCAGTGCTTGAACCATCTAACTTTATGGAAGCTAAGGAGGATCAGAGGTGGATTGCAGCAATGCAGGATGAGTTTGCAATGATTCAAAAAAACCACACATGGGAGCTTGTTGACAAACCATTTGATAAGAATGTGATTGGGGTTAAGTGGGTGTTCAGAACAAAACTTAATCCTGATGGTTCTGTCAATAAACACAAAGCCATAGTGGTTGTGAAATGCTATGCTCAACTATGGGGAGTAGACTATTCTAAAACATTTGCTCCTGTTGTAAGGCTTGATACAATCAGGCTACTATTAGCTGTTGCAACAGAGAAGGGGTGGCCTGTATTTCAGTTAGATGTCAAGTTTACATTTTTGAATGGAGAGCTTGAGGAGGAGATTTTTGTTGAACAACCTGATTAAGGAAAGCTCTATATGGACTAAAGCAGGCTCCAAGAGCTTGGTATGGAAAGATAGACCGATATTTGCAGGATTTTGGCTTTGTAAGAAGCTTGAGTGAGTTCACTCTTTATGTCAATAGGGTGAATCACAGTGTTGTAATTCTGTCACTCTACGTAGATGATTTATTGGTGACAGGGAATGATGTGGAACTGATAGAGAGGGTGAAGCAAGGTCTATTTGTAAGTTTTGAGATGTCAGACTTGGGAAAGATGGCTTATTTCTTGGGTCTGGAAGTCAAACAAGCTTCACATGAGATCTTCATTTGCTAGAAAATATACATGAAGGAAATTCTGAAGAAGTTTGAGATGGAAGATTGTAGAAGTGTAAGCACTCCTATGGCTGCTAAGGAGAAGCTGCAGAAGAATGATGGAACAGATGTAGTAGATGCTTATATGTATAGAAGCTTGATTGGATGTCTCATGTATCTTACAGCAACCAGATTGGATATTCTATTTGCAGTGAGTGTTCCATCCAAGTTCATGAGTAGTCATAGTAATTTACATTTGGTTGTTGCAAAAAGGGTCTTGAGATACCTCGAACGAACATTGTTCCTTGGTGTGAAGTTTAGGAAAGGTCAAAAGTTTAAGTTGCAGGGCTTTTTTGATAGTGACTGGGCTGGCTTAGTGGATGACATGAAAAATACATCTGGGTATTGCTTCACTCTTGGTTCTGCTTGTTTCTCCTGGTGTTCCAAAAAGCAGGAGATTGTAGCTCAGTCCATTGCAGAGGGTGAGTTTATAATAGCTACTACAGCTGCAAATCAAGCTTTGTGGCTGAAGAAGATAATGAAGGATCTATGGTTAAATTCTAGTGATTGCATTGAAGTTAATGTAGACAATCAGGCTGCATTAGCAATATCACATAATCTAGTTTTCCACGGCAAAACCAAGCATTTTAAAGTCAAATTCTTCTTTCTGCGTGAAGTGCAACAAAGTGGTGAAGTTAAGTTAGTCTATTGCAGATCTAAAGATTAGCTTGCAAACATGTTCACAAAGCCACTTCAGATTGGAAGATTTGAGCTATTAAGGGAGAAAATAGAAGTTTGCAGCAGCACCTGATTCAACGAGGAGTTTGTTGGAGCTGTGTCTTAGTGTTGCTACTGATGTTCTGTCGTTTTTTTTTTTTTTTAATTATTCATTCAAGTTTATTTGTTAGGCAGTTGGTTTGTTAGCTATTTTCTAGGAAGTCTGTTTTGCACGTTTGTGTGCAATTCCAAAAGAGGTTCTTATTTAGCTTGTACTTGACAATTTTTTTATTTATTTATTAATGTTGAATGAAGTTCATCATTCCTTCTCTCTCTGTGCAACTTGAAGTTCGTGAGAATTAGCTGTTATATCAGCTATAACATTCTTCAACCTACTGACCTTAATTTGTTTATTGAAATGTGTCTAAGATCTTGTTGTGAATTGGTTCCAGTAATCCTCCAATTTGAAAGCACATTACTAATGTTCACATGATATTGTTTAATTTGTGAAATTTTAGACATGCTTATGAGTGTATGCCATAGTTGCCAATAATGAAACTGACTCTCCAATTGTTTTCTCTGTGCTTCTCATGATCCTTTGATGATTGGTGGTGGTTGCCGGTGAGAGGATACGGCTTGGAGTTGCTGGCACATGCATTGATCTTTGGTGATGATCATAGTACGCCTTGTGGAAGAGAGTTGAGACAATGGCACTGAGCGTGAATCATGATCACGCCAATTTAGATCATGAAATTTGGCCAGACACATATTACGGTCACGAACTGGACCAATGTTATGGCCGGTCGCTATCGGTGTCATTGCCACTGATTCACCCCGCAATGTCCTCGACCGCGCCATACTCGATACTTTGTTACAAAATCACTGTGCCTTACCTGCTTCACAATTCTTGTCTTGTTCTTCAGTTATTGATTACTCCACCTTCGTCAATTCCATCATTTGGAAGCAGGTCATCAATCTAAGAGCACCCACTAAAATCACATTCTATTTGTGTCATCTACTTCCTGCTTCAATCTTTGTGCATGACATATTGTACTTCAAGAGTGATGTCGATGAAAACCAATGATTGACAATCCATATCAAGTGAGCAAGTTATATTTATTCCCTGTCTTTAGTTGATAGTTTTTGCGTATGACAATCGATGAATGAAAACCAGTTAATAACTTGCTCAGAATTAGTAAATGAGGATCTACTTCTTTCTTGGAAGTGTCGATGTCATTGCTTTGTCTCCCATAGTGGAAGAGTTTATTGTTGTTTCTGAACTTGCACAAGAATCGACGGAATGCGCATGAAGCTGTAAGTACCTGAAATTTGGTGGTAATCGAGGGAAGTCTTATAATTACGAAGGAGGTAATATACATTTGGCAGGCCCAATTTGAATATGTGAGTTTGGCCAACAAAATGAGCATGTGACGCACAAAACAAGAAATAGAATCTTGCATCGTCATCTGTCAGCACCTGAAACAGTAAAAGTATGATGCACCTACAAAATTCAAACTTCTCACTTTAACTGATTCCAAACGCCAAATCTTTGCATGGAAAATAGAATTGGAGAACAAAAGTGTCCACAGCAATCAATTAAGAGGGCACAGCTTCAATTTTGCCGCTGAAGGGCAACCGACTAATTTCGGAATCTTTACTACAACCAAAACTACCGCAATTTCCTTCTAAGTGATTCACAGTATGAATTTATCTTGAAAAGCTCCCCGTTAGCTTTTGATTGATTAAGTCGATGAACCTACGTGTCCCCAACATAATCCCAAATTTGTTGTGTTCTTAAATCAAGAGAATAGCAATGTCGTGTATTTTTTTTTTTTTTTCCAGTGGCTGGATTGCGTGTTTATCTTTGTATCTACAAATCCAGAAAGAAAAGCTGTGACAAGGCAGCCAATCAAATCACTAGAATGCAGAGAGAGCGAGAATTCCAGCACGTCATGACTGGATGTATCGCCTTCCACATCGTACAAAACCACATATCAGACAAACCCAAAGATTTTCCTTGTTCACAACTGTAGCAGGTCGGTACCTTACCTTGCTGCTGGCGTACCCAGCAAACCTGATAAAGGATAGAACGAAAATCTTCTTCACAATCAGTTCACAGATGAGCATCCCTGATGATGTTGCAATATAAAACCAAGTTTCTGATAAATGTTGATTCTTGCAACCAAATCAAGTATGTGCCGTACTTGAAATCTTTAGCAATGTAATTGAACCTTGAAAACAAAAAATCAAAAGAAGACCGTTGGCACATCACCAGCATGGGAGAACATCATATTGACTCATATTAAACAT
Source organism: Eucalyptus paniculata subsp. matutina (assembly GCA_017140255.1). NCBI lineage: Eukaryota > Viridiplantae > Streptophyta > Magnoliopsida > Myrtales > Myrtaceae > Eucalyptus > Eucalyptus paniculata. Next base: position 10,098,977 of record CM029437.1, read on the forward strand.
AAAGATTGACGAATCAAGCAAAAGTTAGTGTGCACATATCCATTGATGTGTCTCTTACCAGGCACTTTTTCATTATTTGATATTTACTCGAGTTCAAAGGTGCTTCTTTGCTACAAATTCATATGGATAGAGCATAACCACAATAAGTAGAATATCTTGAAATTTCAATTATGTTTTTAATAAGATAAATTGGGCATTTCATCGACGCGCCTATAATGCTATTCTATGAGTTTATCACTCTTGAGATAACTAGACTATTTGGGGAAGTCATTAAGGGATTTTAACGCAATAGATTTGATAATTCGACTAGGAATCGACTACTTGACTATGCTCATCTATAGAGATCATTACAGCACAGTAAAGATCAATTAAAGATTAGAGATAGGTCAGTTCGATTGAGATATGTGGCTAAACGTGGGTGATTCCACAAAATTGCAAAATTCTCGTCGATTGGCACAAACTGATTTTTCTGTCGTTTTGGTACCCTGTGTCCGTAATTGAAACCTCGAGATTTTCACGACTACCGAAAGTTGCTAATGTGTCAAAGAGGTACATTGTGGCTCGAAGAAAATTGACCATGGGTCAATTGCACCAAATTTTTTTGAAAGCTACCCAATAGACTAGGTCAAGCTAAAATCGCGCCAGATTGAAATTAACCACGAATTTGAATCTGATTTTAGAAATTGAAAGTTTTGTCATGTCATGAGTTATTTTAGGAATATCGACTCATCTTCCGAAGATTTTTCTGTAAATCGAGATTTTCAGCGAAAAGTCAAAATAGGGCCGTTTTCGATCGGAAAAATTTAGTGGACCGTTTTTTATCGCATTTTTGGCATGCAAGTTGGTTTTATTGGCTATGAAAAATGTCCATTTGATTGAGGACACGTTGGTGGAATATATAAGGGCCGAATTGCTTCAATTCAAGAGAGAATTGGAGAGGATTTGAGGGAAATTCCTTCAAAATTCATAGCCCCCCTTGGTCCACCACCTTTGGACCTCTTCAATAGCTTCTAAAGGAAGTTTGGCTGCTACAAGTGTGCTAAGGAAGCCAGCCACCCATGGTGGGCCTTGGTCAAGGGGACAAAAGATAGTTTGAGGTCAATGTGGCCCCCTCCAAGAGTTGTTGTCCCCCTCCTTCTTCCTCAGCCTTCCTCCCTTGTTCCTTGCTGCCTTGAGAGCTCAAGAAACCATAGAAGCCTAGGGAGAACAGCCAGTAGTCGTTCGAGCAAGCCGCACGCCCGTCGAACTGCTAGCACGCCGCCATCGCGTGCTCGAGCCCATCGCTGCCTCTCTCATTCGCGCGCCTGAGCCGCACGTCACCACCATCCCAGCTGCATCGTTCGCCCCTGTTCACTATCCAACATGTTGCTTGAACCATTGTGGAGGTTGCCAGATCTTGTCATGCCGCCGGAGTGACTTGCCTAGGCCGCTGCAGCCTTCGTCGACTTTGTCTTGGCCAACCAGCTGCCCAGCCTTCTCCTTTGGCCCAGCCAGAGAAACTGAAGCCCCTAGGTCAGTTGTGTACTGTTTGGCTTGCTTTGGACCCCTTCCAAGCCTTGTAAGGCATCGCCGCTTTGGAGTTTGTTGCCCATCTCCGTCTCGCCGTCCTCGTGAACTCATCGGATTTCAAAACCGGTGAGTTTACTCACAAATCTTGCTTAAGGAGTTAATTATGCTGAAGTGTTGATTAGTTTAGGTTAAGTATATATTATGTGGTTAGTTAGAACATATTAGCAATTTAATGATTCTTTTATGAATGTTAGGTGGTTAGAGTAGCATAATTAGAGACTAGATAAGCTGTAGTATTTATCTAGATAGGTTCGGAAATTTTCCAGACTTGTTTCAATATTTAATTAGGCTTTTCCGGCCTAAGTTGCATTTATTGGTATTTATAATTAATTTAGGTAATTATTTAATTAAATTATTATTTTTTGAAAATTAGATTGGGATAGTCGGTGACCGGAATTCTGTGTTGATCGCAATGGTATGCTTGGTTTATTTAATTGAGTGCTAAATGGTGCAAATTAAGTGTTGATTGTAATTTTGGGTACTTATCCCAAAATTTAGTATTTTCAGTATTTAATTAGAAAAATTACCGGGCGTCGGTTTCAACGCCAAAAATATTTTTATCGACTATATGATTAGTGGGATTTTATGAAATAATGATATTATACTTTTGGCTGAGGCCTACTATCTCTCTATATCAGCTTGTATGAGCTACTATCTATCATTTTCAACTTGTGTGAGCATAGTCGGTGTTAACAGTACCATATATATAGTATTAAATTGATAGATAGTATTGATTATATGGATTGATAGATAGTATCGTTGGGGTTGAATCAATTAAATTGAATTGATTGGTTGAGTGTGTGAACTATACTGACTTGTATGAAGGAATTGAGGCAAATGTAAGTTCTCTGTTTTGTGCATGCTTAGATAGCCTTGGGGCGTATTTCATTCCTAGTTGGAGTTTAGGGGGTGAACTTGCTGAGATGTCGTCTCACTTCGTTGTGGGATAACATTTCAGGTCCTTAGATGGCAGCTCCTCCCGAGCATTTTGGCCAGCCGAAGGTCACCGAGTAGGTATCTTATATTCTGCTCCATGGGAACCCAAGGGGATAGGTCTATGAACTCGTGAGGTCCGTGGTCTAGGTTGATGCGGGTCTACCCCATAAGGGACCCCATCAATATTGATCGTGGTATTGTCGTGAGTGGAATGGACAAAGAGAATGTCCCATATTGGAATTTGAGATCCCTACGTCGATGCTGGATGTTGCTTTTGGAAAGGGTATGGTAGACCCTCTTGGTGGTTCAGTGGTGGACCCAAGTCTGTTGGATCCAGGGTTCTCGGAGTATTCAATTGAAGACTAGAATGCTTAGAGGATCTGTAAACCCCCACCCTTTTTGCAGGCCTTGTATATATATATATATCGGCTAGTATTGTATTATAGCTTAGTTTGATATTTATATAAGTGTGTTATGGTTTTTGGAAATTTGTGGCCCTGCTTTTCTATCCCATCTTTTTGTTGTTTGGAGATTTAATTATTCGCTTCCACACACGCGTTAAAATGAATGGGTCGATGACGCATCCTGCGACGTCGCTATTTAATCGACCACCGAGGGATGGGCACGCGTTTGGAGGATCGAGGCGTGACATCCCTATTAAGTGGTAGCAGAGCAGGTTAGTGGTTGGAGTGATAAGGTGCGATGGTTTATGGGATAGTTAGTAGGATTGGCCTTTATTACATGCTGGTGCATGTCTGTGATAATTGTTTGGTAGAATTGTTCGTATGGGATCGCTCAGCTTTTTATTCTGTGTGGAATTGGAAGGCAAGTTTCAGTAGAAAACTTGCATCATGAGTGATCACGAGCAGAAGACTCTTAGGAAGAGGACCATAGAGCCTGTTACTTGGGGTAGGACGCCGATGAGGGTCGGTATCCGAGGACGCTATGGTAGAGCGCCAGCTCAGGCTAATGCTAGTGTAGTAGGATCGCTTTCTGCTGGTGCTAGGGTAGTAGCCCCTGAGGATCCAAGGTTTGCTGGGATCATGCAAGTGCTAGAGATGCTAAGAAATAGGATGGATTAGTAGGCTCAGATTCAAGCTGCTAATGCCACCGCTGATGTTGCTGCTACTGCTACCACTGCACCTGTAGCCACACCTACTGAGGTTCCACCAGGGAACGTGGTCACTGGGAGACTGATACATAAGTTGGTATAATAGTTTTTGAAGTTGAACCCACCGAAGTTCACTGGGGTAGGAGATCCTGAAGCTGCCGCTCTTATTGATCCAAGGCTTGGAGAAGACCTTTGCATTATTAATGTTCACCGAGGCGGAGAAGGTAGTCCTTGCAACCTTCCAGCTATGGGGAATTGCGAGTACTTGGTGGAGAGCCACCCAAGGAATAGTATTCCCTAAAGGTGTAGTCTCGGAGTGGAACGCCTTTGTCGAAGTCTTCAACAACAAGTACTTCTTTGACAGTGCCAGAGAACTGAAGATGGCAAAATTTCAGCACCTTCGCCAAGGTACGATGATTGTAGATTAGTATGAAGCGAAGTTCGCTGAACTATCATAGTATGCCCTTGAACTGGTCGAGAATCTGGTAAACCAAGCTAGGAGTTTTGGAGATGGGCTCAGACCGGAAGTGAGAAGCCCGCTGGTGCCATTGAATTTGAAGAACTACAATGACCTTTATGAACGGGCCCATCTAATAGAGAGTGATCTAGATCGAGGTTCATTTCAAACAAAGACAAAAACCGGTTTGGGAAGAGGCCCATGACTAGAGAAAGATTTCAGGTTCTGCCCAATAGGAAGGGTGGAGTGGGTAAGTCAACGCCACATCAGAATGGCATGTGTTGCTTCTGCGGAAGGTGACATGGCTCAGCCCCATGCCATTTAAGAGTGGGTGCGTGTTTTGAGTATGGCCAACAGGGTCACATGGATAAAGATTGTCCTAGAAGACCAAGGGGACAACAGCAGTTACCACCGCTACCACCGCTACCACCGATGGGCCGAATTAGAGGATTCGCGCCGTAGAAAGCACTACAGGGTGGACAGATTAGACCCCTAGCTCAAGGATGAGTGTACGCTATTTCGAGAGGTCAGGCTGAGGATGCGGCTAATGTGATTACAGGTACGGTTTCACTAAACGACCATACTACTTATGCTTTATTCGACCCTGGCGTTACTCATTCTTTTATTGCCGAGCAATATGTTAAGCTAATAGGATTAAGTCTTGAATTGCTGGAGTTAGTGGTTAGCATATCTACACCGTTAAAGGATAAGGTGTTAGCTGCATTATGTTGTACTGGTTGCAAGTTAGTGATTGGTGAGCGAGAGGGGAAGATAGACTTGTTAGTCCTAGCCATGTATGACTTTGATTTGATAATTGGCATGGACTGGCTCACCAAGCAATGAGCTAAGATGGATTGCTATCATAAAGTTATTTAGTTTGACTCGTAAGAGGGTGAGAGTTTCGAGTTTGTTGGAAGTTGAGGAGGACCCTCGATTACATTGATCTCGTCACTTGAGGCAACCCGTTTGTTAGACGGGGGTTGTCAAGGTTTCCAGATGTATTCCCGAAGGAATTGCCAGGCTTATCGCCAGAGAGAGATATTGAGTTTGTGATTGAGTTAGCACTCGGGATAGAGCCAATTTCTAAGGCTCCTTTTCGGATGTTGTTATTTGAGTTGAATGAACTAAAGGTATAGATGCAAGAATTGTTGGACAGTGGATTTATACGTCCCATTATATCACCTTGGGGAGCACCGGTTCTATTTGTGAAGAAAAAAGATGGTTCATTGCATTTGTACATCGACTATCGTCAACTCAATCAGGTGACGATCAAGAACAAGTATCCACTATCGGGGATCGACAACTTGTTTGGTCAGTTACAAGGAGCATCGATATTTTAAAAAATCGACTTGAGGATAGGATATCATCAGTTGAGAATTAGGAAGGATGACATTCCAAAATCAGCATTTCGTACTCGATACGGTCATTATGAGTTCACGGTAATGCCGTTCGGTTTGACGAACGCCCCAGCTGCTTTTATGGATTTGATGAATTGAGTGTTCAAAGAATATCTAGATTAGTTTGTGATCGTGTTCATCGATGATATTTTGGTGCATTTGAGATATGCTGAGGAACATGAGAGTAATTTGAGAATGGTACTGCAGACTTTTAGGATTCATGAATTGTACGCTAAGTTTAGCAAGTGCGAGTTTTGGTTGACTTGTGTTGCGTTCCTAAGTCACGTGATTTCAAACGAAGGAATCTCCGTGGACCTGACCAAGATTGAAACAGTAATCAACTGGCCAAGATCGATCATAGTGACAAAGATCATAAGCTTTTTAGGTTTGGCAGGTTACTACAAAAGGTTCGTGGAAGGATTTTCGGCATTGGCGTTGTCGTTGACTCAACTCTTGAAGAAAGAAGAGAAGTTTGTGTGGACAGACAAGTGCGAGTGTAGTTTCCAGGAGCTTAAGCAGAAGCTGACTACCTCACCTGTGCTGACTATTCCATTTGGTCCTGGAGGATACGAGATTTATAGTGATGAGTCATTCAGAGGACTGGGTTGCGTGCTAATGCAACATGGTAGGATTGTTGCATACGCCTCTCATTAGTTGAGACCTCATGAGCTGAATTACCTGATGCATGACTTAGAACTCGCAACAATCATTTTAGCTTTGAAGATTTTGAGACATTATTTGTATGGAGAGAGATTCTAGATCTTCACTGACCATCAAAGTCTCAAGTATTTATTCTCTCAGAAAGAGTTGAATATGAGGCAACGCCGATGGATGGAACTTCTGAAAGACTACGATTATGATATCTTATATCACCTTGGAAGGGCAAATAAGGTCACAGATGCGCTAAGTTGAAAATCTTTAGTGGCGCAGATGGTCCTTAGATGGCAGCTCCTCCCGAGCATTTTGGCTAGCCGAAGAAGGTCACCGAGTAGTTATATTCCGCTCCATGGGAATCCAAGGAGATGGGTCTATGAACTCGTGAGGTCCGTGGTCTGGGTTGATGCGGGTCTACTCCATAAGGTACCCCATCAATATAGATCGTGGTATCATCGTGGGCGGAATGGACATAAATAAGGTCCTATACTGGAATCTGAGGTCCCTATGTTGGTGTTGGAGGTTGCGTTTGGAAAAGGCACGATAGACTCTCCTGGTGATTTAGTGGTGGACTCGAGTCTGTCGGATCCAAGGTCCCTAGAGTATTCAGTTGAAGACTCAAATGCTTAGAGGATCTGTAAACCCCCCACCCTTTTTGCAGACCTTGTATATATTCCAGCTAATATTGTATTATGACTTAGTTTGATATGTATATAAGTGTGTTGTGGTTTTCGGAAATTTGTGGCCTTACTTTTCTATCACATCTTTTTGTTGTTTGGGGATTTAATTATTCGCTTCCGCATGCGCATTAAAATGAATGTGTCGACGATGCGTCCTGGGATGTCGCTATTTAATCGACCACCGAGGGATGAGCACGCGCTCGGAGGGTCGGGGCGTGACAATGACCATAACCAAGAGACAATCTCTTGATGCTAAAGCCATTTATTCTTTATATTGTGCTTTATCTCCTAGAGAGTATAACATAATTTTATCTTATGAAACAGCCAAACAAGTCTGAGATAGGTTGCATGTCACTTATGAAGGAACTGATCGAGTTAAAAAAACAAAAATCAACATCTTACTTGGATAGTATAAAGCCTTCAAGATGAAGCCAGGAGAATCCATCACTGAAATGTTTAGTCGTTCTATAGAAATTGTAAACGGTCTAGCATATCAATGATAGCCAATCATAGGATCAATGAAGGTCAATAAATTGCTGAGAGGACTCTCCAAAGACTGGAACCACGTGAAGACTTCTATGAGAGAAACTTAGAGGATCATGCCTCTTTTTGTTGATGAATTGGTTGGCACACTTCAATCATATGAAGTAGAGCCAATCAATGAGGAAGAAGATCCCAAAGGTAATAAGTCAATTGTCTTAAAATCTAACGATGATTCTGATGATACAGACTCTGAAGATGACTTGGATGATGAAGAGCTAGCACTCGTGATAAGGAAGTTCAGAAAGTAAAACAAGAAAGGAAAAAAGGTTTAACTGGAAAAAGCAGGGAACTCAGAGATTTCAGAAGAAATCAAATGAGGATAATGAGACCAGCAATGATGTGGTATGTTTCGAATGTAAGAAAAAGGGACACATTAAACCCAATTGCCCCTCACTGAAGAAGAAGAAAGGTAAGACATAGAAATTAAAAAAAAGGTTCTTAAATCAAAAACATGGAGTGATACAAAATATGAGGAAAGTGATGAAAAATATCCCAATATCTGTCTAATGGCAAATTCAGAATCAGACTCAGACTCTGAGACAGATTCAGACTCAGACTCAAACAATGAAGTCAAGGTTAGTAATTTAAAAATTCCTATTAAAATTTCAAATTATATAGATGAACTTTGTCTTAGCCTCAAAACATCTCTTAAGAGGATTTCCAAGTTAAAGAAGGAGAATTCTAAACTAAAGTTGTGGCATCCGAGAAATTTTGACGATCCTCGAGTATGCAACGGTCCGTGGCTAGCGACGGAAGTACTGTCGGACAGTATTATTAACATTACAATGGACGTCATTTTGTTATTATTATCGAACTACTATGTCACGTTTAGTAATGGTCTGATCGTCGACTAAGCTATAGTCTTGTCGGAAACCTTTCATGTGTTTCAGTGAGACCAACCTCATGCGTATTGTTGCCGACCTCGGGAAAAATAAGAATATGCCGCGGATTGACGAAATGGTTATTGGAATTCGTCAACATTGACACCACATTCGACTCCATTTCATGCCCATGCAATCACCTCTATCTATTTTCTTCCATCAAGAAATAAGGACTATGGATCTCATGGCCATGCATAAGGGCCATGCACGGCCACACTCCCACATTTACGCTTGCCCATCTCCGTTTCACGACTCTCCATCATGCAGGTCAACAAATGAAGGGGAAGTTGATGAAATTGCTAGTATGAGTACCTAGAGGGGGGTGAATAGGTATACAAAGATTTTTCTTGATAATTTCTGTATACTTGCGCAATACTTAGACAGTTGAAGGATTTGCGTTAAGTAATAATCAACGTAAGATTGAGTAAGGAAAGAGAGAATTAAACACGCGGTTTATAGTGGTTCGGCTTGATCCAAGCCTACGTCCACTCTTCTGCACTGATAGCCAATTTGGCTGGATTCCACTATGAACAAAGAGATGTTACAGTGTTGATCTTCCTTGATTTCTCGGTGTAGATGATCTACCACACTCGCTCAAGGTATCACCAAGTACAAACACTCTCTGTGTATACAATTTCGCTCAAGACTGTATCGACTAATAATCAAGGTGCTTCAGACTCTGGAATTTTTCTATCAATCACGCACTCAAACAACTAGAACGACTTCCTTTTTATACTCCTTTATGCCATCATACTGTTGGCACTTACCAAAGGAATTCCTCCAATCTACCCGTTGGACGGAATCAATCAAGAAGATCATTCGAGCTATAAAAGGAACCTGACGATAGCCCATCAATCCTGTTCGCCCATACAATCAGGATCTTGGTTTCCAAGAATAGAACTTCCCAAGAATACTTCGTCGACCATCGGATCTTCAATTGATCTAGATACGAACAAAAGAATCCGTTGTATTTATCCAACCAAAAAGATCTTCTCCAGACGATAGGATAAAATCCTCAACCATATACTTCGTCTCTGGATTTCCTTCGTCACTGGATCAGAAAGACTGTCAATGAGAATAGTCTTGAGTCTTGAGTCTTGAATCTTGAGTCTTGAATCTTGAGTCTCGGTGATCGAAAGTCTTCGACTTTAAACTAGACGATCTCAGATATCCAGACTAGATTGAAAGAAACGTTTTGTCAGCTTCAAAATATTCTGGAACGATTTCTCCAACAATCTCCCCTTTTTTGATGGTGACAAAACTTTCCTGTAGATTTGAACCACTTTGACCTGCAAAAACATTTCTCAAGCAATATGGCAATCTCATAAAGATTAACAAAGCAACCGACTCGCATCCACAGAAAATTGGTTAGTCTTTCATGAGTAATACCATATAACAACACTTGAAATGAATGCAAACAGTTAAGCATCTAAATCCACAGCCAATTCAGTCAGATTCAAGTTCATATCCAAGTTCACTCAAGTTCAAAAACAAACACATTCAAACAAATTTAAAGTCAAGTCAAAGAAAGTTGGTTGGTTGGTTGGTTCAAATTGCTTTCTCCCCCTTTTTGTCATCATTAAAAAGGTGAGAAAGATGTCATGTCTGCTTGGGAATGCGCACAACTGGAAATCCCCCATGGACTGGACTACTCCTTCGAGCTTCTTCAAGTCTTCCCTCGCTTGAGCTACCTCTTCTCCCTTGGCATTGGCTTGAAGTTGTAGAGCGAGGTCTTTCATCTTATCCTCCGGGTAACTCAAGATGCTTGTCTAGCATTCTTCAAGGCTTGAATTTCACGAGTCCCGAGCATAGATTTGGCCACGCATTTCCGTAAGAATATCCATGATACGACGAAAATCTGCAGAATTGTCCGTCTGTGTACTAGCATTGGCTTTCTCAGATGGAGTGAACGCAGACGATGGCGCTTCTGTAAAGTCTTGCAGATTTGGTTCTGACGTATCGTGACCTTCTTCAGGCAATTGAGAAGCCTGAAATTCTTCTGGTGCTGCTGGAGATTGTCGTAGACCTTCACTATTGGCAGCATGAGGTGAGGACCTCTCTTGCTCCCCAACTCCCCCTGTCTCTAGGACATCAAGAGGAGAAGAGTAATGATCATGCTCTTCTGTATTCTTCTCTCCAGATTCAGCTGCAGACTTTTCTTGCTCTTCTTCTCCTTCTTCTTCAGCTTCTGTCTCCTTCTCTCTCTGCTCTTCTTCTTCTCTGTTCTTGTCTTCTTCTTCTTCTTCTCTCTGTTTCTTCTGCTGTTCAGTTGATTGGGAAACAGAACGTCTTGTTCTTATCAGGGCAGTGATTGTAAGATCTTCCTCCTCCTCTTCATCTTCCAAGATGAGAGTTCTCTTCTTTTTGGTGGGAGCACCAATGGCTTCCTTTCCTTTTCGCTTTGTAGCAGACGGAGCTGGAGTCTTCACTCTGAATTTTTCCATTGCCTTAGAAAGTTCTTGCAGACGCATCTTCGTTAAAATCTTCAAACCTACCACCATCTTATCGCACGGTCGAACACAGAGAGTGTGTGGCGGTTCAATATTCATGTGTCTGAAGATCCTGGTCACCAGACCTGGATAAGGCAATTGTCCCTTGTCTTTTGACATTGCTCTGTACATGTGGAAGAGAATAGTGTGAGGGAGAGAGAACTTCTTCCCGAGTTGATTGCGTACATCAATTTTGCTTCAGAATTAGACACATCGCCTTTGATGTAGACTTCGGCCTAATGCAATTGATAACAATTTTGTGCAACACAATGTTGATGGCACGCATCCTTGAATAAATGATTTTTCCCTCAATATTTCTATCTTCGACAAGGTCCATTGTGGCACGAGCAACTGAGACTTTGACTGGTTGATAACGTCCCGCTCAACTCCAATTATGTCCGCCAACATATCCACATCCAACACATAATCCCGATCTCGAACACCGAAAGATATTCTATTCGCATCGATAAAGCTAAGATTTGAATAGAAGTATGTAGTCGCTTGTGCATATCCGTCCGTGGTGTCGGTACAAAAACGTTCCGGTTGAAGCGCATGAACTTTTCTCTCAAGTTCACATTCACAAAGCATCTAGGAAATCGAAGTCGACACTCCTAGGGTTTATCACCCCTCGTTTCAGCAATTTGAAGAACAAAGTTTCCTGTTCCTTCGATTTAAATAACTCCATCCTCTTTCCCTTCACCTTCGCAGCAACACCCAATATCGGTTGAAAATCAGTGAACATTTTGTCATCGTCGTTCCCATCAGTCGAATTTGGGCCCGACATCCGAGGGTCACTCGGAATATTCGCAAGCGCTTCCTCTGCTTTACCTTTGGGAGCAATTCCCAAATCCTCCATTTTCTTCAGAAAAATGTACTCATTCCCATAGTTCTTTTCTTTAAGAAAATCATCCACATATTTCATCGAGTCCCGCACTTTTCAATGCACGGTAGAGTTTATAAATATAAGAGGGTTTTTGGACTCTTACAGGGTCTGCGTCCTCGATTACCTCTTCCTTCGGATGTTGACCCGCACCTTGTGGGGGTAGAAGGCGTTGAATGACGTGGTGGAGAATGAGTCGGGTTCTGATGCTGACTCGATAGTTCTTCCTCTTCTGTGAGATCGAAGTGGGTAGGTCCCTCCTTCATCTTCTGTGGTCCCCTTGTCGCGATTCTTGAAGACTTCCTCGAAGAAGACATTCTTCTTGTCGCTGAGAGATTCCTTTGCTTGCTTTCCCAAGAAAAGATGACAACTTTTTCGAGGATGAATTTCGAAGTAGAAACCGGATTGAGAGGAGAATGCTTTTAGGGTTTTGAAGATTGAAAGAGAAAACTGCGTATATATAACTCAGTTTTGAAAAGGGGAAGTTCAATCGGTACAAGGAAAGTGTACGAATACCTCTTTTCGAAATCAATAACTGCCAAATTTAATCCTTTTGAAAAGACAAGTTTTTCGATTTTCACGGAGACTACAAAATAACTAAACGAAAGATCATACCTTTTCAAGTTTAGATAAAGTAACAACTTACGCCTATAGTCATCAACGTCCGAGTCGTAGAGATTTGAGTCTGAGATATTTGAGTCTGACGGTTATCAACTTTCTGAGTCTGAAGGTTGGAGAGTCTCTAGACTTTAACTTCTTCGAGCTTCAAAATGTTGAGTCTCGGAGCGAGATAAAATCAAAATGATTTTTCTCCAAAGGCTTTGTGAATATATCCGCTAGTTGACTTTTTGAATCAACAAATTGAATCGAGATTTCTCCACTTTGAATATGATCTCTAATGAAGTGATGTCGAATTTCTATATGCTTTGCTCTTGAATGAAGAATTGGATTTTTGGTGAGATTGATTGCGCTGGTGTTGTCACATTTGATTTCGTGCATGAGTCTTCAATTCCAAAGTCTTGTAGCTTTGTTTTATCCATAGAATTTGTGAACAGCAGCTTCCAAGAGCAACATACTCGCTTCGTTGTTGAGAGAGATACGGTGCTTTGTTTCCTTGAAAACCAAGACACTCGTCCCTTCCAAGTAACTGGCAAGTTCCTGAAGTACTCTTTCTATCGACTCTGCAGCCGGCCAGATCTGCGTCTGAATATCCCAGAAGATTAAAGTCTCCCTTCTTAGGATACCAAAGACCAATGCTTGAAGATGAAGCAACGTATTTAATAATACGTTTTGCAGCACTGAGATGGGATTCTCTAGGATCTGATTGAAACCTAGCACAGATACAAACACTCAACAAAATGTCAGGTCTAGAAGCAGTAAGATAAAGAAGTGAACCGATGATGCTCCTGTACAGCTTTTGATCAACTTTCTTGCCTTCCTCATCTTTGTCTATCTTCAAAGAACTTGACATTGGTATATCGCCTTCTTGCAATTTTCCAATCCAAATCTTTTGACAAGATCATTAGCATATTTTTCTTGGTAAATGAAAGTTCCTTCCTTCAATTGCTTTATTTGAAGGCCAAGAAAGAATGTTAATTCTCCCATCATACTCATTTCAAACTCATCCTGCATAGACTTAGAAAATTTCTTGCATAGACTTTCATTAGAGGATCCAAAAATAATGTCATCAACATATATTTGAACGAGTAAAAAGCTTTTGTTTTCCTTTTTGATGAATAGAGTAGTATCTACTTTACCTTTAACAAAGCCGTTCTGTAATAAGAACTTACTTAGTCTGTCGTACCAAGCTCGAGGTGCTTGCTTTAGACCATACAGCCTTTTTCAGATCCAAGACCGAGTCCGGCTTCTTTGGGTCTTCAAATCCAGCGGTTGTTCCACATAAACTTCCTCTTGGATAAATCCATTTAGGAAAGCACTTTTGACGTCCATTTGGAATAACCTGAAATTTTTGTAACAAGCAAACGCAAGTAATAGACGAATAGCTTCTAACCTTGCTACAGGAGCGTAAGTCTCATCATAGTCTATTCCTTCTTCTTGCGTGTATCCCTTGGCCACAAGTCTTGCTTTATTCCGTACGACTTTTCCCTTTTCGTTCATCTTGTTTCTGAACACCCATTTGGCTCCAATAACAGTTTTACCTTTTGGTTTAGACGTCAATTCCCAGACATCGTTAATGTTGAACTGTCGAGCTCCTCTTGCATAGCTTCGATCCAGCTTTCATCGATAAAGCTTCTTCTATGCTTTTTGGTTCAATTTCGAGATGAGAGCAACAAAGACTAGACTCTTCACGTCTTTTGGATCTGGTGCGAATTCCTTCATTAATTTCGCCGATAATGAGATCTTTAGGATGACTGGACTTGTGTTTCTAGTTACTGGATGATTTTTCTGGATGATGATCTCTTTCTATATTTGAATCTTCATGAACATCTTGACGCTGGTCTTCCAGAGTTTGAGATACTTTTTGAGTTGTAAGCTTTGGAAGGTCTGGAGCAGGTTCAGATTCTTCATACTGAGTCTGACTGGATTCATCTTGCGTAGAGTCTTGAAATTTGATGTTCATTGACTCCTCCACCGACTGGCTCTTCTTGTTGTAGACTCTGTAGGCTTTGCTTGATATAGAATATCCAAGGAAGATGCCTTCATCTGATCTTTCTTCAAACTTACCAACTCGATCTTTTGCATTTTTCAATATAAAGCATTTGCAACCGAACACATGAAAGTATGAAACAATAGGCTTCTTACCTTTGAATAATTCATAAGGGGTTTTCTCAAGAATAAGTCTTAGGAAGACTCTATTGATGATGTAGCATGCTTTGTTGAAACAAATTTCAGCCCAAAATCGTGAAGAAATTTTGCTTTCAATTAAAAGTGTTCTAGCCATTTCTTGAAGAGATCTATTCTTTCTTTCCACAACTCCATTTTGCTGAGGAGTGTATGGAGAAGAGAATACATGTTTAAAACCAGATTCATCACATAATTTTGTGAAATCTTGATTTTCAAATTCACCTCCATGATCTGTTTTTATACTTGAGATAACACATCCTTTCTCATTTTGAACCTTTTTAGCAAATTTTTCAAAATAGGAAAAGGTTTCTGACTTACTTGCAAGGAAATATACCCAAGTAAAGCGAGAGAAATCATCCACAATTACTAGACAATATTTCTTACCTCCAATACTCTGAGTTCTGGTTGGTCCGAAGAGATCCATATGCAGTAACTGTAATACATGATTAGTAGAGACATGATTTATTGGCTTAAATGAATTTCTTACCTGTTTTCCCAGAATACAGGGTGTGCATGGATCGGACTTTTGATATGGTAATTTGGGTAGACCTCGAACAAGCTGCTTTGATGAGATTTTGGCTAATTGCTTCATATTGACATGGCCAAGCTTTCTGTGCCATAAGCTTGCTTCATCTTGGATTGAAATTAGACATTGAGATTCATTCAATTTCATGTCTAAGAGGTAGATGTTTCCATGTCTTCGACCCATGAAAGACTGAGTAGAGTCTTTACTGATTCCATAGCAAATTCCTTCTTGAAAAGAGATCTTGAAACCAGTATCACACAGTTGGCTAATGCTGAGAAGGTTATAGTTGAGTCCTTCTACTAGAGAAACATTGCTTATTGTGAGATTTCCAATTTTCACAGCCCAAATCCCACGATGCTTCCTTTGCCGTTTCCTCCAAATGAAACATTTCCGCCGTTTACTTGAACAAGCTTTACGAAGCACTTTGAGTCTCCCGTCATGTGTCTTGAACATCCTCTGTCAAGATACCATTTTATCTTTTTCTTGACGGAGACTCCGCATTTAAAAGAGAATCTCAAGTTTTCTTTGGTACCCAAATTTTCTTGGGTCCTTTGGTGTTAGTAGGATAAGCATTATTAGGCCATACTTTCTTAACATGTTTCCAAACCATAGGACATTCTTTTTCAAAGTGATCCTTACTGTTACACTTTGAACACCTTAGAGCATTTCGACCAACGCGAGACTTTACAAAAACTTTCTTAAAATGATTTTTGTAAGCCTCTTTCGACGGTCTTTTCTTAATTCTTTCTTTGACTTTAGGAAAATCAATCAAGGGAATTGTTTCCGCTGTCATGCCTAAACCAGACTTATTGAAGTAAGGTCTTTGAACTCGAAAGAACTTTTTCAAGCTTTTCGGATCCTATCGAAAACTTCTTTGAAATATTTGATAAGTCCGATTTTAAGAAAACATTTTCTTTCAAAAGATCATCTTCTTTTTCTTTAAGAGCAGAAACATTTAGGTCTAGACTTTTAACTCTTTCTTCTAAAATGACTTCCTTTTGTTTTAGAGCTGAGTTTTCCTTTTAAGTTCGGAAATCCTTTTGAGAGAAGTCTTAAGACTGAAACACGGTTCATCAATATATTTAGAGACTTTGACAGGGATTTTAAAATCACTTACCTCAAATTCACTGTCTCGAGTCCGATCCGAATCTGAGTTTGAGTCCGAATGTGCCATCAAACATATGTTGGCATATTCATTATCACTCTCTTCACATTCTCGTATCACTCCGTGTTTCGGCTTTGAGAGCTTTTCGAAACTTCTCGCTTTTCCTCTTTTCTTCTTCGAAGAGGACAGGTTGGGTCGATGTGTCCCTTCTTCTTACATTCGAAGCAAACTACATCTTTGTTTGGTTCCTCATCATCAACAGACTTGGTCTGCTGTCTCTGGAAACTTTGTTTCTTTGAGTTGAACCTTCTGCCTTTTCTATTCAGTTTTCTGAATCTTCTTATCATGAGGGCGAGCTCCTCATCATCCATATCATCTTCAGAATCTGCATCATCAGAGTCATCATTTGATTTTAGTGCAATAGATTTCTTACCTCTTGGATCTTTGTCCTCATTAATTCGTTCCACTTCATAAGATTGAAGAGTTCCAATCAGCTTGTCGACAGATAGAGGCATAATTCTTTGCGTCTCTCTTATTGAAGTCTTTATATGATTCCAATCCTTGGAGAGTCCACGCAGAAGCTTGTTCACCTTCATGGGATCAGAAATTTTTTGTCCTTGGTTCTCAAGACCATTGACAATATCTGTAAAACGACTAAACATGTCAGTTATAGATTCTCCTGGTTTCATTTTGAAGGCTTCATATTGACCAAGGAGAATGTTAATTCTGGTCTCCTTCACTCGATCTGTCCCTTCATAGGTGATATGTAATCTATCCCATACTTCTTTTGCTGTAACACAAGAAGATATTCTGTTATATTCAGTTGGAGATAAGGCACAATATAAAGAGTAAATTGCTTTCGCATCGAGTGCTTGTCTCTTGTTTATCTCTTCCCCGAGACATTCCACCGGTATCAATAGCGTCTTTCCCTCTTTCGTAGATTGATGCAGCAGCGGGAGTGATTCCTCTTTCCACAACGTCCCATTCCGAGAGGATCCTTTGATCGTAGGAAAGCTTTCATCTTGTTCTTCCGATGTTGTAATCCTTTCCATCGAAGTAGGGTGGTCTGGTATTGCTTTGCCCTTCCATCAGCCCCGGTGCTAGCATACTAGCCATGGATCTTTTACTCAAGTAAAACACTTCAAACAAAGTAAGAACACGGGCTCGATACCAATTGATATTGCTAGTATGAGTACCTAGAGGGGGGTGAATAGGTATACAAAGATTTTTCTTGATAATTTCTGTATACTTGCGCAATACTTAGACAGTTGAAGGATTTGCGTTAAGTAATAATCAACGTAAGACTGAGTAAGGAAAGAGAGAATTAAACACGTGGTTTATAGTGGTTCGGCTTGATCCAAGCCTACGTCCACTCTTCTGCACTGACAGCCAATTTGGCTGGATTCCACTATGAACAAAGAGATGTTACAGTGTTGATCTTCCTTGATTTCTCGATGTAGATGATCTACCACACTCGCTCAAGGTATCACCAAGTACAAACACTCTCTGTGTATACAATTTCGCTCAGACTGTATCGACTAATAATCAAGGTGCTTCAGACTCTGGAATTTTTCTATCAATCACGCACTCAAACAACTAGAACGACTTCCTTTTTATACTCCTTTATGCCATCATACCGTTGGCACTTACCAAAGGAATTCCTCTAATCTACCCGTTGGACGGAATCAATCAAGAAGATCATTCGAGCTATAAAAGGAACCTGGCGATAGCCCATCAATCATGTTCGCCCATACAATCAGGATCTTGGTTTCCAAGAATAGAACTTCCCAAGAATACTTCGTCGACCATTGGATCTTCAATTGATCTAGATACGAACAAAAGAATCCGTTGTATTTATCCAACCAAAAAGATCTTCTCCAGACGATAGGATAAAATCCTCAACCATATACTTCGTCTCTGGATTTCCTTCGTCACTGGATCAGAAAGACTGTCAATGAGAATAGTCTTGAGTCTTGAGTCTTGAATCTTGAGTCTTGAATCTTGAGTCTGGTGATCAGAAAGTCTTCAGACTTTAAACTAGACGATCTGCAGATATCCAGACTAGACTGAAAGAAACGTTTTGTTAGCTTCAAAATATTCTGGAACGATTTCTCCAACAGTTGACCCATGCAGCCAAGCAAGGAGCGCCACCCATCCACCGAGTGCAAGGAACACTTGGCAGCTGAACTTCCACGAGCAGCCACAAGGGCTCGAGCTGGCTTCGTTTGTTGATGCCACCAAAAATCCCGCATGCAAGAAATTAATTAACCAATTAATCAAAGGAACAAAAGGGGTTCGGGATTAATGGGAGAGAGAGAGAGAGAGAGAGAGAGAGAGAGAGAGAGAGAGAGAGAGAGAGAGAGAGAGTGAACCGAGCACATTTTTGAGTAGAGAGAAAGTGAGCGATCGAGAGGGCCGTAGGCGTGAGAAGTGGACACACGAGAGAGGGCATGGCGTGAGGAAGGAGGAGGTCGCCCTTCCGTCGAGCACGGTGCTGCCGCCGTTGAGGCCGCCCGTCTTCGCCGCCATCGAGCCGCGTTTGAAGACCCACAAGCTTCCCGTTCGGTTTGTTGATTGATCTTAGGAGTGAGGCAAGTAGAAGTTCATTAATCTATGTTATGCATGCTGTGATTATCTAGTGAAGTATTGGTAGATTTGAGAAAATGCTGAAATGGAAACTGCATGTTGGGTTTTTGGATGATTGAGATGAAGATTGAAGGTCGATCGGTGGAGGATTAAATGTAATATTGCTGTTTTGTGTTGGATTGAGCTAGATGAGTACTAGATTGAAGCTACCAGTCATTGCATATTGTATTAGGGTCTTGCATGTCTCAAAAATTGAGTGTAAGATGGTTGTGTTGGTCGAGCAAGGTGTAATGGTAGTTGTCGAGTGAGGAAGAGTGAGGTATGTTGCGGTAGGTGAGCCGAAGTGTGAATATTTGCTTTGTATCGAACTGTGGAAGGTTTTTATAAGAGTAAAAACCTACTGCGATTAACCTTAGATGCTGTGGAAGAGTATTAAGTTTCTGTGGAAGAGTATTAAGTTGCTGTAAAAGAAATTGGTAGAAAAGCTAACGGTTTGACTTAGCTAGAAACGAAGAAGACAATATAAGGTGTTTCTGTTTTAGAGAAATATACGTAGAAAGCCTTTTATTTTGTGTTGCCTTGATTTCTAATAATTAAGATAAGGAAAAGAATAAGTTTACATGAGATAATATTCATTAGATCAAGTTTCACATTTAGTTATAGTAAGGTTAATGGGAAAATGTGTTGGTAAGAGTATTTACCTTGAACCAGTAAGCTGTACTGTAAAAGACAGCATGACCTTTGATGATTCCACGAATTTTCTGTAATTTTATAGATAGAATTGGACTTGAAACCCTTAATGAAAGTTGTAGGAAACACCCTTTGGAATAACATATCAGAATCTGAGAACAAGCAGACAAGATTTAGGCGGTGAAACGAATTTTCTTTTGTAGGTACTAAATCTGAAAGTTACTGCAGAATTTTGAAGGAAACAGCAAACTATTACTCCTTATACACAACGAATCTGACTTAGTGTCCTTCATGAAATTTTTTCCTTTAGATCTTAAATATAACATACCAAAATTTTAGAATTTTCCGAGTTCAGTTAAGGGTTATTCTGAAATTTTTATTAAAATTGTGCATTTTGGTTTTTAAGTTGTTTTACTCCGAATTTGCTCAACTTGTTTCAAAAGGTAAATGCTTCTTGAATGTTATTGGACATGATTTTTTTTTGGCATTCGACATATCATTCAACACTAAAGATTTCAATGAAACTCATGTGAATACCTATGTCATAGCATTGAACATATATATATATTTTAAAATTAAGATGTTAATTGTTGCCGTTGGACTCTCAGGTCAACGATGCCTAGAGAGTCGGGATGCCTAGAGGATCGAATGAGACGATGCCTTGTGGATGCTCGGTGGCCCTAGTGGCTGAATGCCGGAGGTTTTTCCCTAGGAGCTTCGGGATGCCCGGTTGTATGCTTGTCGGTATGTAAATCCGGAGGGCCGGGGTAACCATTTCCATGGAAAACCCCCGATGATTCCTCGTGATGCTAGGTGGGGTGCGAGATGCCTAGAGGTGTGGCGAGACACACTCTGGATGCCCGGTGGCCCTAAGTGGCTGAATGTCGGAGGCTTTCGTGACGCTAGGATTGGGTGCGAAATCCCAGAAGGATGCAAACGTTGGTCCTTTGGGGGATGAAACCTTTTGAATATTAAAACTGATGGTTCTATTAAGTGTGCGTGTGGTCTGGTTATGAGACTAAATTGTATGGCATGGAATGAGACGTGTCATTACAATTTGGCCATATGATTAAGACTTGTGTGACTAGACGTGATGCATCTTAATCCTTTGAAACTGCATTTGTTATTGCATTAGAGAATTTTATGATTTTGATGCATGTTCATTTCTTTGATTTCATGTTTTGTCTATCTCGCATGAATCTAGATACTGATGGTACTGCACGATTATAGCTTAACGAATCTTTTACTGCTGAGCGGTTGTACTCACCCCGTTTAGGGACTGACATTTCAGATTAGGAGATATGCCTCTTCTACTAGTCACCCCCGGCATATTCTATGGCATACCAGTCGACATTGAGTGTGAGTGTATGAAGCACCATCATTCCGAGATACGAGGGTTAGTCTTTGTTCGAGTGCGGGTATTGGTCTTGTATGACATTGGTTCGCCCGCTGGCCCAGTGATTCAGGAGCTTTTGGATGTGTTCGTCCGCCGTGATGGGATCATGCTGGGGATGTTGCCGCCGCCGCCGCTAGTTGATAGACCAGGCTGGGTGTGACCGAGAGTGACGGTTAGCAGATGAAACATTTTTGGACTGCCGACACTGATTGATTGACTTATGTATATGACTGTTTGGAAAGAAAAGAAAAAGGGAGTCGGTTATCTTTTGGTATGTAGCCGGATATAGAAAACCACGGCAAATTTTGATGTACCGACTGATGATGTCTATCAAGTATATGTAAATAAAAGTGTTCGGCTTTATCTGATAAAAGTTTTAGTTGGTGTGCATTGTTTTCGAATATGGAATAGGGAGATGTTGAATATGCTTCTGCTATATAAACTGTGCAGGGACCGATCTATATGATATAAACCCTCAAGACTTACGGACCTATTATAATTCTATGGTATTAGAGTGATATATTAATAGGATAAGTGTAAGGTAAGCGAACTGTGACGACCTTAACAGTTCGGGGGCCGTTAGTGGGGTGCCACATAAGTATGGCACCCCTCGACGGCCCTCGATCCGTTAGGGTCACCACACATACCTTTCACTTGACCTGAAAGTCTATTATTCTGATACCATAGGATTTCAATAAATCCATGAGTTCTGGGGGTCTATATCCTTTCCATTGGTCCCTACACAAAAATATGGTGGAAGCGTATCCAACAACTCCCTTCCCTATATTCAGAAACAATGCACACCAACTAAACATTTTTATAGGTAATAGCCGAGCACTTTTATTTACATAAGCTAGATGGACATTTTCAGTCAGTACATCAAAAAGTTGTAGTTTTCTATACTCGGCTATACTTCAAAAGATAACCGACGTTTTTTCCAACAGTCATATACATAAAGTCCATCGATCAGTGTCGGCGTCCGAAAATTCCTTCCTTTGTTGTCCTCCCCATTGTGGTCACTCCACACCACTTGGTTCCCTATCGTCGTCTTCTAGTGGTGGTGGCAGCGGCCCTAGAGTATGTTTGTTCCTCCGGTCATACAAAACGACGAACTCCTGATGCACGGGACCCGAGGGTAGGCCAGTGTCGATAGTCAATATCACCCTTACCAGGATGAATGTCAGTCCAAGCGAATCGTGATCGTGATACTCCGACTGTTCCCACTACAAATCGATAGGGATCCCATAGAAAGTACTAGGAGGTCCGGGCAGCAAAGACATCTTGTCTAGTCTGAAATGTTAGTCCCCAAAAGGGGTGAGTACAACCACCCAGCAGTGAAAGATCTACTAAATTATATCGCATAGAACCATCACTATCTAATTTCATGCAAGATAGACAAAACATGTAATCAAAGAAATGAGTATGCATCAAATCAATACAACAACAGCAATTTTCAAAGGCACATCAATACAACAACAACAGACTTTAAAACATATGCCATCTTCATGTCAATGAAATCAATTCATAAAATCGAAAGCATGATAGTAAATTCATAAAATCCATTTTCACATTTAAATTTCAAATGCTTTTCGAAATCCACATAAATAGCCTCGAGTCGCACTTGCATCATGGCTCGAAATAAAATAATTTATCAAAACCATAAGTAATTTGAGATCGGCACATTGGCAAATCCAAATCTCAATCCCAACTCCAATGGTTTGGGATGTTTTCTATAAAAAGTTCAGAAATCTTTAAAGTATAAAACATTTCTTAAAACATTTGGGTACGGTGTCACAGTACCCATAAATTTTGATGCAATTCAAGAGATTTTCTAAAACAATTTATAAACAAAGCCTCAGGGTGCTACCACCTCAACATTTGGTGTAAAAATCAAAGGCTTAAATCAAGGTACTCACAAAAACTCCTCAATTTTCTAGCGTCAAAACGTTTCAGTCATTTTCGAAGTCACTATCCAACATCCAAACTCAAGTATTTCCAATCTAACTACACTACATCAGACAACAACGGCAGTGCATTACATAGGTTAATAGACTTTCACTTGCCTTAGGTCCTACGGCATTGACGACAAGCGAACTACAAGCTACGAGCTATAGTTGAGGTGAGGAGAAGCGATGACGGCAACAACGGCATGCGGTGAGACGCAAGCCGAGGTCTCTCGGGTCCTGCTGTGGCAGAGGGGCGGCGGTAGAACTTGAGCTGCGATGTTGGTGGCTAACGGTGGAGTACGGCCAGAATGGCGTAAGGGTTTTGGTTCAGGAAGTTGCTGGAGTCGTCGCTGAAAATGGTGCAAGACCGGGCATCTATGAAGAAGAAAGAACGAAGATCACATTCTGCATGTGAACTAATTAGGAAAAGGTGTTCGAGAATGAGGGCCGCTCTTTTTGCTGCTATCTTCGGCCGACTTTGCAAGTCAATAGCCCAAATCTCGTAGCAGCAAGAATCTTCGACAGCATGATTCTCCATGCAGATACGTGTTAGTTGACCCCTATAGTCAACTAAATAGGACTTGGTGGCAGCCTGTGCGAGGGACACCATGCACGCCTGATGCAGGGATGTGCCAGTCCATCGCTCAAGCCTTCGGTGTGCTGGCCGAAGGAGAAGAGGAGCCTGCGCACGTTGACAGCTGGAGGAGGACGTGGTCTTCACAGGCTTCGGCGATCGCCAGCTCCTCTCGTGCATGCAAGGGCGTGGGCTTGTTTAGTTGACTCTGGAGTCAACTAAATGGAAATCACGCTGGCAGCAATTGAAGAGGACAACATCGGCGTGCACGTTGCAGCTGCTGAGATGGTCAAAGTCTCCCTTCTTGCATGCATGGCTTTGGACGTGAGCTATGAACCATGGGCTTATTTGCTGCGTGAAGAGAAGTAGCTCTACGTAGTTGCATGGAAAAAATTTGTGACTGATGGTGAGGCCGTTCGTATGGCCGTCTAAGGAGAAAAATCGTGCATGAAGTTGGGTTGGTCCACGATCCTTTGTGGGGTAAACAATTGGAAGGTCTTCAATAATTTTTACCTTAAACTTTTACGTACGCATGGCCGTTGCGGGCTATGGGCCTTCAACTTGGTCGATTTGTGAGGCCGCTCAGGATTAATATCAGACGTGTGCATGGCCATGCATGGGAAACTTCTCTCCGAAAGTTGATGTTTCGGAATGACGGGTGGTGATGAAATGATGGCCTAATGCTATGCCGACGATGAAGATGATGAAATAGTGTCCGCAAATGGTGCCAATGACGCAGTCTGTCGATACTCCTGTCGACTCGTGACAAGCCGTTACTTATTTGAGGTCTGACGAAAACTCGAATGGCACAATTCTTCCCTCCTTAGAGAATTTTGTCCTTGAAATTGGACGTCTCTTACGTCTCATTGAAAAGGTGAGGGTACCTTTACCTCATTTCCTTTTCACATTCCTACATAATCTCTTCCACGTTGTGGCCTCACCCTAAGGTCTTAACTAGCAGAATTTTCTTCATTCAGAGAACTCGCTCCTTCTGATCCAGTATCTAGATAAGCTCTTCCATGTACTTCACTTGCTCATCCATTTTGATGGCTTCATGATCGAGTATGTGTCTAGGGTTGGGTTGATACTTCCTCAGTATCAACATATGTAAAACGTCAAGTAGATTTGTCAATTTAGGAGGCAATGTCAATCAACAGGCTACATCCCCTACCTTTTCGAGGATCTGGAAAAGATCTGATAAATCTAAGGTTTAACTTACCATTTATCCCGAATCGTGATATTCCTTTCATCGAGGATACTTTAAGAAATACGTGATCTCCCATGGTAAATTCCAAAGGTCTTCTACGCTTATCTGCATAGCCTATTTGTCGACTCTGGGTTGCCTTAAGTCTTTTCCTGATAATTTCGACAGCTTCAGTAGTAACTTGGATCAGTTCATGTCCAGTCAGTTTTCTTTCACCTACCTCATTCCAGCAGACAAGAGTCCTACATTTTCTCCCATGCCTATACTTTTCTAAAAACTATTGTTATATGCAAATTTTACCAGGTATAACTTTTCATCCCAACTTCCTCTAAAGTCAAGGATGCAAGCTCTTATCATGTCCTCTAGTGTTTGGATCACTCTTCCCGTTTGTCCGTCCGTTTGCGGATAAAAAACGGTACTAAACTAGAGCTTTAGTCCCTAAGGCGGTTTGAAGACTTCGCCAAAGGTTTTAAAGTAAATCTCGAGTCTCGATCTAACGTGATAGTTATAGGAACACCATGTAAGCGTACCACTTGGCTTACATATATATCAGCAAATTTATTAATCGGATAGTCTACGCAGATTGCTAGGAAATTGATAGACTTAGTCAAGCGATCTACTATCACCCAGATAGAGTCATGACCACTTGATGTCCTTGGTAATCCTTGCACAAAGTCCATTGTCATGTGATCCTATTTCCACTTTAGTATATCCTATGGTCTCAACAGTCCTATGGGTTTCCGTTGTTCCGCCTTCATTCCATTCCATTAGTGGTACTAGTGAAGGGTTCTATAATTTTATTTATTTATTATGATTATTTTTTTTTTAAACTCGAGATTGAATTGTAATAACTTGATCCTTTGTATAGTTTCAAGCTCTATCCTAAGTGCAGTCATCAATCAAATTCAAATTTAAAGAATTCCACCTCTCGGCTCAATCGAATACACCGTTTAGCAGAATTATTCCTATACCTTTGTCGCCACCAATTCAAGCCTAGAACCATCAAAATCGACACCACTAATAACTCATCTGGTTCAGTCCAATAGAGACATTTGCTACGCCTTCATTGCAACATGGATTCAAGCCTAAAATACAACACCATTCATTCGGTTTAAATATTGATAGTTCACCAGGACTTATTCAATTCAAAGATCGACAATCCACCAAGATAAGAACTTGTCTAGTTTCCATCAAGTATATCTCAGGTCTCACCCTAAAGGATCATCATTTGGACAACTTGAACTTTCACCATTTCACCTTGGAAAGAGTATAACCACAATCGATCATATCCACTAATTCCACAGAACCCTTTTCAAACTGAGATCATCACAAAAAATTAAAGGTTGACCACCATCGATTAAACCTATTATTCTAACTTATAAACCACAAGTAATTTCATGTCTCATATGACCACTCAAACTCATGACTTCCAAGATCAATCTATACGTACAAAATGCTTCCATGTAATACATCAAGACTTCCAATGAGATCCTCTAATAAGAAGTCACTACTTAGCTCAAATGATCATAACTTAATCCTCAAATTCATAGCTCACTCTCCATAATTTACTTCTTAAGCTTTATTTGCAGCACTATGTTTAGATGCTATGCATGTTTTTCGGGTCCTTTAGAATATATCAGGATATCATGAATGAAGACAATCACAAATTGATCCAAATATGGCGTAAATATCTTATTCCTCAAATCCATGAATGCAGCTAAGGTATTCGTCAATCCAAATAGGGAAAAAGTGCCAAAAAAGTTATAAACCTTTTGTCTTTGTGCTGATTTAGTCCTAAACCTTTTTTTGGTGCCGATTCAGTCCTAAACCTTTTTACCTTGGGCCAATTCAGTCATTTCTGGCCAATTTTGGCCAGATTTTGTTGACTGGTCGTCGCTCGGCTGACATGGCTTGATCGGCGCTGACGTGGACAACTTTAATAATATTTTAATATTTTAATATTTTTTATTTTTTATTTTTGTCTTTTTCCTCTAGCCGAGGTGACGGCTGGCGAGGGGGAGGCCAACCTCGCCAGCCACCCCGTGGGCGAGGCTCGCCTGGCCCATGGCTGGATCTGGCGAGGCTCGACCTCACTAGATCCGGTGAGGGCGAGCCTCACCCTCGCCGACTATCGCCTCTGGCCGGTCGCTGGACCTCGGCGACCGGCTGGAGGAAAAAGACAAAAATAAAAAATAAAAAATAAAAAATAAAAAATAAAAAAAATATTATTAAAATTTGTCCACGTCGGTCTTGATCAGGCCACATCCGCTAGCCGACGTTCAGTTAGCAAAATCCAGCCAAAATTGGTTGGAAAGGACTGAATTGGCACAACGTAAAAATATTTAGGACTGAATCGGCACAAAAAAAGGTTTAGGACTAAATCAGTACAAAGGCAAAAGGTTTAGGACTTTTTTGGCACTTTTCCCATCCAAATAGCATAACTAGGAAATCATGGTGTCCATAGCGAGTCCTAAATGCGGTCTTAGGAATGTCTTCTTTTTTAATTCTTAATTGATGGTATACGACCTCAAGTCAATTTTAGAAAAGATTGAACTTCCTTGCAATTGGTCAAATAGGTCATCAATTCTAGGCAATGGGTACTTATTTTTAATGATCAACTGGTTCAATTGTCTGTAGTCAATGCACAAACGCATCGACCCGTCCTTCCTTTTCCACAAACAAGAGTTCTACAAGCTTAACCATGCTTCTCATTTCGATAGGGACTAACTCATAAATATATTATCTGTTTTGGCCTATCACATACTAAGCCTCACGGTTTTATCCTTAGTGCACGGATAAGCACTATCCTGGGAGATCATCCATCCTAGTCCGTTGCTTACGGAGCTAGTCCATTCCCATGATGACATCAAGGTCATACATAACCATCACTACCAAGTCCATTTCCAGATCTTGTCCCCCTATGGTTATCTTACACTTCTCGCATACTAATGTGGACAACACCATGTCCTTCAGTAGTGTAGAAATATGAAGAGGCATATCTAAAGATTGGATTCCTATTTCTCCCAATCGTTTATACCTCTTAGACATAGATGAATACGTGTCACTCGAGTCAAATAACACATATACCTTCTTATCATCTATAGATATCGTACCTGGGATAATGTTTTTGGAACCTTTTGCTTCCTCTTGGGTGATCGCGTGCACCCTTCCTTGTGCTAGTGGTCTTTGGGATTTCTCTTGTGGAGGTGGACTGCCTACACGTTGTTGCACTTGTCGCACTGAGCTGATATTTGGTTGTGATCCTTCTTGCAGTTTATCACGTATTTACCTCAGGGACAATTAGTGACTTAGTGTCACTAATTAGCTAAGAAAGAAAAGTAACGTTCACACGTTACTAAGATCACATAAGTAACATAAAATGCTACTCGCACACACAAGTAACTTACAATAATTACTAGTATTTTATGAGTGAAGTCAATCATCCATTGTTCGAAGTTAGTCAACTACCCTTGGTTAGTATTCTATGGTGTGCATCATTATATCCTCATTTCCAATTGAGGCACCTTATCACTCCAAATAAGCCATAGCTCTGATACCACCAATTGTGGCACCCCTCGATGGCCCTCGACCCGTTAGGGTCACCACACATACCTTTCACTTGACCTGAAAGTCTATTATTCTGATACCATAGGATTTCGATAAATCCATGAGTTCTGGGGATCTATATTCTTTCCATTGGTCCATGCGCAAAAATATGGTGGAAGTGTATCCAACAACCCCCTTCCCTATATTCATAAACGATGCACACCAACTAAATATTTTTATAGATAATAGCCGAGCACTTTTATTTAGGGATAAGTACACTATTGGTGCCATAAGTTGTGTACGACGCTCACTTTGGTGCTAAAAGTTTCCGTCGGAACACTTAAGTGCGAAATCGGAGAAAAACGATCACTTTGGTGCCACCGGCGAGAAATTCCGGCTAAAATGATTACGTGGCATTTATATTTAAAAAAAATTCGACAACTCTTAATATTATCCACAGTGGATGGCATAAAATGATGCCGTTTCCTTTTCTTCGTAAGAAACGACGTTGTTTTACCATTCCATATGGATTACCCACAAAACGATCGTCGTATAGTGGATTCACTACGGTAAAAAATGACATGGGCCAAAAACGGTGTTCGTATAGGATTCTCGCTTGACGCCGCCTACCGTAGCTTGCTGACCCACCGTCGTTCACTCACCCGCCGTCGCTCGCCCACTGTCGCTTGGCCACCGTTGTAGTTCCGCCGTCGTTCACGTTTGTTCACTGGCTGCGTCCTCAACTCTCGCTCACTCAGGTTTGTCATGTTCTCTACATGGGCCAATTTAGTGAAAAATTTAGAGTTCTGACGGGCAAGTTAGGGCGTGGAGGGCAAGTTGAGGGCTTGGTTTAGGGGGAAAGTGGTGGGGAAAGTGGTGGGGGCCGAATAGAAAATTTGAGGGTTTCGTCGTTCGCTAGCTTTCTTTTGTGGGGACCGAATAGAAAAGTAGGGCGCGGAGGGGAAAATGGGGCTCGACTTGGGGGGAAACAGTGGTGGGACAAAATTTAATTAATTAATTAGACTGCTTCTGTGGGGGAAACAAGGGGACCAAATGTGATTGAATTGAAAAATGGGTGGTGGGACCTCACTTTGTTTATTCAATTCGGTTTCTTTTGTTTCTATAAAAGCATCGAATTGGGGAGATTAGTTGCATTTGTTTCTTGACAACAAAACGATAAGGACCTCCATGTGAAGTTGTTGATTTTGTCATGTGGTCTCAACAAGTAATGACATTTGTTTTTTTCTTTCATTGGGTGTAGCATCGACATAGACGCGAATTAGGTAGGCATCATTGTTTGCTATGGTGGAGAGTTTCTTATTGGCACCAATGATTGGGAATATACTAGTGGAAATGAATGTACTATTTATGTCAATGTTCGAAAGCCATAATATATTGATTTTCTAATGGATTTGGTGTATTTTTTACGATGCAAAGTGTAAAAACTACATTACTGTGTTCCTGGGAAGGAATTGAAGGATGGCTTGAGATTTTTTAATGACGATAATGGTATTAAGGATATCATTTACCATTATCTTCATGGCGAAGAAGCTAAGGTATATGTTGAGTATTATAGTGATGGTGAGGATGAGGATGATGATGAGGATAGTGAGGATGAGGATGAGGATTGGGATGAGTAGACCACCACTGAAAGAGGAGAAGTGAGGGATCCTATTCAAGCGAGTAATCAGGTCGGGGATGAAAGAGATGAAAGGGAGAGAACTCACATTGATAGAGATGAACAAATAGTGAGATGTCCTAAAAGCTTGGGTGAAGATTTGGGTGAAGATGTGGGCGATGAAGACTTCATTGGATTAAAATGGGAATTTGCTTTATCTAGTGAATTGAAAGATGAATATTTTGCTTCAGTAAATTTCCCAAGTGACGAAGATGATGATGAACTCGCACAATCAAGATAAAAACAAAGGGAATTTCTGAGAAAAAAATTTGCACCTTTAGCAAAGAGGCCTGAGCCAGTAAATGAGGATGGAGTTCCAGTTGAAGGTAATAGAAGTGAAGTTGAAGAAAGCTACGGCGATGAAGTTGCTGGTTCGGAGAATGAGCTTGACAATGATGATAAAGAACCTGCTCGTCAAAGAAAAATTAAGTACCCTTGCTATGATCCGATGTTGATAAATCTATTTTGTCTGTGGGTATGAGATTTGACGATGCCAAACAATTCAAGGAAGCTATTGTGAAGAGTTCCATTAGTGAACAGAGGAGTGTTCAATTCATTAGAAACACAAAGGAATTTGTGAGAGCTAAGTGCTCACAAACCAATTGTTCATGGAAGCTCTATGGCGTGTTGAGTAAGAATTGGTCATTCTAGATTAGGTCCTTGCAGGAGGAACATACTTGTCCAATTATCTTTAACAATAAAAGGTTAACAAGTGTGTGGTTGTCGAAACATTTTTTCAACTTTATCAAAGCTATGCCCGAGATCAAGAGTCCTCAATTTCAATGGTTAGTGAAGGAGCAAGTAGGGGTTAATGTGTTAAGGAATCAATGCAAGAGAGCTAAGATGAGGGTGATGAAAATACTGATGGGTGGGCATAAGGAAAAATATGCGCATGTATGGGACTATGCTGTCAAATGCATGTTTCAAAACCCATCTAGTAGGGTGTATGTAGAGGTTGTGGAGAGGCCACTCCTTGATCTTGGGCTTAGATTTGAAAGATTTTATGTTTGTTTTGATGCATGCAAACGGGGCTTCTTGGTTGATTGTAGAAGAGTTATAGGATTGGATAGATGCTTTCTAAAGGGTTTGTGCAAGGAGAAGTTGTTGGCTGTTGTGGGGAGAGATGCCAATAATCAAATGTTTCCGATAACTTGGGTGGTGGTGAAGATAGAGAACAAGGATATTTAGTCCTGGTTTCTCAAAAATTTAATGGCTGACCTTGAGATAACCGATGGGGGAGGATGTACATTCATGAGCGACCAACAAAAGGTAATTTCATTGTCAATTAATTCACTCCATTTTAATATTAATCATTTGCATATTTTTCCTGACTTGTATTTATTGGTTTGAATTTTTGTAGGGACTCATTCTTGCATTGGCTGAGTTGATGACATATGCTAAGCATAAAATGTGCGCGAGGAACATATATGCAAACTGGTCAAGGAACTTCAAAGGAGATAAGCTGCAAAAATAGTTCTGGTAGATTGTAAAGAGTACCAACATGACTGATTTCAAATTAGCCAAATAAGGATTATTGCAGCTGACAAAGGAAGGTTTTGATGTACTATTCCAGATGGAAGCTAAGCATTGGTGTCGGGCCTTCTTCAGCGAAGAGTTCAAATGCGATATCATTGATAACAACCTCAGTGAAACTTTCAATGGCAGAATTTTAGAAGCCAGGTGCAAACCAATCATCAGCATGCTTGATGATATTCGAATGATGGTGATGACTAGACTGCATAGGCAAAGAGATGAGGCTACGAAATGGACTAGAGACTGTGGCCCTAGGATTATGAAGAGATTGGATGTAAACATTGCTGTTAGTAGGTTCTGCCATCCAGTTTGTAATGGAGATAATGGATATGAGATTATTCAAAATCATGATAAGTATGTTGTCAACTTGGATAGAAGAAAGTGTTCATGCCGAGCCTGGCAACTGAATGAAATTCCCTGTGCCCATGCAATTTGTGCTATTTAGATGAAGCAAGAAAACCCAGATGATTACCTACATGATTGGTACAAAAAAAGCTCATGTCTTGCTTCATATCAGTTCATGATGCAGCCTATCAGAAGCAGTAAATTTTGGGAGCCAACAAATTATGAAAGCCTTTTACCTTTGCCGTTGAAGAAGCAAATTGGAAGGCCAAAAAAGAAAAGAAGAATGCATCAGGAAGAGGCATCAAGTTAGAGGATGAGTAGGACTAGCTTAAAGATGAAATGCTCCTATTGTCGCAAGGAATGGCACAATAAAAAAGGTTGTGAGCTGAAAAGGCAGCATCAATAGCAAGATGTAATGGCTGAAGGTAGGACATAAGGCCCTATTGAAGAGCTTCTTGTTGGGCCTAGTGAAGGTAGGACAGAAGGCCCTGCAGTAATGCCTACTGAAGAGCAAACAAAAAGCCCTGCTGTAAGGTAAGTATCCTCTTTACCTCAGTAACTTTACATTTCCTATTCAATAGAGTTTAATGGTTGACCATGTGTAATGGCTTCTCTTGTGTTTTTCCTCTATCATGCACTTGTAATTTGATAAGTTTTCTCCATTTGTTTCCATCATGAAAATGAGTAGATGTCTAATTATTCATTGTAGTTGGTCATGATCCTGATATAGTACATTATTCTAAGGCCTTTTAAAGGGCCTGTTGTAGGCTCAAGTGCAGGGACAGGGACTGGAATAGGCAAGACGACAACAACAACAACTGAGTCCACTGTTGAGCAAACGAGAAGAAAAAAAGTTCCTGTAAGTTGTACATCGCTGCGTTTGTCTTTTATGGGTTGAATTTTAAATTTTTTATGTGTTTCTTAGGTGAGAAGACGAGCAACTACACAAGTTGCAGAGGCTGCTCCCCCATCTGTTGCTACTGAAAATGATGCATTACAACAAACAAGAGGGGCTATTGGAAAAAGATTAAGGCAATATGGTTATGGGATTTACACAGATGAATGAACTAAAATGACTATTTTGAATGTAAGATTTGTAGGCCTCATGCATTTAATTTGTTATACTTCAATTCACTTGGTTGACAATATCGCTATGTTCTTGTAACCTGGGAGAACTTCAGAGGTACTTCTCTCTCAAGGTGGGCCAACTCAAGAATCAAGGGCGCAGCTAAAGAAAAATGCTCCAAAGAAGAAGACAGTGGGTATAGCTGCAAAACAGCCATCTAAACAGAACTCAGCACCAGTTCCATCTTAACCAACGATTGGGTGCGATAGTGATGTTATGGACCAACACATGACACGTGCTAGAACAAGAATAGCCACCATTAAAAACAAGGAAAATGAGGTGACAGAATGCCCAGTTAAAGAACCTGCACATCCAGTTCGAAAGAGTACTCGGATTATGAATCAATTCAAAGCTCCAAAACGAAAATGAGATCAGGGTGTTGTCCATATTGACTGATGGGAGAGTGCTGGACATGGTCTCTTTTTATGTGGTGCCGGACATGGTCTCTCTTTTTATGTTTTCTTTTTTTAAGAGGGTGCTAGATATTATATCACTAATAGTAGTTGCTGCCTCCATATTGCCATTGGTTTTTTTTTAAGAGGGTGCTGAACCTTCAGTGATTGGGGAGTGAAGTTCATGTTTTTCTTTTCTTTTGTAAACAATCAATCAATGTCAATAACAATAGATGTTTCTGTTATTTTCTCTTGGCTTGGTTTCGGCTAATAGCTAGCAAGATAGTTATCAGTTATGCTATATATTTTTTTGCAGTTGGTGCAATGTTCTTATGAGGTTATTATTTTTAGATTTAGATGTGTGCATATAGTGTTGCTGGTTGAAGTTGTTGATGTGTTAATGCTATTTGTCAGGTTCTGGTTGTATGTGCTGGAACAAGATGCAGTTTTGGGTGCTGGTGCATCTCGTTGCAGGGCTGTTGTGTTGCAAGAAGATGCACTAGCAACCCAACTAGTGCAAGAACAAGATGTAAGATCCACCATGATTGGTGCAAGTTTGAAATTGGCATTCAAGCGATTACTATTTACAACTTGTGCAACATAAGTGATTACTTTGTAATTGCGACTGGCACTTAAATGATCACTTTTATAAAAACTTGGCACTCAAGCGATCACTATTTACAACTTTTGGTGGTCAATCGTTAATTTGCCACCATCCCTTAATTTTGCCATGGTTTGCGCTTGCAGCAAACCAGCAAACTAGCAAACCATTACAAGGATAAAAATGCAGCAACCATTATATTTGAAGCAAAAACTAACCCAAAAAAAAAACATTGCCAATACACAACTAAACAATAAAAAGTGCTCAGAACTAATGCATTATAACTCCAACCTTCCAGTTCGCCATGGTTTGTAGTTGCAGCAAACCAACAAACCAGCAAATCAGGAGGGCAAATAAAAAATGCAGCAAGCAAACATTGCATTTATGAAGTGCTCACAATTAATGCATTCCAACTTCAATCTTGCATTTCTACCATGGATTACAACAAAATCTTCTGCTTCATACAAAAATGGTAGACATACAAACTTATTCTCATTACTCACTTCACATTTGAATAAACTACCCAAGAGAATAAGAACACAATCAATGCTCGATAAAAGTTTCTTTCAATTTTCAGCCTTGAAACCTCCCTCTTCAAATGGTCGACCAAAGATTTTAAACCCATCATTTGAGCTTGCATTGAGTCGACATCCTTCAACTCGTCCATTAACGTAGGTGGAAGTTGATTTCGGCCTTCAAGTAACTCCAGGATTACCTCTGTCACTTGATTAGAGAATTTCCTATCAATCCATTTGAAATATTTGCACTTTAAGCCTTCTCTATATTTGCCGCACCCATGGAATATTCTGCCGGGATTCAACCGAGTCCAAGATGTTCTTCTCGGACTCGGTAACCCATAATAACAGTAACACTCACCATCTAATTCACTTTTTTTTTTTATAGGAATGTGAGCCGCTGTTGAAGCTTCTGCCCTCCATTTGCAAGAGCGATATGATAACTTTGAGAGAAAATCAAAGTATGCACTCGAATTGGTCGAATTGGGGATTTAGGGCTTTCAATTTCTGATTCTACTCGAATTTGGGAATTTAGGGTTTCTTATTTGGGGGAAAAGACGCTAGATGGCATCGTTTTGTTGTTTGCATGCTGATTGTATTCTCTGGCGATCCACGTTGGCTTCAAATATTAATAAAAAAATGCCACGTCGGATTTCCGGCCAACCACATCAGAGTTGGCACAAAGTGAGCATTTTTCAAATTTTTTGGCACTTAAGTGATTTGACTAAAACTTTTGGCACCAAAGTGAGCGTCGTACACAACTTATGGCACCAATAGTGTACTTCTCCCCTTTTATTTACATAAACTAGATGGACATTTTTAGTCGGTACACCAAAAAGTCGTAGTTTTCTATACCCTGCTATACTTCAAAAGATAACCGATGTCTTTTCTAACAAGATGGGACTCCGATTGCTCCCACTGCAAATCGATAGGAATCCCATAGAAAGTACCGGGAGGTGCGAGCAGTAGAGACATCTTGTCTAGTCTGAAATGTTAGTTCCCAAAAGGGGTGAGTACAACCACCCAGCAACGAAAGATCTACTAAATTATATCGTGTAGAATCATCACTATCTACTTTCATGCAAGATAGACAAAACATGTAATCAAAGAAATGAGTATGCATCAAATCAATAAAGCTTTTCAAAGTAATGGCTATTGTAGTTTGAAAACCATAATGCACCATTTCAGTCACATAGGTCCTGATAATAGGGCCAAACTGTTATGACATATCACATACCATGATAAACAATTTAGTCCCATAATTAGGCACAGTTATCAGCAGGGTCGTTATTTTTAGAAAAACTCAGTTTATTCTCATTTTCCTACGTCTATCCTAGAGGACCAGTGTTTGCGTCCCTCCGGGCATTCGCACCTAACCTAGTATCGTGAAAGCCTCCGATATTCAGCCACCGGGCATCCAGAGCATGTTGCGTCACATCTCTAGGCATCTCGCACCCCACCTAGCATTACGAGGAATCTATGGGGCTCGCCATGAAAATGGTTACCCCTACCCTTCGAAATTACGTACTGACATACAACCGGGCATCCCGGCACTCTCAAGGAAACCTCTGGGGCTCTACGGACCCCACGCATCCAAAGGGCATCGACTCATTCGAACCTTTGGGCCTCCCAACTCCCAGGGCATCGTTGACCCGAGGGTCCGATGGCATCAATTACATCTCAGCCATGGTATATCAACCAAATCATTTCAATGCCAAACCATTTTTACAACAACAACATTTGAAATCCTTTTGGGTTCTTTAAAATCTCCCTTTATGATATCAAACAATGTAAATTGAGATTTTCAAAGGCACATCAATACAACAACAGTAGACTTTAAAACATATGCCATTTTCATGTCAATGAAATCAATTCATAAAATCGAAAGCATGATACCAAATTTGTAAAATCCATTTTCACGTTTAAATTTCAAATGCTTTTCGAAATCCACATAAATAGCCTTGAGTCGCACTTGCATCACGGCTCGAAATAAAATAATTTATCAAAGCCATAAGTAATTTGAGATCGGCACGTTGGCAAATCCAAATCTCAATCCCAACTCCAATGGTTTGGGATGCTTTCTATAAAAAGTTCAGAAATCTTTAAAGTATAAAACATTTCTTAAAACATTTGGGTACGGTGTCACAGTACTCATAAATTTTGATGTGATTCAAGAGATTTTCTAAAACGATTTGCTAACAAAGCCTTGGGGTGCTACCACCTCAACATTTGGTGTAAAAATCAAAGGCTTAAATCGAAATACTCACGAAAACTCCTCAATTTTCTAGCCTCAAATTAATTCAGTCATTTTTGAAGTCACTGTCCAACATCCAAACTCAAGTATTTCCAATCTAACTGCACTACATTAGACAACAATGGCAGTGCATTACATAGGTTAGTAGACTTTCACTTGCCTTAGGTCCTACGGCGTTGATGACGAGTGGACTGTGAGCTACGAGCTATAGTCGAGGCGAGGAGAAGCAATGACGGCAACAACGGCGTGCGGTGAGGAGCAAGCTGAGGCCTCTCGGGTCCTGCTGTGGCAGAGGGGCGGCGGTAGAACTCGAGCTGCGACGTTGGTGGCTAACGGTGGAGTACGGCTAGAATGGCGTAAGGGTTTTGGTTCAGGAAGTTGCTGGAGTTGTCGCTGAAAAATGGTGCAAGGCCGGGCATCTATGAAGAAGAAAGAACGAAGATCGCTTGCTGCATGTGAACTAATTAGGAAAAGGTGTTCGAGAATGAGGGCCGCTCTTTTTGCTGCTATCTTCGGCCGACTTTGCAAGTCAATAGCCCAAATCTCGTGGCAGCAAGAATCCTCGACAGCATGATTCTCCATGCAGATACGTGTTAGTTGACCCCTATAGTCAACTAAATAGGACTTGGTGGCAGCCCGTGCGTGGGACACCAGGCACGCCTG
The DNA here is from genome assembly GCA_017140255.1 of Eucalyptus paniculata subsp. matutina. NCBI lineage: Eukaryota > Viridiplantae > Streptophyta > Magnoliopsida > Myrtales > Myrtaceae > Eucalyptus > Eucalyptus paniculata. Next base: position 10,136,059 of record CM029437.1, read on the forward strand.
ATGCAGGGACGTGCCAGTCCATCGCTCAAGCCTTCGGTGTGCTGGCCGAAGGAGAAGAGGAGCGCGCGCACGTTGACAGCTGGAGGAGGACGTGGTCTTCGCGGGCTTCGGTGACCGCCAGCTCCTCTCGTGCATGCAAGGGCGTGGGCTTGTTTAGTTGACTCTGGAGTCAACTAAATGGAAATCACGCTGGCAGCAATTGAAGAGGACAACATCGGCGTGCACGTTGCAGCTGCTGAGATGGTCAAAGTCTCCCTTCTTGCATGCATGGCTATGGACGTGAGCTATGAACCATGGGCTTATTTGCTGCGTGAAGAGAAGTAGCTCTACGTAGTTGCATGACAAAAATTTGTGACCGATGGTGAGGCCGTTCGTATGGCCATCTAAGGAGAAAAATCGTGCATGAAGCTGGGTTGGTCCACGGTCCTTTGCGGGGTAAATGATTGGAAGGTCTTCAACAATTTCCATCGTAAAATTTTACGTACGCATGGCCATTGCGGGCTACGGGCCTTCAGCTCGGTCGATTTGTGAGGCCGCTCAGGATTAATATCAGACGTGTGCATGGCCATGCATGGGAAACTTCTCTCCGAAAGTTGATGTTTCGGAACGACGGGTAGTGATGAAACGATGGCCTAATGCTACATCAACAATGAAGATGATGAAATAGTGTCCGCAAATGGTGCCAATGACGCAGTTTGTCGATACTCCCGTTGACTCGTGACAAGCTGTTACTTATTTGAGGTATGACGAAAACCCAAATGTCACATGAAGCAATAGGAAATTTCTTGCAAAGAAAAGTTTGAAAATCTAGACAAAAGTTTTGCTGCTTTGAAAGAAAATTCAGACTCTCTTTCAAAGGAAAATACATTTTTGAAAGAGAACATTTCAAATATCATGAAAAGGTTTTCGATGGGATCTGAGAAGTTGAAAAAGATTCTTTCAATTCAAAGACCATATTTGAACAAATCTGGTTTGGGAATGACTTTTGAAATCGTTCCTCTAATCGATTTTCCAAAGGTGAAAGAAATAATCAAATAGAGACCTACAGAAACTTTTTACATAAGCCATTTTCAAAAAGCTTTTGTAAAACCTATTGGCCGAAGTGCTCTCAAATGTTCAAAGTGTAACAGCTCAGAACATTTCGAGAAGGAATGTCCTAAGGATTGGAGACCTGTTAAGAAAGAATGGGCAAAGACTGTTTTTCGAACTAACTCTTTTTATGATTGCAGGTCACTATCAAGAAGAAAGTTTGAGTTTTTCTTATGATTGCCGGTCACTATCAAGAAGAAAATTAACTTATATTTGGATAGTGGCTGCTCAAGACATATGACAGGAGATTCAACCTGTTTTATAAAGCTTGTGCAAGTGAAAGGAGGAAAAGTGTCATTTGGTGGAAACAATAAATGAAGGATTGTTGGATGTGGAACTATGAGAATTGGAAGTCTAACAATTAACAATGTCTCATTGGTTGAAGGTTTGAATTATAATCTTCTAAGCATTAGTCAACTATATGACACTGGATTCAAGATTAAAAAGGTGAGAAAAGAGTCAAGTCTGCTTGGGAATGCGCACAATCTGGAAATCTCCCATCGACTGTACGATGCCTTCCAGACTTTTCAAGTCTTCCCGTAGATGAGCCACCTCTTCTCCTTTGGCATTGGCTTGAATTTGAAGAGCGAGGTCTTTCATTTGATCCGCCAGGGTAACAGAAGATGCTTGTCCAGCATTCTTCAGGACTTGAAGTTCACAGTCCAAAGCATAGATTTGACCCTGCATTTCCAGAAGAACATCAAGGATACGACGAAAATCTGCTGTATTGTCCATCTATGTGCTCGCATTTGCTCTCTCAGATGGAGTGAAGGCAGACGATGGAACTTCGGTGTAATCGAGCAGATTTGGTGTTGACGTATCATGTCCTTCCTCAGGCATTTGAGAATCCTGAAAATCTTCTGGATTTGCTGGTGAGCGACTCACACCTTCACTGGTGACAGCATGTGGTGTAGTCCTTCCTTGCTCGCCATCTCCCCCTGTCTTTAGGACCTCAATTGGGGAAGAGTGATGATCATGCTCTTCAGCGTCTTGATTCCCTTTTTCTTTGGCTTCATCTGCAGACTTTTCTTTCACTGCTTCTCCTTCTTCTTCAGCTTCTTTCTCTGTCTTCTTTCTCTTTCTCTTGTTGCTCCTGTGCTTCTCTGTTCTTTGCTTGTCCCTCTTCTTCTCTCTGTTCTTTTTCCTCTGCTTCTTTTCCTTTCTTTTGTCGTTCTGTTGATTCAGGTACAGAACGTCTGGTCCTTTTCAATGCAGAGATAGTGAGATCTTCCTCTTCATCTTCATCCTCCAAGATAAGAGTTCTTTTCTTTTTGGGTGGAGCACCCATGGGCTCCTTCCCTTTTCTCTTTGATGCGGAAGATACTGGAGTCTTCACTTTGAACTTCTCCATTGCCTTATTAAGCTCTTTCAGACGCATTTTTGTCTGCATTTTCAAACCCACCACCATTTTGTCACATGGTCGAACACAAAGAGTATGTGGAGGTTCAATGTTCAAGTGTCTGAAGATCTTGGTCACAAGACCTGGGTAAGGCAATTGGCCTTTGTCCTTCACCATTGCTGTGTACATGTGAAAGAGAATGGTGTGAGGAAGAGAGAACTTCTTCCCTGAATTGATCGCGTACATCAATTTCGCCTCGGAGTTAGACACGTCAGTCTTGGATGTAGACTTTGGCCTGATACAGTTGATCACAATTTTGTGAAGCAAGATGTTGATGGCACGCATTCTTGTGTAGGTAATTCTTCCTTCTGCATTCCTATCTTTGACAAGCTCCAGTGTGGCATGAGCAATCGAAACTTTGATCGGTTGATAGCGTCCTCTTTCAACCCCAATTATATCAGCCAACATGTCCACATCTACCACATAGTCTTGGTCTCGAACACTGAAGGATATTCTATTCGCATCTAAAAATCTAAGATTCGAATAGAAGTATGCTGTCAATTGCGCATAACCGTCTGTGGTATTGGAGCAAAATTGCTCAAGTTGAAGCATATTGAACTTCTCCCTTAAGTTCACATTAATGGCATCCAAGAAATCGAAATCTACACTCCTAGGGTTTATCACCCCTCGTTTCAACAGTCTGAAGAAAAGATTCTCCTGTTCCTTCGATTTAAACAAATCCATCCTTTTTCCCTCCACCTTCGCAGCAACACCCATTCTAGGTTGAAATTCAATGAACATTTTATCATCATCATTCCTGTCAGTCGGATTCAGTCCCGATACACGAGGGTTACTTGGAATGTTCGCAAGTGCTTCCTCAGCCTTTCCTTTAGGAGCAATTCCCAAATCCTCCATTCGTCTCAAAAAGATATACTCATTCCCATAATTCTTATATTTAAGGAAATCATCTATATAGTTCAGCGGAGTCCCAATGCTTTTCAACGCATAATAGAGCTTGTAAATAAAAGAAGGTTTTTGGACTCTTACAGGGTCTGCGTCCTCGATTATTTCTTCTTTCGGTTGTTGACCCGCACCTTGTGGGGTAGATGGTGAAGAGTGACGTGGTGGAGAGTGAATCGGGCTCTGTTGCTGATTCAGTAAATCTTCCTCTTCGGTGAGATCGAAATGGGTAGGCCCCTCCCTCATTCTCTGTGGTCCCCTGTTCGCGATTCTTGAAGACTTTCTCGAAGAAGACATCCTTCCTTGTCGTTGAAAGATTCCTTCACTCGCTTTCCCAAGAAAAGATGACAATTTTCTCGAAGATGAACACAAAGTAGAGACAGGATTGGGAGGAGAATGCCTTTTTAGGGTTTTGAAGTTTAAGCAAGAAAAACTGTATATATATAACTCAGTTTAAAAAGGAAAAAAAAAAAAAAAAAAACCAATCGGCACAAAGGAAAATGAACAGACGCCTCTTTTGAAATCGATAATTGCCAAATATAAGTTAATCTTTTTGAAAAGATAAGATTCCGTTTTTCACGAAAATTATAAATTAACTAAACTAATGATCGTACATTTTCGAGATTTAATATAATAACAACTTACGGTCTATATCCATGAATGTCTGAGTTTGAGGGTCTGAGAGTCTCTAGACTTTAACTTCCTCAAGCTTCAAAATGTTGAGTCTGGAATGGATAATATCGAATTGATTCTTCTCCAACGGCTTTGTGAAAATATCTGCTAGTTGGCTATTTGAATCAACAAATTGAATTGAGATTTCTCCATTTTGAACATGATCTCTAATGAAGTGATGTCGAATCTCTATATGCTTTGCTCTTGAGTGAAGGATTGGATTTTTAGTGAGATTGATTGCGCTGGTGTTGTCACATCTAATCTCTGTGCATGAGTCTTCAATTCCAAAGTCTTGTAGCTGTTGTTTTATCCATAGAATTTGCGAACAACAACTTCCAAGAGCTACATACTCTGCTTCTGTTGTAGAGAGAGCCACAGTACTTTGTTTCCTTGAAAACCAATACACTGTCCTGCTTCCAAGCAACTGGCAAGTTCCCGAAGTGCTCTTTCTATCAACTCTGCAACCGGCCAGATCTGCGTCTGAATATCCCAGAAGATTAAAGTCTCCTTTCTTAGGATACCAAAGACCGATGCTTGAAGATGAAGCAACGTATTTAATAATACGTTTCGTAGCACTGAGATGGGATTCTCTAGGATCTGATTGAAACCTAGCACAGATGCAAACACTCAACAAAATGTCGTCTAGAAGCGTAAGATAAAGAAGTGAGCCAATGATGCTCCTGTACAGCTTTTGATCAACTTTCTTCCCTTCTTTATCTTTGTCTATCTTTAAAGAACTTGACATTGGTATGTCGGTCTTTTTGCACTTTTCCAATCCAAACTTTTTGACAAGATCATTAGCATATTTTTCTTGATGAATAAAAGTTCCTTCCTTCAATTGTTTTATTTGGAGTCCAAGAAAGAAGGTTAATTCTCCCATCATACTCATTTCAAACTCATCCTGCATAGACTTAGAAAATTTCTTGTACAGACTTTCATTAGAGGATCCAAAAATAATATCATCCACATATATTTGAACAAGTAAAAAGCTTTTGTTTTCCTTTTTGATAAATAGAGTAGTATCTACTTTACCTTTAACAAAACCATTATGTATTAAGAACTTACTTAGTCTGTCGTACCAAGCTCGGGGTGCTTACTTTAAACCATACAAAGCCTTTTTCAGTCTGAAGACTGAGTCTGGCTTCTTTAGGTCTTCAAACCCTGGTGGTTGTTTCACATAAACTTCCTCATGGATAAATCCATTTAGGAAGGCACTTTTGACGTCCATTTGGAATAACCTGAAATTTTTATAACAAGCAAACGCAAGTAATAGTCGAATAGCTTCTAACCTTGCTACTGGTGAGTAAGTCTCATCATAGTCTATTCCTTCTTCTTGCGTATATCCCTTGGCCACGAGTCTTGCTTTGTTTCGTACGACTTTTCCTTTCTCATTCATCTTGTTCCTGAACACCCATTTAGCTCCAATAACAGTTTTACCTTTTGGTTTAGATGTCAATTCCCAAACATCATTAATGTTGAACTGTCTGAGCTCTTCTTGCATAACTTCAATCCAGCTTTCATCATATAAAGCTTCTTCTATGCTATTTGGTTCAATTTCAGAAATGAGAGCCACAGCACTAGACTCTTCATGCCTTTTTGATCTGGTGCGAATTCCTTCATTAATTTCGCCGATAATGAGATCTTTGGGATGACCGGACTTATGCTTCCGATTCGGTTGATTTGTCTCGTTGATGATCTCTTTCTTTATTTGAATCTTCACGAACAGCTTGATGCTGGTCTTCTAGAGTCTGAGATGCTTCTTGAGTTGTAAGCTTTGGAGGGTCTCGGAGCGGTTCGACTCTTCATGATGAGTCTAACTGGATTCATCTTGCGTAGAGTCTTGAAATTTGACATTCATTGACTCCTCCACAGACTGACTCTTCTTGTTATAGACTCTGTAGGCTTTGCTTGATGTAGAATATTCAAGGAAGATGCCTTCATCTGATCTTTCTTCAAACTTACCAACTTGATCTTTAGCATTTTTCAATATAAAGCATTTGCAACCGAACACATGAAATTATGAAACAATAGGCTTCTTACCTTTGAATAATTCATAAGGGTTTTCTCTAGAATAAGTCTTAAGAAGACTCTATTGATGATATAGCACGCTGTTGAAACAGCTTCAGCCCAAAATCGTTAAGAAATCTTACTTTCAATTAAAAGAGTTCTAGCCATTTCTTGAAGAGATCTATTCTTTCTTTCCACAACTCCATTTTGCTGAGGAGTATATGGAGAGGAGAACACATGCTTAAAGCCAGATTTATCACAAAATTTTGTAAAATCTTGATTTTCAAATTCACTTCCATGATCTGTTCTTATACTAGAGATAACACATCCTTTTTCATTTTGAACCTTTTTAGCAAATTTCTCAAAATACGAGAAGGTTTCGAACTTACTTGCAAGGAAATATACCTAAGTAAAGCGGGAGTAATCGTCCACAATTACTAGGCAATATTTCTTACCTCCAATGCTCTGGGTTCTGGTTGGTCCGAAGAGATTCATATGCAGCAACTGTAGTACATGATTAGTAGAGACATGATTTATTGGCTTAAATGAATTTCTTACCTGCTTTCCCAGAATACATGGAGTGCATGGATCAGACTTTTGGTATGGTAATTTGGGTAGACCTCGAACAAGCTGCTTTGTAGAGACTTTGGCTAACTGCTTCATGTTGATGTGACCAAGCTTTCTGTGCCATAAGCTTGCTTCGTCTTGAATTGAGATTAAGCATTGCGATTCATCCGGTTTCACATCCAAGAGATAGATGTTTCCATGCCTTCGACCCATGAAAGACTGAGTAGAGTCTTTACGGTTCCAACATATTCCTTCTTGAAAGAAGATCTTAAAACCAGTATCACATAGTTGACTCGATTGAGAAGATTGTAATTGAGTCCTTCCACTAGGGAAACATTACTTATTGTGAGATTTCCAATTTTCACAGTTCCAAATCCCACAATACTTCATTTATCTTGTTTCCTCCAAATGAAAATTTTCCACCATTTACTTGAACAAGCTTTATGAAGCAATTTGAGTCTCCCGTCATGTGTCTTGAGCATCCACCGTCAAGATACCACTTTACCTTTTTCTTGACGGAGACCTGCATTTAAAAGAGAGTCTCAAGCTTTCTTTGGTACCAAAATTTTCTTGGGTCCTTTGGTGTTAGTAAGATAAACGATTAGCCCATACTTTCTTAACAGGTTTCCAAACCATAGGACACTCTTTTTCAAAGTGATCCAGATCGTTGCACTTTGAACACCCGAGGGCATTTCGACCTACGACTTTTACAAAAACCTTCTTGAAATGATTTTTGTAAGCCTCTCTCGAGGGTCTTTGCTTGATTCTTTCTTTTATTTTAGGAAAATCAATCAAGGGAATAGTTTCTGCTGTCATACCTAGACCAGACTTATTGAAGTAAGGTCTTTGAGTTGAAAGAATTTTTTCAAGTTTCTCGGACCCTATAGAAATTTTTTTGGAAATATTCGATAAGTCAGTTTTTAAAAGAGCATTTTCTATCAAAAGATTATCTTCATTTTCTTTAAAAGTGGAAACCTTCAAGTCTAAACTTTTAACTCTTTCTTCTAAAACGTTTTCCTTTTATTTTAGAGCTGAGTTTTCCTTTTTAAGTTCGGAAATTCTTTTGAGAGAAGTCTTAAGACTAAAACACAGTTCATCAATATATTTAGAAACTTTGACAGGAATTTTAAAATCACTTACCTCAAATTCACTGTTTGAGTTTGATCCAGAGTTTGAGTCTGAATCTGATTGCGCCATCAGACATAAGTTGGCATATTCATCATCACTTTCTTCACACTCTGTATCACTCCAGGTTTCGGCTTTGAGAGCCTTTCGAGACTTTTCAGCTTTTCCTTTCTTCTTCTTCAGAAGAGGATAGTTGGGTCTGATGTGTCCCCTTTTCTTACATCCAAAGCAAACTACATCTTTGTTTGACTCATCATCATCAACAGACTTGGTCTGCTGTCTTTGAAAGTTTTGTTTCTTTGAGTTGAACCTTCTTTCTTTTCTATTCAGTTTTCTGAATCTTCTTATCATGAGAGCAAGCTCCTCATCATCCATATCATCTTCAGAATCTGTAACATCAGAATCATCATTCGATTTTAATGCAATGGATTTCTTACCTTTTGGATCTTCGTCTTCATTAATTCGTTCCACTTCATAAGACTGAAGAGTTCCAATCAGCTCCTCGACAGATAGTGGCATAATTCTTTGCGTCTCTCTTATTGAAGTCTTTATGTGATTCCAATCCCTGGAGAGTCCACGCAGTAGCTTGTTTACCTTCATGGGATTAGAAATTTTTTGTCCTTGATTCTCAAGACCATTGACAATATCTGTAAAACGGCTAAACATGTCAGTTATAGATTCTCCTGGTTTCATTTTGAAGGCTTCATATTGACCGAGGGAATGTTAATTCTGGTTTCCTTCATTCGATCTGTTCCTTCATAGGTGATATGTAATCTGTCCCAAACTTCTTTTGCTGTAACACAAGAAGATATTCTGTTATATTCAGTTGGTGACAAAGCACAATATAAAGAGTAAATTGCTTTTGCATCGAGTGCTTGTCTCTTGATTATCTCTTCCGGAGTCATTCCGCTGGTCTCAACAGTTTCTTTCCCTCTTTCAGAGACTGATGCAGCTGTAGGAGTAATTCCTTTTTTCTACAACGTCCCATTCCAGAGGATCCTTTGATCGTAGGAAGGCTTTCATCTTGTTCTTTCAGATGTTGTAATCCTTTCCATCAAAGTAGGGTGGTCTGGTATTGCTTTGCCTTTCCACCAACCCTGGTGCTAGCATACTAGCCATGGATCTTTTACTCTGAAGTAAAACACTTCAAATAAAGTGAGAACACGAGCTCTTATACCAATTGATATAGCTAGTATAAGTACCTAGAGGGGGGTGAATAGGTATATAATATATTTTTTCTCGATAATTGCACAATGCACAATACTAGATAGTTGATATATTTGAGACAAACAATAATCAAAATAAGACTGAGAGAAGGGAAGAGAAAATTGAACACGTGGTTTATAGTAACTATGAACAAAGAGATGTTACAGCGTTGTTCTCCCTTGATTTCTCGGTGTAGATGATCTACCACACTAGCTCAAGGTATCACTAAGTATAGACACTCTTTGTGTATACAACTTCGCTCAAAATGTATCGACTAATAATCAAGGTGCTTCAGACTTTGGAATTTCTCTATCGATCATGCACTAAAGTAACTAGAACGTCTTCCTTTTATACTCCTTTATGCCATCATACCCGTTGGCACTTACCAAAGGAATTCCTCTAATCTACCCGTTGGACGGAATCAATCAAGAAGATCATTCGAGCTATTAAAGAAACCTGACGATAGCCCATCAATCCTGTTCGCCCATACAATCAGGATCTTGGTTTCCAAGAATAGAACCTTCCAAGAATATTTCGTCGACCATCGGATCTTCAAACAATCTTGATTATGAATAAAAGAATCCGTTATATTTATCCAGCCAAGAGATCTTCTCCAGAGGATAGGACTAAATCCTCAACCAAATACTTCGGCTCTGGATTGTCTTCGTCACTGGATTAGAAAAACTGTCAATGAGAATAGTCTTGAGTGCTGAGTCTGGTGATCTGAAAGTCTTCAGACTCTAAATAGAAGGTTTGCAATTATCCAGACTAGACTGATAGAAACGTTTTGTCAGCTTCAAAATATTCTGGAAAGATTTCTCCAACAATATGTAGCTCTTGGAAGCTGCTGCTCTCAAATCTTATGGATACGGCAACAACTAAGAGACTTTGGAATCGAATAATCATGCACCGAGATCACATGTGACAACACCGGCACTATTAATCTTACAAAGAATCCAATTATTCATTCAAGAGCAAAGCATATAGAAATTTGACATCATTTTATTAGAGATCATGTTCAAAATGGAGAAGTTATGATTCAGTTCATTGACTCAAAGAATCAACTGGTGGACATATTTACAAAGCCAGACTGAATATCATATCTTCTATCGGATAAAGTTTGAAGGTACTCAGACTCAAAAATAAAGTCTGAAGGTATTTAGACTCAGAGGTAAAATCTGAAGGTGTTCAGACTCAGAATGACTAAGAGTTACAATTGTAAGTTAATTCTTTCAAAATGCTTAAGGTTTTATTTTTAGATGCTTTTTTGAATTGGTATATTGATATTTCAAATCGTCTCTTGCCAATTTTGTTTTTAGAATTTATCTTTTCAAGATTTGAATTGATGACAATTTTCTTTTTCAAAAAGGCAGTTTTTCATTTTTTTTTTTTTTTTTTTTTTTTTTGGAAAAGGCAGTTTTTACTTTTTCCTTTACTACGCTTTGTATTCTTTGATTTACCTACTATAAATACTATCGATTGTTGTCTTATTCGTTTTCACTCTCAAACCCCAGAATACAAAACTCTCACTTGCTTTCACTTTCACTCTTGTTTAATCCCAAAAGATTTCATCTTTTTTGAGCAAGTAAAAGAATTTCTCCCTTAGAATGACAATGTATTTGAGAAAGTCTTTGAGGATTGTGAACAGGGGACCACAATGCATGTCCAAGGGTCCTACCCACTTCAATCTTACCAAGGAAGATGATTCTTCTCAACAACAACAACCGAGTCAGCAACAACATTCTCAACAGCGTTAGTCTCCTCAAGTGCCTCAACCAGAAGAAGAAATAGTGGAAGACATTGAACTTGTAAGAACGCTAAGACCCAATGTTGCTTTCTCGCTTTACTCTAAGTTGAAGGAAGGACGCACTTCTATGTCGTTGATTGATGAGTTTTTGAGAGAAAGAGGTTTCAAGAATGAAACTTTATTTTTGCGGGAGATGGAGAAGTTAGGAGTTGCAGAAAAAGGGTCGGTTGAAAAGGCCTTTGAAAATTTTCCTAGTGATTTGCGGTTTGGCATTGCTAATCAACCATAAGGACAGGACGACGACGAACGACTGTTTACACATTTTCAGCCTAGGATGGGAGTGGATGTTAATGCTGTTTGTGATGAAGCAAGTATTTTCCGCTCTAAGGAGCACCAGAAAGTCTACTACAATTTGCTGAAAAGAGGGGTTATGAACCCTAGGAGTGTTGACTTTGATTTTCTCAATTTTGTACAAGTAAAGTTGAGGGAGAAGTTTGCACTTCTTCAATTGGAATGTTTTGTTATGAATCTACAATTGCTTATCGTTCTTGGATGCGAATAGATTCTCTTTCACTGTCAGAGATAAGGAATTTTTGGTGGATGTGGACACTTTGGCTGACGTAATTGGGGTGGAAAGAACGAGTTTCCAACCAATTAGTGTGTCCGTTGCTCACGCTTCGTTGGAATTGGTACAAGATAGGCGTGTCGATGGCAAGATCTCCTACACTAGGTTGAATGCTTCCAACGTCTTGTTGCACAAGATCGTGATCAATTGCATCCGTCCAAAATCTACATCAGAGACTGATGTCTCTCATTCCAAAGCAAAATTGATGTTTGCTATCAACCCTAGCCGCAAATTCTCTCAACCTCACACCATCTTGTTTCATATAGGATAATGGTGAAAGACAAGGGACAACTCCCTTATTCTGCTCTTATCACACGCCTTTTTAGGCATTTCAAAATTCACATTCCTGCACCTTTGTGTTTGACAAACATTACTTCGATGGTGATTGGTTTTAAAATGATCACAAAAATGCATCTGAAGGAGCTTAACAAGGTGTTGGAGTGAATGAATGAGAAGTCTCCCGTCAAGGTGAAACAAGACTCTGCCATAGCAAAGAGGAAAGGCAAGGATCCCATGCATGCTCTAGCGAAAAGGAAGAGAACTCTTATCTTGCAAGATGAAGAAGTTGAGGATGAGATGACTATTTCAGCCTTGAGAAACTTGAAGAGTTTTGTTAGTCGTCAAGAGACAAGAGAAGAGCCAGAGGAGAGAGAGAGGAGAGAAAGAGAAGAGACAGAGAAGGAAGAAGAAGAACAGAGGAGGACAAGGAAGAAGAAGAAGGAAGAGAAGCAGGAGAGAAAGAAGGAGAAGAAGAGGAAGACAAGGGTCGAGAAGACTCTTTTGAGCTAACCTTGGCTGTTTCTTTGTCAAGCAATTCTAAGAAGACAGGGAATGGAACTGCTGGAGTGCAAGGTAAAGAACAGCATCACTCTGAAGCTGAAGTTGAACAGGAGGAAGGATTCACTACTTCACCTGAAGGCACAAAGATAGGGGGAGCTGCTGAAAAGAAAGGTATTTATTCATCTGTATTTACTAGTGATGTGAGTTGTTCTGCTGCAGATCTAGATGACCTTAAGTTATCCTGAAGAAAACTTAGAGGCATCCACTCCTTGTCTTGGTGGATGAATTGCTGATGATCCATATAGTTTCAAAACTATTGGAACACAATCGGTTGGACCCAGTGCCGCACTAGAACAAATAGCAGACTTTTCAAGATTGTTGGACATCCTTTTGGACTTAAGGTGTCAGCAATATGGTATGGAGTATGAGATGAAGGATCTCAAGAAGGCTGTCCTAGGTACTTCAGTGTCTTTACGAGATCAGCTACTCGCCCTGAAGACTCAAGTGCAGAATAATGTGAAGGGTGAAGACTTACAGCCATTGAAGGAGACCCTTGCAAAGCTTAAGAAGACAGTGAATTCAATGGGAGAATTCCAGCTTGTTCGCCTGCTCAAACAGCCATGACTATGACCCTACTCTTTTCAAACAACATTTTTATTTGTTCTCCACTTTTTGCTGTTGACAAAAAGAGGGAGAATGGTGCATATTTAATTTTGATTTTGGTTTGGATTTGGTTTTTGGATTGATTTTCTTTTGGACTGATTTTTGTTTGTGGTTTGGAATTTTTACTTTAGACTATTGAAGTACTTTGATTTGATCTTTTGATGCTTGTAGTAACTTAGGCCGTGACACTGATTATGGTAGGATGGTTATCTTGCAGGATTGATTTTCTTTTATGTGGTTGCAGAATTGACACTATCATTGTCCTAATCAACTTATTTTTTATCAGATATCATGTCTTGCTTAAGTGTTGTTTTGTAGGTCAAAAGCCTTCAAATTTGCAGGAATGTTTTTTCACCATCAAAAAGGGGAAGATTGTTGGAGAAAACTCATTGTTTTAAAGCTGATAAAATATTTCCATCAGTCTAGTCTGAAGACTTCCAGACCCAAGCGTTAAAGTTTGAAGAACTCCAGACTCTATTATCAAAGTTTGAAGACTGCTAGACTCAAGACTTAAGTCTGCCCTCAGTGACAGTTTCGGATGAAGAAAGAAGACTTATCTAGATGACGGATTATCTTCAAGGATTGATTCGTATGGTTTTTTGGAAGACCTTATGGCTGGATACAACATCGGTATGATTGATTATCCTTATTGGATTCTACTCTGATTTGAAGTTCGTTTGAAAGGCGAGCAAACTTGGAAGGTTCTGTTTATGGAAACCAAAGATCCTGATTGTATGGGCGAATAGGATTGACGGGCTTTCATCACCAACCAATCAACAACTTGAGATCACCTTAATTGATTATGTCCAATGGGTAGATTGGAAGAGTTCCTTTGGAAAGTGCCAATGGTCGTGAAGGCATGAAGGAGTATTTAAGGTGGACTCTATAGTTGTTTGAGGTAGTGCTTGAAAGAAGAATTTCAAAGTCTGAATCTCTGTAGTTCCTTGCTCTTTCATTCTTTGAGCTTAAATTGTATACAAAAGAGAGAAGCACATAGTGAGATTTTGTGAAGAGACTAAGCTGAGACTCTCAATTGAGGAAGTCGAAGATCACGAGCTATATAACCTCTTTTGATTCATAGTGGAATCCAGCCAATGGGCTGTCAGCGCGGGAGAGTGGACGTAGGCTTGGATTAAGCCGAACCACAATAAACCTTGTGTTTGAATTCTCTTATCCTAATCTCTTTATTTATTTGCAGCTCTACTTAATTGTTTTATAGAACTAGTTAAAACTGTTTACATCCAGAGTTTATTATCATCCATAGGCAATCCAATTTATTAAGTCTTGCAAAAAAGTTTTTGTACACCTATTCACCCCCTTTAGGTGTGCATACCAGCCCTTTCAGCTTGGAGCCTTATGTATAGGTATCATAAGTAACTCTCAGCTAGGACACATGTTAATTTTTATAGGCCTTTCTGTTTGAAATAACAGCGTCGAAAAACTACTCTGACAAATCTTTTTCTTTTTCTTGTGGTGGCTATGTAAAATTTTCACAGGTGGAGAAGCCTAGTGATCTCTATGCTGGCGAAATGGATCACAATACCCAGGAGAAAAGTTATAGTTTTCTTCGTGCAAGTGTAGGATATTGCTCGAAATGTGGGTCCCGTTGTGACCTGGAATCTTCTCGCCTGATGGTGAGCAAAGCTTTGGGAAATATTAAAAAGTAATTTGGTGTATTTCCATGAAGGTTTTGCCTTTGGTATTTTCGATAAGGACTTAGTGTGGAGTGGTTACTGCAAGGTACGAAGTTATCTCCTGATGAATTCGAGTAAATCTGGGCGGTATTTTGCATAGTTGGGTGCATACAAAAGAGCATTAAAAGTGAACTTGCCAATTTAATTTTTTGTTTTACACTAAGATTCTTTTCTAACTAGCACTAGAATTTGCAAATCGCTCCTTGCATGCATCACCTATTATTTCATCTGTAAGAGCTTTTCACATATTGACAGGTTGACGTATGGAATTACTTGAAAAGAACTGTCGAGTTCTTGACTTTCTAATGCTTTAGAATCTCTCGATCAGCTGATGAAAATGTTGCATGCATATAACAAAAGTATTGCAGAAGTAAGTTCCTCCACTTCACCATTTCCTTATCCTGTTTTTCTTGAGTGATTGTCTAATCTTATTTTGTAATAAAAAAGCATTAACATGTTGAGTTTTGAAGGGTAACAAATTTCATGTAAATATGTCAAAACTACAAAACTACATTCGAAGGTAGAGGACGGCATAGGACAAGCATTTTGCTTCATTGGAGAGCTGCATTGCGTGATGGAGCACTACAAATCATCAATTCAGGTATATATATGGTTGTGGGCGCTTGAAATCTTTTTAAGCCTTCAACAATCATATTCTTTTTATCATTTTTGGTCATAACAATCGTGCTCTTGTTTGAGTTTGCATAATAGCCTTAACTTGAGATTCGATACTAAGAAGCTTGATGATCTTAAACAAATGTGTTGGTTTTATTTGGTTTTTTTGCATCCAATTGTGAACCATATGCACTTGAATATCGGACTTTTAAGGTCCTACTGAAAAGACATAGGTAACATTCTAACAGCAGAAATTACTAGGAATACCGTGATTTCTAAGATCTACACTGATTTTCCATCAGTGCTTTATTGGCTTATCACTCGCAGTTTGTTTCACCTGCCTACTCATCCTTGATATTGAAAACACTAGTTAAATGTGAAGGGTAGATGATGCAGACAAAATCCATTCCCTACCATTAGTAAATTCTCCTATTCACACAAGAGGATGATTGAGATTGGGAGATTTATGAATTCACTTTGTACAATGTCAACATTTTGCATAAATTCACCATATCCATGTTTGCACAAGTCTTGAATATTAGCAGACTATTCTTTTCGTGAGTTAATAGTCAAGTTTGAGAGATTATGACTTGACTTGCCACGATGTTAGACTGTTCTGTTGAACTTTAAATTCCATAGTTGGTTTTTTAATTTTCTTAGTTCTCTTTTCCAGCTTCCTTATGATGTTTGTTTTTGTAGCCTAGTAAGGTTGATGACAAAAGGTGGTAGGGACATAGGCCTTTTTGCTAAGATAAAACTAAGGATGCTGTGTGGCAAAAGGAAGTGTTTGGTACCATCATATTTACCATGTAAGAGTATAGATTCCTGTACTGGAAATTTATTTCCCACGAATATGAGAAGTACAATTGGAACGAATGACTTTTACGTATTGCTTTTTGTTTCCTCTGCTTGTATGGAGGTGGCCCATGCTTTCGACAAGCCTTGTTATAGTGGGCTGAGAGGAATCTAGGTTTACCTAGATCATGGTCACTTTGGTATGAAAAACGCATCATGACGCTGAACGTCACTTATCAAATACGTGATACAATAGATGTAAGCTTCTTTGGGTTGCTTTCAAAACAAGGCATGATTATTTAGTTATTTGCACTGAACATCAGTCTAAAAAATATATTTGATGATTGGTTGCTGTCACAACTTTTATTTTGCCGTCAAGTGAAAAAAGAAGAGGTTTAGGGGTACTGTCTAAAGAGGTGGGGCAATGGCCCTAGATTAGGTACAGACTCTCCTAAGCCAATACCTCGCGTGACATTGGATTTTGTATTTAAGTTCTTAACAACCTAAGTATTTCTAGGAGTCGCCATTAGTCTATTGGGGTCGACTAGAAATCAATCGAGACATGGAAGTATTGTCTTGATTCCTACGCAACTAGAGATTTCTAGGAATGAGGATTTGTTTATGCTAATATTTCTATTAGCGCCCTTGCGGTGTCACTAATTTGGAAAGTTATTTATCTAAATGGCCACATATTATTGATTACCAATTATAATACTTATGAAAGCCGCTAAATGTCCATGCAAATGTTTTCGTGGGTTTGTTTTCCTTAATGTCTAGACTAATACCAACCTAATTTAGGAAAAAAAAAGAAATTTACAGTCAAATTATTGAAAAGTGATGCGGTAAGTAAACATCTAAGAAATTGAAATGACTTGAAAGAAAATGTGGAAAAGGAAAACCTGATACAAGTATGGCAAATATTATTACATGGCATTGTTATCATGCCTTAAGATAGGACCCCTATGAGCAAAATGTGAATTTAAGTATGCATGAAATTACTCTAGACAATTTTAATTTATACAAAGTGGTTTTTTTTATTTACAAAAATGGTTATAAAGTATCACAATAGCATCAAATTAGGACAACGACTTTATAAAATTAGGAAAATCTCAGTAATGTCATTTATGCCCTAATTTGATACTATCTAACATTTTTTGAAATATAATTTTCGAAATTTTCAGTTTTTTCTTTTTTTATTTTTCTTATTTTTTAAAAATTCCCTAAATGATCGATGCTAACATGGAACAACTCAGTACATGAATATCACAATAATCAACCTCAAATAGACCGTTTTAAGATTGAAACTTGGTTTGGGCATTTCGTCGAATGATTGGTGTGCATCAACCTACCTTTGGCAATTTCCCTGAGCCGTATTTGTGAGCTTCAATCTCAACCCATGAGCAATATTCTGTGAAATTAAAGTATCAATGTTATACTACCACATGCAAAGAGTAATATTAGATAGAAATCATAGCTTGAAACACATAAGAACCAAGTCGAAATCGGTCTCTAATATGCGGGTATAAGTTGATTTTGCAAATCTAAGTTTGAACCCAAGTCAAGCAAACATGTTGCATGCCTAGATTCATGCCTTGACACTCATCACATATGAGATCTACTGGAAACATTACTTAATCCGAGTGAAAGTAGGTAACATGGACTTTCAAATGCAACAAACATCACAGAGAATGATCAACCGACCACATCGAAATGACCTCTCCAAGAAGTACACATGCAAAATCCATATTGACCAGTCACGAATCAATTGGATAGGCTTGGTTTTTGGCTCAAGTTTTAGATGATCTCATGGTTCACCAAGAATTTAAAGATCAAACCAAGCTGACCTCAGCATCATTTGTACTCCTATTTATCATCCATCAAGCTCATGAAGAAAAAAATACACATGTAAAGGAGAGTAGCAAGACAAGCATATAGGGCTATTGAAGAGGTTTCAAACACTTAAGAAAAATTCTAGCCTTAGAGAAAAATTTTCCAGCCTGGTTTTCCGCTTGATTTTTCACTGTTAAAACAAATTCAAACTTGACCAAAAGTACATCTAGGATTCTTACATTGCTTCATAGTTTATTTTGCAATAGCTCTTCAACGAGGCAACCAAGAAATTATATTCCGAGCGCACGTAAAAGTTGGCTCCGACAAACTAGAAAAGGAGAAATGCAAAGAAAAAGCAACCCTCACCCATGACCAACTGGGCAAAAGACTTAAGAAAATTATCATATACTTGCCATGCTAGAAGGGTACTAATTTGATAAAATTTCAAAGAACTTCACGATCTCCATTTACGACATGCAAACTAAATTTTGAAATTTCAAACTCTCATTAAAGGTTTTCGCTAATTATGGCCATAAATTCATGACAATTTGATTTCTCCCTTTTAGGGTTTAGGGTTTAGGGTTTGGGGTTTAGGGTTTTAGGGTTTAGGGTTTTAGGGTTTAGGGTATAGGGTTTAGGGTTTAGGGTTTAGGGTATAGGGTTTAGGGTATAGGGTATAGGGTATAGGGGTATAGGGTATAGGGTTTAGGGTATAGGGTTTTGGGGTTTAGGGTATAGGGTATAGGGTATAGGGTATAGGGTATAGGGTATAGGGTATAGGGTATAGGGTATAGGGTATAGGGTATAGGGTATAGGGTATAGGGTATAGGGTATAGGGTATAGGGTATAGGGTATAGGGTATAGGGTATAGGGTATAGGGTATAGGGTATAGGGTATAGGGTATAGGGTATAGAGGCCCAGGCCCAGGCCCAGGCCCAGGCCCAGGCCCAGGCCCAGGCCCAGGCCCAGGCCCAGGCCCAGGCCAGGCCCAGGCCCAGGCCCAGGCCCAGGCCCAGGCCCAGGCCCAGGCCCAGGCCCAGGCCCAGGCCCAGGCCCAGGCCCAGGCCCAGGCCCAGGCCCAGGCCCAGGCCCAGGCCCAGGCCCAGGCCCAGGCCCAGGCCCAGGCCCAGGCCCAGGCCCAGGCCCAGGCCCAGGCCCAGGCCCAGGCCCAGGCCCAGGCCCAGGCCCAGGCCCAGGCCCAGGCCCAGGCCCAGGCCCAGGCCCAGGCCCAGGCCCAGGCCCAGGCCCAGGCCCAGGCCCAGGCCCAGGCCCAGGCCCAGGCCCAGGCCCAGGCCCAGGCCCAGGCCCAGGCCCAGGCCCAGGCCCAGGCCCAGGCCCAGGCCCAGGCCCAGGCCCAGGCCCAGGCCCAGGCCCAGGCCCAGGCCCAGGCCCAGGCCCAGGCCCAGGCCCAGGCCCAGGCCCAGGCCCAGGCCCAGGCCCAGGCCCAGGCCCAGGCCCAGGCCCAGGCCCAGGCCCAGGCCCAGGCCCAGGCCCAGGGCCCAGGCCCAGGCCCAGGCCCAGGCCCAGGCCCAGGCCCAGGCCCAGGCCCAGGCCCAGGCCCAGGCCTAGGCCCAGGCCCAGGCCCAGGCCCAGGCCCAGGCCCAGGCCCAGGCCCAGGCCCAGGCCCAGGCCCAGGCCCAGGCCCAGGCCCAGGCCCAGGCCCAGGCCCAGGCCCAGGCCCAGGCCCAGGCCCAGGCCCAGGCCCAGGCCCAGGCCCAGGCCCAGGCCCAGGCCCAGGCCCAGGCCCAGGCCCAGGCCCAGGCCCAGGCCCAGGCCCAGGCCCAGGCCCAGGCCCAGGCCCAGGCCCAGGCCCAGGCCCAGGCCCAGGCCCAGGCCCAGGCCCAGGCCCAGGCCCAGGCCCAGGCCCAGGCCCAGGCCCAGGCCCAGGCCCAGGCCCAGGCCCAGGCCCAGGCCCAGGCCCAGGCCCAGGCCCAGGCCCAGGCCCAGGCCCAGGCCCAGGCCCAGGCCCAGGCCCAGGCCCAGGCCCAGGCCCAGGCCCAGGCCCAGGCCCAGGCCCAGGCCCAGGCCCAGGCCCAGGCCCAGGCCCAGGCCCAGGGCCCAGGCCCAGGCCCAGGCCCAGGCCCAGGCCCAGGCCCAGGCCCAGGCCCAGGCCCAGGCCCAGGCCCAGGCCCAGGCCCAGGCCCAGGCCCAGGCCCAGGCCCAGGCCCAGGCCCAGGCCCAGGCCCAGGCCCAGGCCCAGGCCCAGGCCCAGGCCCAGGCCCAGGCCCAGGCCCAGGCCCAGGCCCAGGCCCAGGCCCAGGCCCAGGCCCAGGCCCAGGCCCAGGCCCAGGCCCAGGCCCAGGCCCAGGCCCAGGCCCAGGCCCAGGCCCAGGCCCAGGCCCAGGCCCAGGCCCAGGCCCAGGCCCAGGCCCAGGCCCAGGCCCAGGCCCAGGCCCAGGCCCAGGCCCAGGCCCAGGCCCAGGCCCAGGCCCAGGCCCAGGCCCAGGCCCAGGCCCAGGCCCAGGCCCAGGCCCAGGCCCAGGCCCAGGCCCAGGCCCAGGCCCAGGCCCAGGCCCAGGCCCAGGCCCAGGCCCAGGCCCAGGCCCAGGCCCAGGCCCAGGCCCAGGCCCAGGCCCAGGCCCAGGCCCAGGCCCAGGCCCAGGCCCAGGCCCAGGCCCAGGCCCAGGCCCAGGCCCAGGCCCAGGCCCAGGCCCAGGCCCAGGCCCAGGCCCAGGCCCAGGCCCAGGCCCAGGCCCAGGCCCAGGCCCAGGCCCAGGCCCAGGCCCAGGCCCAGGCCCAGGCCCAGGCCCAGGCCCAGGCCCAGGCCCAGGCCCAGGCCCAGGCCCAGGCCCAGGCCCAGGCCCAGGCCCAGGCCCAGGCCCAGGCCCAGGCCCAGGCCCAGGCCCAGGCCCAGGCCCAGGCCCAGGCCCAGGCCCAGGCCCAGGCCCAGGCCCAGGCCCAGGCCCAGGCCCAGGCCCAGGCCCAGGCCCAGGCCCAGGCCCAGGCCCAGGCCCAGGCCCAGGCCCAGGCCCAGGCCCAGGCCCAGGCCCAGGCCCAGGCCCAGGCCCAGGCCCAGGCCCAGGCCCAGGCCCAGGCCCAGGCCCAGGCCCAGGCCCAGGCCCAGGCCCAGGCCCAGGCCCAGGCCCAGGCCCAGGCCCAGGCCCAGGCCCAGGCCCAGGCCCAGGCCCAGGCCCAGGCCCAGGCCCAGGCCCAGGCCCAGGCCCAGGCCCAGGCCCAGGCCCAGGCCCAGGCCCAGGCCCAGGCCCAGGCCCAGGCCCAGGCCCAGGCCCAGGCCCAGGCCCAGGCCCAGGCCCAGGCCCAGGCCCAGGCCCAGGCCCAGGCCCAGGCCCAGGCCCAGGCCCAGGCCCAGGCCCAGGCCCAGGCCCAGGCCCAGGCCCAGGCCCAGGCCCAGGCCCAGGCCCAGGCCCAGGCCCAGGCCCAGGCCCAGGCCCAGGCCCAGGCCCAGGCCCAGGCCCAGGCCCAGGCCCAGGCCCAGGCCCAGGCCCAGGCCCAGGCCCAGGCCCAGGCCCAGGCCCAGGCCCAGGCCCAGGCCCAGGCCCAGGCCCAGGCCCAGGCCCAGGCCCAGGCCCAGGCCCAGGCCCAGGCCCAGGCCCAGGCCCAGGCCCAGGCCCAGGCCCAGGCCCAGGCCCAGGCCCAGGCCCAGGCCCAGGCCCAGGCCCAGGCCCAGGCCCAGGCCCAGGCCCAGGCCCAGGCCCAGGCCCAGGCCCAGGCCCAGGCCCAGGCCCAGGCCCAGGCCCAGGCCCAGGCCCAGGCCCAGGCCCAGGCCCAGGCCCAGGCCCAGGCCCAGGCCCAGGCCCAGGCCCAGGCCCAGGCCCAGGCCCAGGCCCAGGCCCAGGCCCAGGCCCAGGCCCAGGCCCAGGCCCAGGCCCAGGCCCAGGCCCAGGCCCAGGCCCAGGCCCAGGCCCAGGCCCAGGCCCAGGCCCAGGCCCAGGCCCAGGCCCAGGCCCAGGCCCAGGCCCAGGCCCAGGCCCAGGCCCAGGCCCAGGCCCAGGCCCAGGCCCAGGCCCAGGCCCAGGCCCAGGCCCAGGCCCAGGCCCAGGCCCAGGCCCAGGCCCAGGGCCCAGGCCCAGGCCCAGGCCCAGGCCCAGGCCCAGGCCCAGGCCCAGGCCCAGGCCCAGGCCCAGGCCCAGGCCCAGGCCCAGGCCCAGGCCCAGGCCCAGGCCCAGGCCCAGGCCCAGGCCCAGGCCCAGGCCCAGGCCCAGGCCCAGGCCCAGGCCCAGGCCCAGGCCCAGGCCCAGGCCCAGGCCCAGGCCCAGGCCCAGGCCCAGGCCCAGGCCCAGGCCCAGGCCCAGGCCCAGGCCCAGGCCCAGGCCCAGGCCCAGGCCCAGGCCCAGGCCCAGGCCCAGGCCCAGGCCCAGGCCCAGGCCCAGGCCCAGGCCCAGGCCCAGGCCCAGGCCCAGGCCCAGGCCCAGGCCCAGGCCCAGGCCCAGGCCCAGGCCCAGGCCCAGGCCCAGGCCCAGGCCCAGGCCCAGGCCCAGGCCCAGGCCCAGGCCCAGGCCCAGGCCCAGGCCCAGGCCCAGGCCCAGGCCCAGGCCCAGGCCCAGGCCCAGGCCCAGGCCCAGGCCCAGGCCCAGGCCCAGGCCCAGGCCCAGGCCCAGGCCCAGGCCCAGGCCCAGGCCCAGGCCCAGGCCCAGGCCCAGGCCCAGGCCCAGGCCCAGGCCCAGGCCCAGGCCCAGGCCCAGGCCCAGGCCCAGGCCCAGGCCCAGGCCCAGGCCCAGGCCCAGGCCCAGGCCCAGGCCCAGGCCCAGGCCCAGGCCCAGGCCCAGGCCCAGGCCCAGGCCCAGGCCCAGGCCCAGGCCCAGGCCCAGGCCCAGGCCCAGGCCCAGGCCCAGGCCCAGGCCCAGGCCCAGGCCCAGGCCCAGGCCCAGGCCCAGGCCCAGGCCCAGGCCCAGGCCCAGGCCCAGGCCCAGGCCCAGGCCCAGGCCCAGGCCCAGGCCCAGGCCCAGGCCCAGGCCCAGGCCCAGGCCCAGGCCCAGGCCCAGGCCCAGGCCCAGGCCCAGGCCCAGGCCCAGGCCCAGGCCCAGGCCCAGGCCCAGGCCCAGGCCCAGGCCCAGGCCCAGGCCCAGGCCCAGGCCCAGGCCCAGGCCCAGGCCCAGGCCCAGGCCCAGGCCCAGGCCCAGGCCCAGGCCCAGGCCCAGGCCCAGGCCCAGGCCCAGGCCCAGGCCCAGGCCCAGGCCCAGGCCCAGGCCCAGGCCCAGGCCCAGGCCCAGGCCCAGGCCCAGGCCCAGGCCCAGGCCCAGGCCCAGGCCCAGGCCCAGGCCCAGGCCCAGGCCCAGGCCCAGGCCCAGGCCCAGGCCCAGGCCCAGGCCCAGGCCCAGGCCCAGGCCCAGGCCCAGGCCCAGGCCCAGGCCCAGGCCCAGGCCCAGGCCCAGGCCCAGGCCCAGGCCCAGGCCCAGGCCCAGGCCCAGGCCCAGGCCCAGGCCCAGGCCCAGGCCCAGGCCCAGGCCCAGGCCCAGGCCCAGGCCCAGGCCCAGGCCCAGGCCCAGGCCCAGGCCCAGGCCCAGGCCCAGGCCCAGGCCCAGGCCCAGGCCCAGGCCCAGGCCCAGGCCCAGGCCCAGGCCCAGGCCCAGGCCCAGGCCCAGGCCCAGGCCCAGGCCCAGGCCCAGGCCCAGGCCCAGGCCCAGGGCCCAGGCCCAGGCCCAGGCCCAGGCCCAGGCCCAGGCCCAGGCCCAGGCCCAGGCCCAGGCCCAGGCCCAGGCCCAGGCCCAGGCCCAGGCCCAGGCCCAGGCCCAGGCCCAGGCCCAGGCCCAGGCCCAGGCCCAGGCCCAGGCCCAGGCCCAGGCCCAGGCCCAGGCCCAGGCCCAGGCCCAGGCCCAGGCCCAGGCCCAGGCCCAGGCCCAGGCCCAGGCCCAGGCCCAGGCCCAGGCCCAGGCCCAGGCCCAGGCCCAGGCCCAGGCCCAGGCCCAGGCCCAGGCCCAGGCCCAGGCCCAGGCCCAGGCCCAGGCCCAGGCCCAGGCCCAGGCCCAGGCCCAGGCCCAGGCCCAGGCCCAGGCCCAGGCCCAGGCCCAGGCCCAGGCCCAGGCCCAGGCCCAGGCCCAGGCCCAGGCCCAGGCCCAGGCCCAGGCCCAGGCCCAGGCCCAGGCCCAGGCCCAGGCCCAGGCCCAGGCCCAGGCCCAGGCCCAGGCCCAGGCCCAGGCCCAGGCCCAGGCCCAGGCCCAGGCCCAGGCCCAGGCCCAGGCCCAGGCCCAGGCCCAGGCCCAGGCCCAGGCCCAGGCCCAGGCCCAGGCCCAGGCCCAGGCCCAGGCCCAGGCCCAGGCCCAGGCCCAGGCCCAGGCCCAGGCCCAGGCCCAGGCCCAGGCCCAGGCCCAGGCCCAGGCCCAGGCCCAGGCCCAGGCCCAGGCCCAGGCCCAGGCCCAGGCCCAGGCCCAGGCCCAGGCCCAGGCCCAGGCCCAGGCCCAGGCCCAGGCCCAGGCCCAGGCCCAGGCCCAGGCCCAGGCCCAGGCCCAGGCCCAGGCCCAGGCCCAGGCCCAGGCCCAGGCCCAGGCCCAGGCCCAGGCCCAGGCCCAGGCCCAGGCCCAGGCCCAGGCCCAGGCCCAGGCCCAGGCCCAGGCCCAGGCCCAGGCCCAGGCCCAGGCCCAGGCCCAGGCCCAGGCCCAGGCCCAGGCCCAGGCCCAGGCCCAGGCCCAGGCCCAGGCCCAGGCCCAGGCCCAGGCCCAGGCCCAGGCCCAGGCCCAGGCCCAGGCCCAGGCCCAGGCCCAGGCCCAGGCCCAGGCCCAGGCCCAGGCCCAGGCCCAGGCCCAGGCCCAGGCCCAGGCCCAGGCCCAGGCCCAGGCCCAGGCCCAGGCCCAGGCCCAGGCCCAGGCCCAGGCCCAGGCCCAGGCCCAGGCCCAGGCCCAGGCCCAGGCCCAGGCCCAGGCCCAGGCCCAGGCCCAGGCCCAGGCCCAGGCCCAGGCCCAGGCCCAGGCCCAGGCCCAGGCCCAGGCCCAGGCCCAGGCCCAGGCCCAGGCCCAGGCCCAGGCCCAGGCCCAGGCCCAGGCCCAGGCCCAGGCCCAGGCCCAGGCCCAGGCCCAGGCCCAGGCCCAGGCCCAGGCCCAGGCCCAGGCCCAGGCCCAGGCCCAGGCCCAGGCCCAGGCCCAGGCCCAGGCCCAGGCCCAGGCCCAGGCCCAGGCCCAGGCCCAGGCCCAGGCCCAGGCCCAGGCCCAGGCCCAGGCCCAGGCCCAGGCCCAGGCCCAGGCCCAGGCCCAGGCCCAGGCCCAGGCCCAGGCCCAGGCCCAGGCCCAGGCCCAGGCCCAGGCCCAGGCCCAGGCCCAGGCCCAGGCCCAGGCCCAGGCCCAGGCCCAGGCCCAGGCCCAGGCCCAGGCCCAGGCCCAGGCCCAGGCCCAGGCCCAGGCCCAGGCCCAGGCCCAGGCCCAGGCCCAGGCCCAGGCCCAGGCCCAGGCCCAGGCCCAGGCCCAGGCCCAGGCCCAGGCCCAGGCCCAGGCCCAGGCCCAGGCCCAGGCCCAGGCCCAGGCCCAGGCCCAGGCCCAGGCCAGGCCCAGGCCCAGGCCCAGGCCCAGGCCCAGGCCCAGGCCCAGGCCCAGGCCCAGGCCCAGGCCCAGGCCCAGGCCCAGGCCCAGGCCCAGGCCCAGGCCCAGGCCCAGGCCCAGGCCCAGGCCCAGGCCCAGGCCCAGGCCCAGGCCCAGGCCCAGGCCCAGGCCCAGGCCCAGGCCCAGGGCCCAGGCCCAGGCCCAGGCCCAGGCCCAGGCCCAGGCCCAGGCCCAGGCCCAGGCCCAGGCCCAGGCCCAGGCCCAGGCCCAGGCCCAGGCCCAGGCCCAGGCCCAGGCCCAGGCCCAGGCCCAGGCCCAGGCCCAGGCCCAGGCCCAGGCCCAGGCCCAGGCCCAGGCCCAGGCCCAGGCCCAGGCCCAGGCCCAGGCCCAGGCCCAGGCCCAGGCCCAGGCCCAGGCCCAGGCCCAGGCCCAGGCCCAGGCCCAGGCCCAGGCCCAGGCCCAGGCCCAGGCCCAGGCCCAGGCCCAGGCCCAGGCCCAGGCCCAGGCCCAGGCCCAGGGCCCAGGCCCAGGCCCAGGCCCAGGCCCAGGCCCAGGCCCAGGCCCAGGCCCAGGCCCAGGCCCAGGCCCAGGCCCAGGCCCAGGCCCAGGCCCAGGCCCAGGCCCAGGCCCAGGCCCAGGCCCAGGCCCAGGCCCAGGCCCAGGCCCAGGCCCAGGCCCAGGCCCAGGCCCAGGCCCAGGCCCAGGCCCAGGCCCAGGCCCAGGCCCAGGCCCAGGCCCAGGCCCAGGCCCAGGCCCAGGCCCAGGCCCAGGCCCAGGCCCAGGCCCAGGCCCAGGCCCAGGCCCAGGCCCAGGCCCAGGCCCAGGCCCAGGCCCAGGCCCAGGCCCAGGCCCAGGCCCAGGCCCAGGCCCAGGCCCAGGCCCAGGCCCAGGCCCAGGCCCAGGCCCAGGCCCAGGCCCAGGCCCAGGCCCAGGCCCAGGCCCAGGCCCAGGCCCAGGCCCAGGCCCAGGCCCAGGCCCAGGCCCAGGCCCAGGCCCAGGCCCAGGCCCAGGCCCAGGCCCAGGCCCAGGCCCAGGCCCAGGCCCAGGCCCAGGCCCAGGCCCAGGCCCAGGCCCAGGCCCAGGCCCAGGCCCAGGCCCAGGCCCAGGCCCAGGCCCAGGCCCAGGCCCAGGCCCAGGCCCAGGCCCAGGCCCAGGCCCAGGCCCAGGCCCAGGCCCAGGCCCAGGCCCAGGCCCAGGCCCAGGCCCAGGCCCAGGCCCAGGCCCAGGCCCAGGCCCAGGCCCAGGCCCAGGCCCAGGCCCAGGCCCAGGCCCAGGCCCAGGCCCAGGCCCAGGCCCAGGCCCAGGCCCAGGCCCAGGCCCAGGCCCAGGCCCAGGCCCAGGCCCAGGCCCAGGCCCAGGCCCAGGCCCAGGCCCAGGCCCAGGCCCAGGCCCAGGCCCAGGCCCAGGCCCAGGCCCAGGCCCAGGCCCAGGCCCAGGCCCAGGCCCAGGCCCAGGCCCAGGCCCAGGCCCAGGCCCAGGCCCAGGCCCAGGCCCAGGCCCAGGCCCAGGCCCAGGCCCAGGCCCAGGCCCAGGCCCAGGCCCAGGCCCAGGCCCAGGCCCAGGCCCAGGCCCAGGCCCAGGCCCAGGCCCAGGCCCAGGCCCAGGCCCAGGCCCAGGCCCAGGCCCAGGCCCAGGCCCAGGCCCAGGCCCAGGCCCAGGCCCAGGCCCAGGCCCAGGCCCAGGCCCAGGCCCAGGCCCAGGCCCAGGCCCAGGCCCAGGCCCAGGCCCAGGCCCAGGCCCAGGCCCAGGCCCAGGCCCAGGCCCAGGCCCAGGCCCAGGCCCAGGCCCAGGCCCAGGCCCAGGCCCAGGCCCAGGCCCAGGCCCAGGCCCAGGCCCAGGCCCAGGCCCAGGCCCAGGCCCAGGCCCAGGCCCAGGCCCAGGCCCAGGCCCAGGCCCAGGCCCAGGCCCAGGCCCAGGCCCAGGCCCAGGCCCAGGCCCAGGCCCAGGCCCAGGCCCAGGCCCAGGCCCAGGCCCAGGCCCAGGCCCAGGCCCAGGCCCAGGCCCAGGCCCAGGCCCAGGCCCAGGCCCAGGCCCAGGCCCAGGCCCAGGCCCAGGCCCAGGCCCAGGCCCAGGCCCAGGCCCAGGCCCAGGCCCAGGCCCAGGCCCAGGCCCAGGCCCAGGCCCAGGCCCAGGCCCAGGCCCAGGCCCAGGCCCAGGCCCAGGCCCAGGCCCAGGCCCAGGCCCAGGCCCAGGCCCAGGCCCAGGCCCAGGCCCAGGCCCAGGCCCAGGCCCAGGCCCAGGCCCAGGCCCAGGCCCAGGCCCAGGCCCAGGCCCAGGCCCAGGCCCAGGCCCAGGCCCAGGCCCAGGCCCAGGCCCAGGCCCAGGCCCAGGCCCAGGCCCAGGCCCAGGCCCAGGCCCAGGCCCAGGCCCAGGCCCAGGCCCAGGCCCAGGCCCAGGCCCAGGCCCAGGCCCAGGCCCAGGCCCAGGCCCAGGCCCAGGCCCAGGCCCAGGCCCAGGCCCAGGCCCAGGCCCAGGCCCAGGCCCAGGCCCAGGCCCAGGCCCAGGCCCAGGCCCAGGCCCAGGCCCAGGCCCAGGCCCAGGCCCAGGCCCAGGCCCAGGCCCAGGCCCAGGCCCAGGCCCAGGCCCAGGCCCAGGCCCAGGCCCAGGCCCAGGCCCAGGCCCAGGCCCAGGCCCAGGCCCAGGCCCAGGCCCAGGCCCAGGCCCAGGCCCAGGCCCAGGCCCAGGCCCAGGCCCAGGCCCAGGCCCAGGGCCCAGGCAGGCCCAGGCCCAGGCCCAGGCCCAGGCCCAGGCCCAGGCCCAGGCCCAGGCCCAGGCCCAGGCCCAGGCCCAGGCCCAGGCCCAGGCCCAGGCCCAGGCCCAGGCCCAGGCCCAGGCCCAGGCCCAGGCCCAGGCCCAGGCCCAGGCCCAGGCCCAGGCCCAGGCCCAGGCCCAGGCCCAGGCCCAGGCCCAGGCCCAGGCCCAGGCCCAGGCCCAGGCCCAGGCCCAGGCCCAGGCCCAGGCCCAGGCCCAGGCCCAGGCCCAGGCCCAGGCCCAGGCCCAGGCCCAGGCCCAGGCCCAGGCCCAGGCCCAGGCCCAGGCCCAGGCCCAGGCCCAGGCCCAGGCCCAGGCCCAGGCCCAGGCCCAGGCCCAGGCCCAGGCCCAGGCCCAGGCCCAGGCCCAGGCCCAGGCCCAGGCCCAGGCCCAGGCCCAGGCCCAGGCCCAGGCCCAGGCCCAGGCCCAGGCCCAGGCCCAGGCCCAGGCCCAGGCCCAGGCCCAGGCCCAGGCCCAGGCCCAGGCCCAGGCCCAGGCCCAGGCCCAGGCCCAGGCCCAGGCCCAGGCCCAGGCCCAGGCCCAGGCCCAGGCCCAGGCCCAGGCCCAGGCCCAGGCCCAGGCCCAGGCCCAGGCCCAGGCCCAGGCCCAGGCCCAGGCCCAGGCCCAGGCCCAGGCCCAGGCCCAGGCCCAGGCCCAGGCCCAGGCCCAGGCCCAGGCCCAGGCCCAGGCCCAGGCCCAGGCCCAGGCCCAGGCCCAGGCCCAGGCCCAGGCCCAGGCCCAGGCCCAGGCCCAGGCCCAGGCCCAGGCCCAGGCCCAGGCCCAGGCCCAGGCCCAGGCCCAGGCCCAGGCCCAGGCCCAGGCCCAGGCCCAGGCCCAGGCCCAGGCCCAGGCCCAGGCCCAGGCCCAGGCCCAGGCCCAGGCCCAGGCCCAGGCCCAGGCCCAGGCCCAGGCCCAGGCCCAGGCCCAGGCCCAGGCCCAGGCCCAGGCCCAGGCCCAGGCCCAGGCCCAGGCCCAGGCCCAGGCCCAGGCCCAGGCCCAGGCCCAGGCCCAGGCCCAGGCCCAGGCCCAGGCCCAGGCCCAGGCCCAGGCCCAGGCCCAGGCCCAGGCCCAGGCCCAGGCCCAGGCCCAGGCCCAGGCCCAGGCCCAGGCCCAGGCCCAGGCCCAGGCCCAGGCCCAGGCCCAGGCCCAGGCCCAGGCCCAGGCCCAGGCCCAGGCCCAGGCCCAGGCCCAGGCCCAGGCCCAGGCCCAGGCCCAGGCCCAGGCCCAGGCCCAGGCCCAGGCCCAGGCCCAGGCCCAGGCCCAGGCCCAGGCCCAGGCCCAGGCCCAGGCCCAGGCCCAGGCCCAGGCCCAGGCCCAGGCCCAGGCCCAGGCCCAGGCCCAGGCCCAGGCCCAGGCCCAGGCCCAGGCCCAGGCCCAGGCCCAGGCCCAGGCCCAGGCCCAGGCCCAGGCCCAGGCCCAGGCCCAGGCCCAGGCCCAGGCCCAGGCCCAGGCCCAGGCCCAGGCCCAGGCCCAGGGCCCAGGCCCAGGCCCCCAGGCCCAGGCTCAGGCAGGCCCAGGCCCAGGCCCAGGCCCAGGCCCAGGCCCAGGCCCAGGCCCAGGCCCAGGCCCAGGCCCAGGCCCAGGCCCAGGCCCAGGCCCAGGCCCAGGCCCAGGCCCAGGCCCAGGCCCAGGCCCAGGCCCAGGCCCAGGCCCAGGCCCAGGCCCAGGCCCAGGCCCAGGCCCAGGCCCAGGCCCAGGCCCAGGCCCAGGCCCAGGCCCAGGCCCAGGCCCAGGCCCAGGCCCAGGCCCAGGCCCAGGCCCAGGCCCAGGCCCAGGCCCAGGCCCAGGCCCAGGCCCAGGCCCAGGCCCAGGCCCAGGCCCAGGCCCAGGCCCAGGCCCAGGCCCAGGCCCAGGCCCAGGCCCAGGCCCAGGCCCAGGCCCAGGCCCAGGCCCAGGCCCAGGCCCAGGCCCAGGCCCAGGCCCAGGCCCAGGCCCAGGCCCAGGCCCAGGCCCAGGCCCAGGCCCAGGCCCAGGCCCAGGCCCAGGCCCAGGCCCAGGCCCAGGCCCAGGCCCAGGCCCAGGCCCAGGCCCAGGCCAGGCCCAGGCCCAGGCCCAGGCCCAGGCCCAGGCCCAGGCCCAGGCCCAGGCCCAGGCCAGGCCCAGGCCCAGGCCCAGGCCCAGGCCCAGGCCCAGGCCCAGGCCCAGGCCCAGGCCCAGGCCCAGGCCCAGGCCCAGGCCCAGGCCCAGGCCCAGGCCCAGGCCCAGGCCCCCAGGCCCAGGCCCAGGCCCAGGCCCAGGCCCAGGCCCAGGCCCAGGCCCAGGCCCAGGCCCAGGCCCAGGCCCAGGCCCAGGCCCAGGCCCAGGCCCAGGCCCAGGCCCAGGCCCAGGCCCAGGCCCAGGCCCAGGCCCAGGCCCAGGCCCAGGCCCAGGCCCAGGCCCAGGCCCAGGCCCAGGCCCAGGCCCAGGCCCAGGCCCAGGCCCAGGCCCAGGCCCAGGCCCAGGCCCCCAGGCCCAGGCCCAGGCCCAGGCCCAGGCCCAGGCCCAGGCCCAGGCCCAGGCCCAGGCCCCCAGGCCCAGGCCCAGGCCCAGGCCCAGGCCCAGGCCCAGGCCCAGGCCCAGGCCCAGGCCCAGGCCCAGGCCCAGGCCCAGGCCCAGGCCCAGGCCCAGGCCCAGGCCCAGGCCCAGGCCCAGGCCCAGGCCCAGGCCCAGGCCCAGGCCCAGGCCCAGGCCCAGGCCCAGGCCCAGGCCCAGGCCCAGGCCCAGGCCCAGGCCCAGGCCCAGGCCCAGGCCCAGGCCAGGCCCAGGCCCAGGCCCAGGCCCAGGCCCAGGCCCAGGCCCAGGCCCAGGCCCAGGCCCAGGCCCAGGCCCAGGCCCAGGCCCAGGCCCAGGCCCAGGCCCAGGCCCAGGCCCAGGCCCAGGCCAGGCCCAGGCCCAGGCCCAGGCCCAGGCCCAGGCCCAGGCCCAGGCCCAGGCCCAGGCCCAGGCCCAGGCCCAGGCCCAGGCCCAGGCCCAGGCCCAGGCCCAGGCCCAGGCCCAGGCCCAGGCCCAGGCCCAGGCCCAGGCCCAGGCCCAGGCCCAGGCCCAGGCCCAGGCCCAGGCCCAGGCCCAGGCCCAGGCCCAGGCCCAGGCCCAGGCCCAGGCCCAGGCCCAGGCCCAGGCCCAGGCCCAGGCCCAGGCCCAGGCCCAGGCCCAGGCCCAGGCCCAGGCCCAGGCCCAGGCCCAGGCCCAGGCCCAGGCCCAGGCCCAGGCCCAGGCCCAGGCCCAGGCCCAGGCCCAGGCCCAGGCCCAGGCCCAGGCCCAGGCAGGCCCAGGCCCAGGCCCAGGCCCAGGCCCAGGCCCAGGCCCAGGCCCAGGCCCAGGCCCCCAGGCCCAGGCCCAGGCCCAGGCCCAGGCCCAGGCCCAGGCCCAGGCCCAGGCCCAGGCCCAGGCCCAGGCCCAGGCCCAGGCCCAGGCCCAGGCCCAGGCCCAGGCCCAGGCCCAGGCCCAGGCCCAGGCCCAGGCCCAGGCCCAGGCCCAGGCCCAGGCCCAGGCCCAGGCCCAGGCCCAGGCCCAGGCCCAGGCCCAGGCCCAGGCCCAGGCCCAGGCCCAGGCCCAGGCCCAGGCCCAGGCCCAGGCCCAGGCCCCCCCAGGCCCAGGCCCAGGCCCAGGCCCAGGCCCAGGCCCAGGCCCAGGCCCAGGCCCAGGCCCCAGGCCCAGGCCCAGGCAGGCCCAGGCCCAGGCCCAGGCCCAGGCCCAGGCCCAGGCCCAGGCCCAGGCCCAGGCCCAGGCCCAGGCCCAGGCCCAGGCCCAGGCCCAGGCCCAGGCCCAGGCCCAGGCCCAGGCCCAGGCCCAGGCCCAGGCCCAGGCCCAGGCCCAGGCCCAGGCCCAGGCCCAGGCCCAGGCCCAGGCCCAGGCCCAGGCCCAGGCCCAGGCCCAGGCCCAGGCCCAGGCCCAGGCCCAGGCCCAGGCCCAGGCCCAGGCCCAGGCCCAGGCCCAGGCCCAGGCCCAGGCCCAGGCCCAGGCCCAGGCCCAGGCCCAGGCCCAGGCCCAGGCCCAGGCCCAGGCCCAGGCCCAGGCCCAGGCCCAGGCCCAGGCCCAGGCCCAGGCCCAGGCCCAGGCCCAGGCCCAGGCCCAGGCCCAGGCCCAGGCCCAGGCCCAGGCCCAGGCCCAGGCCCAGGCCCAGGCCCAGGCCCAGGCCCAGGCCCAGGCCCAGGCCCAGGCCCAGGCCCAGGCCCAGGCCCAGGCCCAGGCCCAGGCCCAGGCCCAGGCCCAGGCCCAGGCCCAGGCCCAGGCCCAGGCCCAGGCCCAGGCCCAGGCCCAGGCCCAGGCCCAGGCCCAGGCCCAGGCCCAGGCCCAGGCCCAGGCCCAGGCCCAGGCCCAGGCCCAGGCCCAGGCCCAGGCCCAGGCCCAGGCCCAGGCCCAGGCCCAGGCCCAGGCCCAGGCCCAGGCCCAGGCCCAGGCCCAGGCCCAGGCCCAGGCCCAGGCCCAGGCCCAGGCCCAGGCCCAGGCCCAGGCCCAGGCCCAGGCCCAGGCCCAGGCCCAGGCCCAGGCCCAGGCCCAGGCCCAGGCCCAGGCCCAGGCCCAGGCCCAGGCCCAGGCCCAGGCCCAGGCCCAGGCCCAGGCCCAGGCCCAGGCCCAGGCCCAGGCCCAGGCCCAGGCCCAGGCCCAGGCCCAGGCCCAGGCCCAGGCCCAGGCCCAGGCCCAGGCCCAGGCCCAGGCCCAGGCCCAGGCCCAGGCCCAGGCCCAGGCCCAGGCCCAGGCCCAGGCCCAGGCCCAGGCCCAGGCCCAGGCCCAGGCCCAGGCCCAGGCCCAGGCCCAGGCCCAGGCCCAGGCCCAGGCCCAGGCCCAGGCCCAGGCCCAGGCCCAGGCCCAGGCCCAGGCCCAGGCCCAGGCCCAGGCCCAGGCCCAGGCCCAGGCCCAGGCCCAGGCCCAGGCCCAGGCCCAGGCCCAGGCCCAGGCCCAGGCCCAGGCCCAGGCCCAGGCCCAGGCCCAGGCCCAGGCCCAGGCCCAGGCCCAGGCCCAGGCCCAGGCCCAGGCAGGCCCAGGCCCAGGCCCAGGCCCAGGCCCAGGCCCAGGCCCAGGCCCAGGCCCAGGCCCAGGCCCAGGCCCAGGCCCAGGCCCAGGCCCAGGCCCAGGCCCAGGCCCAGGCCCAGGCCCAGGCCCAGGCCCAGGCCCAGGCCCAGGCCCAGGCCCAGGCCCAGGCCCAGGCCCAGGCCCAGGCCCAGGCCCAGGCCCAGGCCCAGGCCCAGGCCCAGGCCCAGGCCCAGGCCCAGGCCCAGGCCCAGGCCCAGGCCCAGGC
>CM029437.1:10770401-10933934 GCA_017140255.1 Eucalyptus paniculata subsp. matutina
GTGGAAATTACAGTTTTGTCCTTTAAGGCCCATTAAGCTTGTTTAGGCCCAAATTGGATTAACTAAGCCCAAGCCCAAGTTTATCAAGCCCAAGGACAAGCCCATTAAGACAATTGGGCCATCTTGGACCTGGCCCATGTGCGTGAATAGCAACCTATGTGAATAGTGCATGTGAATAGTAACCTAACTTCTAGAATACTTTGACTTTTGTGGCAAGATGGAGGGCTAGGATTTATTCTAGCTTCCCAAGTTGGAACGGAGCGTCAGGATGAGTTCTTGCTCCCCAAGTTAGGACAAAGAAGTCAAGGTGCATTGAATGGCCAACTTCCTCCCCAAGTTTGCCTCTTTGTCCATCATTTCTCTCACTTTTTCCCTCTACCCCTCATTTGGACGAATTTGCTCATCACTCTCTCTCATCTCATACCCATTTCTCTCTCCTTTTTCCCCTTGGTTGTGTGGCCATGAGCCACCATCCACCGTTAAGCTCACTGATGTGGCATCCTAAAATTTCATAGCAACTCCTTAATATACCATGAACCATGAATAGGTGATGGAAGTGCCATCGGATTATATTATAGCCATTAGACGAATGAATTACAATAAATCAAGGCTGAGCATTTAATGGACAATTATTTTGTTGGAAATATATCCTATGTCCATGAGTGATCAAGAATTGTACTAAGGGACAAATTGATAGGGAAATTTTTTATTCTTGGCCATGTACTTTATAAGTTGGATTTTTATTGATTTATGTTACAAAGTTTTATGGCCATATAAATTTGTAATTAGGTATTTATATAGGTGGAGATTAAATGGAAAAAATAGGAGAAGGTGTGGGCTGATTTTCTTAAGGCCGAACCATCCCAAAAACCAGCCCACAGCCCCCACCGTTTTCCCCCCATTCAGCCGACCAAGGCTGGCCCAAGCCCAGCCGAATGAAGCGCAACCCTTTTGCATGGAAATCTACAAGTGGTTCGGACATGCAAACCTCATGATTACTAGTTAATCATGAGGGTGAAAGGAAGAAAAAGGGAGAGAGAGGGGTGGATTGCTTGAGGGATTGAAACCGAGAGAGAGAGAGGGTGTTCGTGCGAGAGAAAGAGAGAAAGAGAGAAAAGAGAGAGAGGGTTGTTCGTGTGGGTGCTTCGGCGAAGGGAGAAAAGGACCAGCCTCACCGTGCATGCACCAGCAGCCACCACCAATGCCGCCTAGTACCACCATAGATCGAGCCCGCCAAAGCCCCAAGTCGCCGTTGTTTGCTCGTTTTCGTTGAACTTGAGGCAAGTAAAGTCCGTTAGCCTACATTTTGCTTGCTGTGGTTTTATGTGAAGTGTAATGGGTGTTGGAGATGCTTGAGTAGTGATGTTGGATGCTGAAATTCGAGTGAATGGTAGTAGTTTTCCTAGATCAAGCAAGCTGTTGCATGTAGCAACAGTCCGACCCCTTGTGATTCCATGAATTTTATAAAATTATCCAGTTGGAATTTTACTTCATGTCCTTGATAAAAATTGTAGATAACATCTTGTGGAGTAACATACTAAAATTTTAGAATAAATAAACAAGTATTGATGGGCGAAACGAATTTTCTTTGAAAGGGATTAATCTGGAAAACTGTACCGAGAGTAGGGAGAATTAAATCGACTATAGTTTTTAATCCAGAACGAAATTGATTTTTATTTCTTCATGAAACTTTTACCTCTAGATCTTAATTAATACATATCAAAATTTCAGAATTTTCTGAGTTGATTTTGGGTTTATACCGAATTTATGAATAAAACTGTGCAATGGTGATGTTGCGAAACTTTAAGCTGTGATGCATGGAACGTAGCGACTCGTACAAAACTCTTTTGACATGGTGTTCTTCATGAAACCTTTTTTTCTAGATCTTTTTTATAACATGTTAAATTTTGAAAATTTATTGAGATAGTTTACTATTTTTCCAGAATTTTAATTAAAGGAGTGCATTCTGTTTTATCCGAAAATTTGCTTCATTTTCAAGAACAAATGAATTGCTTTATGAAATGTGATATTGTGGGTGTTATTTGTACTGCATAAATGGTGACATTTGGCATATCATATGACATCAAAAAGGCTGGTTTAAACCTCTGACATTATAGCATCAAATGTTAATTTGACAATGAGATATATATGTGAATATGCATTGTGATGATGATAATACCATCGGAGGTTTGAGCCGACTATGCCCCGGGAGTGTCGGGATGCCTAGAGTATGTGTGCCAGATGGCCACGTGATGCCAGTTGGGGTGCGAGATGCCCGGAGGTGTGTGCCGGAGGTTCCTCACGATGCCAGGTTGGGTGCGAGCGATATATGAGGGATGCAAACACTGGTCCCTGGAAGAAAAATGAGATCCTTTTGAAAGTTAAAATGGAAATTGAATCATGCACGTGTGTGTACATATGGCATGGGATATAATTGCCTATGAAATTGAGTTGATACTATATGGCATTGAAAATGCGATCATGAAGGTATTGAATGGATCTCATGGGGATATATACATGATTGTATGGATGTTATGAATCATGCGCATGTATGTGTATATGGCATGGAATATGAATTGCCTTAATGAATGAATCTCATGGAAATGCAAGCATGATCACATGGATGATATGTGCATGTCACATGAAATTGTGGTTGTCTTACCTGTTGCATTATGTAATTTAATGGATCTTTACTACTGAATGGTTATACTCACCTCTTTTGGGGACTAACATTTCAGATTGAGAGATGCCTTTGTCACCTATCACGCGTGGTACATTTTATGGCTTACCGTCTGATGTTGAGGTTGAGTGCTCGGAGCACCCCTGCGTTGGTGTTCATGGTCTGGTGTTTATCCATGTTCATGTTTTGGTTATGTATGATGTGGTTCTACCTGATGGCCCTGTAGTCCAAGAGTTCCTATCCGTCCGTGTTCGTCACGACGGGAGGATGATGGGTATGTTGCCGCCACCACTGGCCAATGCACCGGGCTGGGTGTGATTAGAGCGTGTGACTGATAGATGATGATACTTTTTGGATCACCGACATTGGATGATGGATTGATGTACATGTCTGATGTAGAGTTAGGTTCTTTTGTGTTATAGCTGAGCTTAGTTAAAGCCTTGGCCTTTTGATGTACCGACTCATGATGTCCATCAAAGTATGTAAATAAAAGTGGTTCAGCATTAGCTTCTATATTTATGAAAAGTGTAGTTGGTGTGCATTACATTGTATTATTTAGTTTGAGTACGGGTTAGGGAGATGTCGAGTATGCTTCCGTTATATGAACTGCGTTGGGACCGATTGAAATGATACAAACCCCCAGGATTTATGGACCCACTACAATTCAAATGGTATCAGAGTAACATGTCAATAAGACAAGGAGAACTGTGGCAACCTTAGTGGATCGGGGGCCATGTCGAGGGGTGCCACAGCCAAGCTACCCTGGCCGTGAGATCTCGCCGTGCCGTCTTTCCCGCGTGTTGGTCGCGAGTTGGCCTCACCTTGGCT
The DNA here is from genome assembly GCA_017140255.1 of Eucalyptus paniculata subsp. matutina. NCBI lineage: Eukaryota > Viridiplantae > Streptophyta > Magnoliopsida > Myrtales > Myrtaceae > Eucalyptus > Eucalyptus paniculata. The sequence goes on from CM029437.1 coordinate 10,773,910, forward strand.
GGCCGAGGAATTTCAGATTAATTCCTTCAATTGAAAACAGAAGTGAAATTCCAGGATGTCACAATTCTTCCCCTCTTATAAAAATTTAGTCCTCAAAATTTAAACCATTACAAAATTTTAAGTAAAAAGGTGGGGCTGCAATTGTCTCATCAACTCTTCACTCTCCTAGGTTGCTTCTTTAGTGTCGTGGTGTTGCCAGACCACTTTGACCAACGGGATGGTTTTGGTACGCAGAACTTGCTTTTTCTGATCCACAATCTGAACCGAGCTTTCAACGTACGATACTCTATCGTCCACGTCCAATTCTTCAAAATTAAGCACGTGGGTCGGGTCAAGTTCATACTTCCTCAACATCGACATGTGAAAGACATCGTGTACTTGTGCTAATCTTGGTGCCAACACAAGACGATATGCTAAGGTCCCAATTCTCTTTAGAATTTCAAATGGACCTACGTACCTCGGACTTAGTTTCCCTTTCTTACAAAAGCGCGAAGTTCCCCTCATTGGTAACACTTTCAGAAAAACGTGATCACCAACTTGGAATTCCAACAATCTCTGGCACTTATCCGTGTAACTTTTCTATCTGCTCTGAGCGGTCTTTAATTTGCCTTTGATCACTGCAACGGCATCCACTAACTGCTGGACCAACTCTAGGCCTGTAATCTTCCTTTCTTTAACTTCATCCCAACACACTAGTGTCCTGCACACAACGCTTCGAAAGGAGCCATCTGGATGCATTGTTGATAATTGTTGTTGTAAGCAAATTCCACCAAGTGTAGCTATTCTTCCCAACTTCCCTTGAAGTCTAGCACACAAGCTTGCAGCATGTCAGAGAATTTCCATACTCCTACCAACTTTTAAAACATCTGCCCTAATATCCAAACCCGACTCTTAAGTAAGATTTTGAGTAAGTCACCAGGTGAGCACGACTCCTTGGGCCCTATCGGCTCGGTATCTGGATTTATCACCACACCTTTCGAGATGTCTATATCCATGGGGTCATTGTCCTGTACAACCCCACTTCCTACGCGTGGCCCATCAAAACCATGCATGGGACCCTCTCGATCACCCTTCGAATTTGTAAGATACCAAGCCTGGAAAAGTGGGGCACGTCGTAGCCCAAACCCTTGTCGACCCACACCATAGTCACAATCAACTCACAGAATCGGTTAGTATCAGGGATAGGGTAGAAGGTATTATTTACCTCCATATCCTATGGAACCCCAAACCGTACCGAACGCATCTCCGTACTAATGACTTGAAAAAGGGTTAACCACGACATGGCGAGATAAATCTCAGTGAGTCAAAACCCTAAACCCCAATTAGGACACAAATTCGCCTCAGTGGCGGTCCTAAACACACACCATACAAAACTCACCTCGCCTTGACGCGTGCCTGAATATTAGTGCATCACATATGCCATTATAAATATCACAAGCGTAATTAATAACCGAAACACATCTTTTTCATGCTTCAAACATTCACAAGGGTCTCGATTATAAAGTAAAACCGTTATGACACGTCCCATACCATGCCACACAATTTTGCCTCATAATCAAGCGCAATAGCACAACCATTTAGGCATGTTCCAATTATTACGACCTATCGGCCACGGCCAACTCAACAGTCGACGGTCATCCAGCATAACCGGACATCGTCTTGCCTCGTCGGGCACGGCAACGTCTAGCATGCTCTGCCTAGATGGCATTCCACAAGGAAGCTTCATTCCGAAATCCATCTACGAATGGCAACATCTAGCATCCTCCGCCTAGATAGCATTCCATAAAATAGCATTGTCCCACATAATCATATGCATCAGTTTGGGTTCATTATCCCGCATAATCATACACATTAGGGTATTTAGGTGATCACACGAGCACGCCATCAATCAAACCACTTTTTATTGTCATTACTAGCCAGGAACACCAAAGTCCCTTTTCAAATAATAAACCTTGCAACTCTTTATTTTTGTTCCAAACTTTCCGAAATAATTTTTTTTTTTTGGTGATCTAGGGAACCCGCGCACCATACCAACACAGACAGCCCGAAAGGCCCGGGGTAACGGGGGGTAAACCCTGGGGGCAACACATGCTAGCCACCATACACGTGCCACCGGGTAAGTCACCCCGCGATGCTCGGGAGTCGAACTTCTCCCCTTGCATTAGGGGGAGAAGCTCACCGCCAGCAGCGCCACCCAGGTGGGTGGTAACTTTCCGAAATAAATTCGTAGGTGCTCACGTACTGAAAATTAATCTGTCAAAATTTGCATGCACCTAGTTTAAAACCTCATTGTTTTATTGAGCAAATAAGTTTTGCCGTCCAAAGCCGACGCCTAAATTTTCTTTCGATTTAAATGCCCATAAGACCATCTTTGCTATAATAATGGATAATTATCATAAAACAATCAATCACATAATGTCGTATGTGCAGCACTCAAATTCATGCATAAGTTCTCAGTATGCCAAACATCAACCAAATCACCAAATGTACATTATCTAGCAAGCAAGACACTAAGGACAACCACAAGACTACAACCGGCCCTAACCAACAGAAACCTAGTCCACTCGCACGTCTCCAAGATTAAATCCAGAAACATAACCAAATGAGTTCAAAAAATTCTCAAATTTGAATATGTTATAAAGTACACCTAAAAAAACACTTTTTGTGAAGACATCTTGACCCAAATCTTCCTAGAATAAAAGCAGTAAATTACCCAAAAAATTACCAAAACTGTGTCCGCGTCCAGAAATTATGTTTTCCAAATTCAGTTTGTTCCAAGGTTCAAAACTTGTCTGTTTGCTCTGAAATTTGACTATGTTAAACATCAAGATGTGGTGCAAAACTTTTGTGAAAAAACTATTTCAAAAATCGAACCCTAAGGGTTGATAAAAATCCTTTATACAACAAAAGGTCACGGGTTCCAACACAAACCGAGATTTTGCTTTGCATTCAACGAAGCTGAAATCTTGTTCCTTTAAATCCATAAAATCTTGAGTAAAATATCTATCATAAATGAATATGTTTACAACATTTTCCAAGATAAAGCAACCTCAAAATCATAGCACATTTTAACCAACGAAAATAGCAAACAACGAATGTCTAGTAAATAGATTTAAAGAGAAATCCACTAGATTTAGTTAAACCAATCTAATTAACCTAACCATGGTTAATTAACTTAACCACGATTAACTAACCTAACCATGGTTACTTAACCTAACCAAGGTTAACTAACCTAACCAAGGCTAGTTACCACTAATCTAGGATTAACTAAACTAATCCTCATTAGCACTAATCTAACCATGACTAACACTAATCTAAACACCCCTTAAGCACAATTAATAGGCTAATCAAGGATTAGGGAGTTAACTCACCAGATTAGGAAAGCGGCGAGCTCACGACGACGGCAATGCAACAACGGTGAGAACTCGAGACAACCGTGCCTCAAACAGAGGCTTGACGAAAGCTGTGATGGTCTCTCAAGCCTTCGGCCAAGGGGTGTACTTGGTTCTATGGAGCTGCCGGTCAGGTGGTGATGGGGTGGTGGTGGTGCCCCTAGTTGCCGGTGGAGTTGCCGGTGGCTAAGTGGACCAGTTGGAGGCGTGAGGGGCGGAGCTAGAACGGACGGTTGCTAGTTGTTCGGTGGCTGGGCAAGTGAGCTGGACGTGGAGGTGGTCAGGTGTGAGGTGCAAGCGGCTGGACAGGCAGTTGTTGGCTGTGGCAAATGGCGGCAAAGTCGGTTAATGCGAGGTGGCTACTGGGTGATGATGGTGCTGGACATTGCTGTAGAGACGCTGGGGCAGCAATCATCAGTCCCAGTGCATCACACCACGTTCTCGTAAGGATAGTAGCCAATAAACCAGGCAGAGACGCTGGTGTGGTGAGGAAGAAAGAACGTGGGAAGAAGTGAGAAGAAGGAGCAAAAGGGGAGGGTCGGCTAGTTTGCGTGTGAGAGAGAGAGAGAGAGAGAAATGGGAAGGAAAAGAAAGTCCATTGCACAACCAATGAAAACCTTAGCCAAATATCTTCTCATCATCACCAAGCCACAAAACTCCTCATGCCACCAAATTCCTTGGTTCCTTCAATTAGAAATTAGCTCTACTTTCCCCAAAATAAGCCAATTTGGAGGTAGAAAAAACCCATTTTTCAACCCATCCGAATTTCACTTTCATTTCTTTTTGTCCGAAATCGATTTTTTCGCAAAATTCTAAACTTGACAAAAATTCGCTGAAAGATGAGACGACGTCCTATAAATAAATTGTGATATACTCAAACGTCCAATTCCCGAAATTGAATTCAATTTCATAGTTAAAATCAACAGAACGCGATTTCAATACAACCTATCCTATCGGGTAGCTTTCAGAGATTTTAGCGCATTTGATCCATGGTCACTAATTTTCGATCCACGTTTATGCATCTTCGAATCATAGATCATTCTCGATTGTAGTAAAAATTGTGAGGTTTCAATTACGTGTCCTGAGTATAATATCGATAGAAAATTGGGTTATTGCCATTCGACGAGAATGTCACAATCGTGCGGAACCACCCGCATTTCGACTACATAATTCCATCGAATCAACTTATATCCAATCGTAATTCGATTATAACAGTGTCGTATTGACCATTGCCTATTATTATGGTTAAGCAGTTGATTTCAGATCGAATTATCTAGTCTGTCGCGTTTATATCCCTTAACAACCTCACCTAATAGATTAGTTAACTCATGAGTGATCAGTTCCGAGTAAATTAACCATAAGCGTGTCGACAAAACAACCATTTCATATATTCAAATCAAAGGTCAAATTTCGGGATGTCACATTAGTGATTGTAATAGAATGTGTGGTGTGCTAATTATAGAGGAATCTATTGGAGCATTATCACTGAGAGGGGGTGAATATGTGATTTTTGCTTTAAAAAAACTTAATAATTTAATGTGGAAGTAAAAATAGTAAAGTTGAATATTATTGGACTCAAGTGAAATCTAAGTATGAATATCGACAGTGACATGATGATATTAGTCAGTGTGCAAAAGTCTATAAAAAGTAGAGAACAAGAGTTGAGAGATAGAAGAAATTGCAAACAAAATTAAGTGATTCGGCTTAGAGTAAGCTTACATACACTCTCCCCCACTGACAATCTCCTGACTAAATTTTACTAATCGATCAATACATAGTTACAACAGTGAGTGATTGGTCTCACTATATCATACAATCACTTTCTTAATGCCTCTTGAGGATTTACATTTTATGGCTCAATAGTGAAGTTCTCTTGGACCTAGGAATTTGTTAATTTGGATCTCTCTATACTATTCGACACTTTGGTATCCTTTTTACATTTCCACTTTTAATCTACCCACCGGACAATATTCAGAGGATCATTCTCTAATCAATTCATTGGATGAAATATGCATAGAAAATTGAGCAGCCATTGAGAGATATGTTGGGAATAACGGATCCCCGAAAACCGGATTTGACACTGAATCGAACCCCTAAATCAATGCGGAAGACGAAGCCCGGGAAAACACGTATCACCGATCGTAAAGCACACCACGGATTCGAGCGTACCTTGTTAGCCACAGATTAAGCACCAACGCCGACAAGAGGAAGAGATTTGGCCCTGTTCGATCCGATGACGCCTTGAAGGGAAGAAAAACGCTCACTGTTTTTCTTTTTCTTGTTGGAGAGAGAGAGGGCGCGGGAGAAGGGAAAACTTACGTACGTTGAATTGCAAAACGTTGTCTTCTCTCTCTCTCTCCTCCCTTTTATACCTTCCCCCATCCACGGGCCCTATTCCCGTGGGCCGGGCTTTTTGGGCCCAACTTGGGCGGACGGGCCTTAAGCCCTTTAATTAATAAAACCATCATCTCCAACTCGCACATGGTGGGCTGAACAGTATTCTCTTTACCTCTCTTCAACATTCATACCAGTGAATAATCCGTGCGACCAGCATACTTTGAGAGCTCGTTGCTATACATCTGTTAGGAATATATAGCAGCTCATAATGGGCGTCTCACTCTGAGTAGATTCAGTATGCAGTACCTTAGATCGATCGATCACATTTATATCTCTCTTGATCTCTTTTAAACAATGATGTATATATTGTATTCACAATTATAATTATCACAAAGACAGTCATAATTGGTCAACCAGTGAATACAAAACCACAATGTGATTCTCCAAAATCGATCTTCCTTTTTCCTTCAAACTCTCAATTTTAGTCCAGCTTGCTTTTCTAGAAATGCCCCATTAGATTGAATCATCTCATGACCATTGGCAACACCCTAAGATAGCAAACACTAAATAGAAATCTTGAGAATAAGTAAGAGTCATGAGGGGACTAAAAATTGAGGAACTCTTTTCCTCAAGAGTCTCACACGTCATAAAAGTTGAGATCAAACTTTTTGCCACTCTTATTGGTCGTCTCATGCATACGTAGTATGAAATACATATTACGGTATTAACTCCTTTCCCATGGAGCGTATGTCTACACTTTTCAATACCGTACAGATGATAGTTCAGACATACCTAATGTCTAACTTGAGTTCACGTATCTACTTAATCACAAAATTCATCAGAACTCACATCTGGCATCATAGACAGATAAAGTAAAATATGTGGGTTATTTTACTTTCGGACATTTTTAGTATTATGTCCTCATCTTAACACTCAGTTAAGGCGACATACGTATTTTAAGCTTGAGCACTCGATTATCACCTAGATAATAAGCTTAAAAACAGTCTCATATCTATTTATTACATAGTAAACAGAGGCGATTACCCGTGTGAGTGGGCTAATCTTATATCTGTCCGACATACTTCTTAACTTAAAATAATGCACTGACCATTAAGATGCATGAAGATCATACAAAGATTCAAAGGCATTAATCAATGAAAAACAAAATTTCATAAATGCGAACAACTCAAGGAAATTACAATTCAGTACATCAGACTCTACGCAATCCTAGAGATTTTACATGACCACAAAACACATCTCTAGGTATTGGCTTTGTCATAGGATCTGCTACCATTCTATGCGTAGATATGTACTGTAAGTTCACATCCTTTCGTGCAATCACATCTTTCACAAAGTTATACTTGGTATCTATATGTTTGGTCTTGCCATGATATTTTGGATCTTTGGTGTACGCTATAGCTGCTTGGCTATCACAGTTAACCAACAATGGATTTGTAGCTTTCTCATTAACACCTAAATGATCCAAAAATCTCTTAAGCCAAACTCCTGCTTGTACCGCTGCTGATAATGCCACGAACTCAGCTTCCATCGTGGACAAGGCTATACACGTTTGCTTCTTACTGTTCCATGATATGGCGCCATTGTTCAGTAAGAAAGCAAATCCAGAGGTAGATTTTCTTTCATCTAAATCTCCTCCCCAATCAGAATCTGAATAGCCTTCAAGTCGCAGATCATTTCCTTGGTAATTCAACTTGTAATCAGCAGTTCCTTTCAGATACCTCAGTATTCTCTTGACGGCTTTCCAATGTGCTGGAGCTGGATTGGATTGGTATCTACTCACCATTCCAACTGCAAAACATATGTCGGGTCTTGTACACATCATAGCGTACATCAAGCTCCCAACAGCACTAGCATAAGGAACATGTTTCATTTGTTCCTTCTCTTGTGGAGTCCCTGGACACAATCTGTGGCTCAATCCTTCACCTTTTGCAATAGGAGTGTCTATGGGTTTACAGTCTTGCATACGAAATCGTTCAAGAACTTTATTTATATATGTTTCTTGCGAAAGAGACAACGATGTCTTCGAACGATCTCTTGAAATCTTAATTCCAAGAATGTATGCGGCCTCACCCATATCCTTCATCTCAAAGTTGGAAGACAACCAACTCTTGACAGTCTTAACAAACTCCATATTGCTTCCGGCAATAAGTATATCATCAACATATAATGATATGATCACAAATTGATCCTCATCAATCATTTTAAAATCATATGCCATTATGGCATTATGAAAACGTATATACCATTATCTTGATGACTGCTTAAGACCATATATCGACCTTAAAAGTCGACATACTTTTTCTTCTTGGCTTTTCACTATGAAACCAGCAGGTTGTTTCATATATATTTCTTCCTCTAATTCTCCATTGAGGAAAGCAGTCTTTACATCCATTTGATGTAATTCAAGATCCAAACTTGCCACTATTGCCAAAATAATGCAAATCGAGGTAAATCTCACTACAGGAGAAAACGTATCTTCATAATCAATTTCTTCCTATTGATTATACCCCTTCGCCACAAGGCGGGCCTTATGCCTTTCTATCAAGCCATCAGCCTTTCGCTTTATTTTAAGAACCCACTTGTTCCTAATAGCTCTGCGACCTTTTGGAAGATCAACTAGCTCCCAGACTTGGTTTGATTTCATTGACTCCATTTCCTCTTCCATTGCATGAATCAATTTTTCCTTACTAGGGCAATTCAGAGCCTCATTGATATTTCTTGGCTCATCCTCATCTTGTGGAGCAACCATAAAAGTTTCCCCTTCAATGTCAAAACGTCGACGGGGAATACTTTGGCTACTTGTTCGCCGTATGGGAGATTGTACACTTTGCACATCATTCCCTATTATGCTCCCACTTGGATGAACTCCATTAATATCATTATCTTGATCCAAGGTCTCAAATAGGAAGTGATCTTCCCCTATTTCGCCCTTCTTAGGAAACTCATCCTCTAAGAATGTGACATCTCATGATTCAAATTCAGTTATACTCCCACTTTCCTGCTCACCAATGAACACATACCCTTTCGAGTGTTCCGAGTATCTTATGAAAATACTCTTCTTTCCACTGGGACCCAATTTCCCAAACTTGTGAGAGGACTCATGTGTATAGGCAGCACAACCCCATGGCTTAAGAAAACTCAAGTCCGATTTTCTACCTGTCCATAACTCATATGGAGTGGAAGTAACTGATTTGGAAGGCACCCGGTTAAGTATATAGGCAGCAGTTAACAATGCATCACTCCAAAAAGTAATTGGTAAGTTAGTATGCGCCATCATGGACCTAACCATTTCCAGTAGGGTTCTGTTTCTTCTCTCCGCAACACCATTTTGTTGAGGAGTATACGGAATAGACAACTGTCTTTCTATTCCTTTTTCATCACATAATTTTCTGAACTCATCAGATAAATATTCTCGACCTCGATCGGATCCCAATGCTTTTATTTTCTTGTCTAATTGATTTTCTATCAGGTTCATAAACCTTTTGAAACAACTTATTGCTTCAGATTTATGAGAAATCAAATAAACATATCCGAATCGAGTATAATCATCAAAAAATGTGATGAAATAAACATCCCCATGCCTTCCTCTTACATTCATTGGACCACAGACATTAGAATGGATTAAATGCAGAGGAAATTCAGCTCTTTTACCTTTCCCAAATGGTTTCCTTGTCGTTTTCCCTTCTAGGCAATGCTTACATATGGGCAAATCGACTTTTTCAATGTTGCCCAACAAGCCCTCTTTGGCTAGTCTATTCATACGTTGTTGGCCAATGTGACCAAGTCTGGCATGCCACACATTCACATCATTATCATAGGTATTAGGAGATGTGATAAGGGAATAACAAACATTTGCATTAACATACTCAACATCTAATACAATGAAACCATCCAGAAAATAACCACAACCATAGTAGTTTGTATCCAAATACAAATCTACACCTCTATTATGGAAGTTCATATTAAAACCTAGTCTAACCAACACTAAAACAAACACTAAATTCCGACGAATCTCCGGAGCATACAATACATCATGTAGGAATAAAGTGCGTCCACCACGCATATTCAGTTGGCATGTGCCAATTCCTTTCACTTCAGCTCGGGAGTTGTTTTCCACATAGACCCACTTAGTTCCAGTTGGTACTCGTCGGAATTTCATGAAGGATCCTTTATCCTTCGCTACATGGTCTGTCGCTCCTGAATCTACAGTCCACAAAGGATTAGACTCAGTCAAGAATACAGAACTCGACACAAAAGTAAAGTTCTGTAAAGTACAAGGGGTGTTTACTTTCTTTGGCTCACGACAGTTGCGAGCATAGTGACCCTTCTTGTCACAATTGTAACACCTCACCCTTGACATTTTCTTCACTTGAGGACGTTTTCCTCTCTTTTGTTGGTTAACCTTTGATTTCTTGCAACAAGGACTTGATTCTTTGCAATCCCACATATTAAACGAATCAATACGCTTGCGCTTAGAGCTCAAAGCTCTTTCTGAGCTAGAACCAGCATTGTAAATGTCTACTTTCGACTCAAATGCCGTTAGGCGGTCCTCTACTAGCTCAAGGTGGCGCACATCATCCTCAAGATCTTCCATAATATGGTCAAGAGCTTCTAGTGCTTCTTGCTTTTCCAGCACATATTGGACTTTCATGTGCCAAATTTCATAGTTGTCACCATTGAGCTTTTCACCTTTGTTCAGCTCGGCAACTATGCTCTTTGTGGCTGAAGCCATTGATCTGAACACATCAGACATATGCACGAATTATTAATGACTATCATTTATGCATCCATTTTTTTTTACATAGACCCATCATATTAATGAATAATTTCAAGTAAGGCTTCAGAATCAAAAGGTCACTACGTTTCCAATCATCCTCCAAAATCCTAACTTAAAACTATTATTAATATGATTGTCATATGCAAAATCAATTCTATGAAGCTACAAAAACTTCTAAAACTACCCACAGCTAATTACTCACAGCAACCAGCAATAACAGAAAGCAATAGATAATTGACATACAATTAAAAAATAATAATGCTTTCAATTAATACAACTATACATTACACTAAGCAATATATACAAAGAAAAATATCAACATAGAAAGAGATATTCAATCATAAGAACATCTCATAACTAATCTAAGAAATTAATAGGGAATGTCCCTTCTAATCTATCAGTCAGAATATCTGATAAAATTGAAGGCACATTTGCCAACCATGGATAAACTTTTGGAGAGCTTTCATGTCGCCTCCAAGGCGCATTCACTCTACGCCATGTAGCGCTCAATCTAAGGGTTGAAGTTTTGGTTAACTCAATCCTATAGTACTCTCTTACAAAAGCTTCCACTAGCCTTCTATAACCCGGGACCACGTTGACCTCCCATAGCCGATCTAACACTGCTTGCCATTCAGCTGGAAGAGTGTTCATCAGAGCCGGCACCTTCTCAAAATCCGGCATAAGATAACCATTGTAGATGATTTCTTGTATCATCTGATTGACCCTGACCACATGTGATACTAAATCACCGTCATGCCACCGATAATCAACTAACTCTGTCATTAGCCTTTTAAGTCTTGCAATTCCCTCACCCGTTCTTGGGATTGCAGGTATCCTTGCATAACGCATCATAGTTCCTGCAACAAATGCATAACTAAAAATGGATTACTTATAATCCATAATGTACAAAAGGGAAAATACATAATTTTCCATAATTCATGCAACAAATGCAAAATAAAAAAAAAATGGATTACTTATAACCCACATAGGCATGACTGAAAAAAGAAACAAATTCCTTTTTTTTTTTTTTGGGTCAACGGTCAAAGTCAACGGTCAACGGTCAGCGGTCAACGGTCAACGGTCAGGTCGTCGGTGGTCGGACCGGTCGGACCGGACGGATCCGGTCAGACGAACCGACCGGCACGTGTCGCGCGCGTGCGTGGGATGACGTCACGCAGACGTCACCCGCACGTGCCGCGCGCGTGAGTAGGCTGACGTCACGCAGACGTCAGCCGACACGTGCGCGGCATGGGCCAACTGGTCGGGTCGGGTCGGGTCGCCGGCCGGTGACCGCCTGACCAATGGTCGTCGGCGATGACGTCATCAGTGACGTCATCCCAACGGTTACCGACCGTTGGGTGACATCACGATGACGTCAGCACGCGTCGGTCCGCGGACCGGCGCGTGCCGGTTCGCCAGCCGCCGGCGCGCACGTGCCGGTTCGCCACCGGCGCGTGTGGCGCACGCGCTGGCGAGGCCAGCGCTTCTGGGCGCGTCGTGCCCACTCGCAGCGCCTTCTGGCCGCGCATGTGGGCGCGTGCGGCATCACCCGGCGGCACGCGACATGTCGCCGGACTCGTCTCGACGACCTCTTTCACCCAGTGCCTTCAGAAATTGATTTCGACTTACAGAGACTCAGAAAAAAGGACGAACAGTGCTCGGGTGTAGGGATTTCTCGCCCCGATCCGTACGGCCGAATTACTTTCGCGAAAAATCAATCAAAAAACATCAAATTGATCGGGAAAAACGTGAACTAGGGCTCTGATACCAATGTTGGGAATAACGGATCCCTGAAAACCGAATTCGACACTGAATCGAACCCCTAAATCAATGCGCAAGACGAAGCCTGGGAAAACACGTATCACCGATCGTAAAGCACACCACGGATTCGAGCGTACCTTGTTAGCCACAGATTAAGCACCAACGCCGACAAGAGGAAGAGATTTGGCCCTGTTCGATCCGATGACGCCTTGAGGGGAAGAAAAACGCTCACTGTTTTTCCTTTTCTTGTTGGAGAGAGAGAGAGCGCGCGGGAGAAGGGAAAACTTACGTACGTTGAATTGCAAAACGTTGTCTTCTCTCTCTCTCCTCCCTTTTATACCTTCCCCCATCCACGGGCCCTATTCCCGTGGGCCGGGCTTTTTGGGCCCAACTTGGGCGGACGGGCCTTAAGCCCTTTAATTAATAAAACCATCAAGATAATATTTGAGTCCTTGTTGATTTGGTCGCCCATACAAGCAAATTTTCAGTTTTCATAAGTACAATTCTTAATTAAAGAAAGTGGCTTGCCTTAAAAATGATTTTCAATAACCAAAGATGTCTTGCGCGAGGATTTTGTTGCAAGTCTATCCTTAAGATTGAAAAATAATAATTACTTTCTATATTGGAAATCCATGTAGATTTTAGATACTGATAATGCCCAACTTTTGTAAACACTAAAAATATTTCACGATTTGATGATATCCACGTAGAAGCTTTGCTGATATCCATACGATTGATGTCCATGTTGTTATTGTGATAATATCCAAGATGTAATTATCTTCGACCACGATATTTGGACAGCATTATGTAGAGTCTGAACAGCATCAAGATGTAGACTTCTCTTGTGGCCTCGAATAGATTGAACCTGAATAAACTTCTTTTCACGAGTAGATCCTGTAAGAAGACACTTCTATGCAATTATTAGATTCAAGATAGACCAAGGAAGATTTTGTTGACTTCAACATCTATTAGAAGGTTTTCTTAATAGAATCCTTTGGTAGATGCAAGCTTAGTTTAAGGGTGAACCAGAATGAACATTGTATCTCGGTTTCTCTTATTCGCTTTTTCTCTTTATTTCGTTGTGTTTGGGTTCCCAATCCTAACATGTTTCGGCAAGTAGATGATGTCTTCCCACTTATTTTTAGCACATTTATCAACACCGATTAGGGGTGTGCAACCAGACTGGATATACCCGGGAATCGGACCGACCCACTAGGAAAACAGGGTCGGGAATTGGTTCTCGTTGAAATTGGTTCAGGAACTGGTTCTGAGTGATTACCCACCCAGGAACAATTCCTGGACCGGTTTTCGAACCAGTTTGGGAACAAGTTTTGTAAGCAAAGGTCTATAACCTTATTTTTCCCCCAGTTTCTATTCTTACTCTTGCAGTCACAAGGCGTTTTTCCTCTTAGATCTCTCAGACACGCACGGCGCTCCTCTTTCGTCATTCCTCTTCCTTGCTTGCTTCCCTCCCTCACCAGGTCCCTCTCTCATTGTCTGACGGACGGACGGTGCTCGTTGCCACCATATTCCTGTGTGTCACATGGATTGGCTTGCCTAATTTCTCTTTTAGAGGAGTTATACATGCAGCAGAGATTTGTTAACCGTTTTAGATAGATGAATAACTTCATGTAGTAGTTGTTGGAATGAGACTTATATTAGACCCATCTTTGTTCCATGCAATGTTATGATTTTTTTCTTTGCCTTATGATTTTATTTATGATAATTAGCCTTGTGTATCCTTAATTTTTCATTTAGTAAAAAAGTTCATATACTCATTGATTAAAAGTGCTTAATGTTTCAATATAAGTTAGGAGGATTATGTTATTTTCTCGCGTATTAATGTAAAATTCAAAGCCGTATGGGATATCGGGCGGTTGCAAAACGGGTTTCAATGGAAAGAGAGTTGACCCTGGAACCGGATCGGAAAAACAGGTGGGTTGGGTACAGGGTCCAATACAAACGGGGTCGGATACATGATCCAAAAAAGGGAAACTAGTTATAACAAGTCGGGTATAGGGTCAAGGTCTAGACTTTACCCACCTTGGACTTGATCACCCCTAACACTGATCACTCACAAAAACTTAGACCAACACTAATCTCAAAGAAAACAAGCTTTCAAGCAGCATGTAATTAGCCTCCAATGGTCTCTTTTTGGGATTTTGGTGCCATATCAGCGTCCCGGATTCTCTTTCTTTCTTCGTTTCATTTGTAGGTTTAGCATTCTGTCTTTCCCTTCCCCTCCTCCTTAAACGGCGTTCGTATATACATTTATCTACGAATTTGTGCGTGCATCCGCTTTTCTTTTTTCTCAATCAAATACGTTATTTTTTTGGTCTGGTTCCCTTGAAAATACACCTACCCACCTACTTTTTTTTTTTATATACCTACCTACTTTAGAAAAGGAAAAAAAAAAAAAACATGGAAGAAGTGAGGTAGTTCATCCATCCATCCTTCATGATCCCTGATGAATCTACTCGCAAACGGAATGACAAAGCAACTTGATTCTAGGAAATACAATTTTAGCTTTTACATTGGCGTAACTAGATTTTCTGCCATGATTGCATGTCAGACACCAAAAATTTGCTGAATGTCCATTGCTAGCTAAATTTAGAAGGATTAACTAAGATAGACCGCATTTAACGTGCAAAGTGCAAGTGCATTAAATAACCTTTAGGAACTAGCGATCAACCAAAATAGCAAAACATAAAAATACGATGTTATTCAACAATGCGAAGATTATTCTGGAATCAGCATACGGCAATTCATCCGGTGACTTCGAGGTTGCCATGAAGCCAGGTTTTTGCGTGGATAAAGTTGACACAGAAATTAATTGTTACAGGACACATTAAAATGCTCTGCAAATACATAAGATGCTTCTACTCGGTGATCAATTGAGTCTGCTTGCTTGTGTTTGCGTGCATTGTAAGAAAGTGTGATAGTCTGTGCCTTTCATAGAAGAGAGAACTCCTCTATGCCTCTTCCAGTCCATGTAAGCTGAAAAAACTTCAGATTTTGTCAAGGCACGGTTAAAAAATGTATTTTTCTACGATCATTATGCTGGAATATGAATAGAGTGTCATGTTTAATATTCGGAATCAGTTTTGGATTTTAGGGTGCGTTTGTTTGAGGAAAAGTATTTTTCGAAATTAATTTTTCGAACAGTCATCCGTTTGGTCTGCCAAAATGATTAGTCAATTGAAAACACTTTTGGGCAACAAAAATATTCATGAATAAAATTAAGCAAGCGAATTCTTAAATCTAAAATGGTGAAAACACTTTTCAATATTGCTTTTCTTGAATTTTATAATATTTTATTTTCTTTTGCTCTTTCTTTTCTTTTTGCTTTTTCCTTTACCTTCTTCCTCCTCTACAAGTCGCCAGGCCTTGGCAATGGTGGCAACCGATCACAGGCTCTCTAACATCACCGTTCCTCTCCTTCTGAAGCTCGAATTGTGCTCTAGCCTCCCCCTCAGCAACTACTTCCTACCCGCCTCTTCACCAAGTCTTGATAAACTACAAAAACAAGCGTTAGGCTCATGAGGAGAGAGAGGTTCAAAATTGGCATCACTGACATCGATCATGGGAATGGCAACAACAATAGGAGCAGTTGGTGATAGCAACAAAGAAGTTCACGTGAAGGAAGCTGTGTATATGTCATGGCCCGATCCTCGAGCACATGCCCATCCCTCAGTGGTTGATAAAATTTTGTGACTTTCCAGAACGAGTCACTGACCTTTTCATTTTATTGCATATGCAGAAGCAAATAACAAATCCCCTAATAGTAACCATCTTGGGATAGAAAAGCAGGACAACAGATTCACAAATAAAACATGCCTTTAAATACACTGAGTCTAGTACAAAAGTCTACAACCAAAAGCCTTCAACAGACCAGCTCTCAAAAGAAGTTGTCCTATCTAACCTACACTTCAGAATCCTCCAGCTCGACTTCAGGTCTCCATCCTACGGTCCTGAAATGTTAAAGCCCACGATAGAGTGAGATATAAATCTCAGTGAGTTCACGCTTTAAACTCCGATTAGGTGGGTAATACGCATAGAGCGTCCTAATCACACAACCACACAATCATATAACCATAGAGACTTACCTCGTCTCAGTTCCTCCTTGCAGGTCAGCATAGTTCATATGCAGTAATAACACTCAATCCAAAGGAGCGTCTCAAATCACATCTCCGTCAATCCCCACATCTTAGTCAATCATATATTCCAATTGATCACTGTCACACAGGCACGACCTATCATGCATTTCAATTGATTATAGTCACACAAGTATCATCTAACCATCACACAGCAGGTCTAACCATCACATAGCGAGTTTATCCGTCACACAGCGGATCTACCCAACGCATAGCTAACCTAACCATCACACAGCGAGCTCATCCGTCACACAGCGGAATTATCCATCACATAGTGGATTTAACTAACACAGTGGATCTATCCATCACACAGCGGATTTATCCGTCACACAGCTAGGCGTCGTCTCGCCTCATCGAGCATGACAACGTCTACCTCAAGACGACTTTCAACACAAAAGCATTGTTCACCCGACACATAGTAGGAGATGAATTTTCTTAACCAGCATACGATTATCCACTCCCGGCCAAGGACATTGTGCTTCGCACTTAAATTCCTCAATTAAAATAATGTCCTGGCTTATTTTCTTCGTGTTAAAAATGCCTAATAAAAATAATCGTGTGTGGGTACACAGTCGACCTAAGCCAAAATATAATATATTTCTTTTGGAAAATCCCAATTTTTAATATAATCTATAAAAATACTTTTGGCATTGTAAACTGACGCCCGGTGATTTTCTAATTAATTATTGAAATTACTTAATTTTAGGATAAATACCCAAAATTATAGTTTCCACTCATTTGCACAATTCAACACTCAATTTGCAGAAATTAACCACACCATTGCAATCAGTACAAAACTCCGGTGTGGCATCCCAAAATTCATAATGACCTCTAGTTACATTAAAGTCTATGAATAGGTGATGGAAGTACCATCAAGTTATTTTATAGCCATTTAATCCATAATTTGCAATAAGATTTATGGCCAAGCTTTGAATGGATAATTATTTGATAGGAAAGAAAATTCTATCATTGGTCATGTGCATCGTAAATTGGAATTTATGGATTTGTGACTATAAGTTTAATGGCCTTATTATTTATGCAATTAGATATTTATTTAAATGATGATTAAGATATATTATAAAAAAATAAAATAAAATAAGCTTGGGCCATTTAAGTTTGAACCTTAGGCCCAAGTGAGCTGGGCCTAAAGTGGGCCATAAGCCCGGCCCATTGTCGTGCATGGAGGGGGAAGGAGGAGCCGCATGGCTTCCTCCAAGTGTCTTCAACCAAGGAGACACTTGTCTCCTTCTTAGGGACAAGTGTCCCCCATGCAAAGAGGGGTTGCATGCAAATATATATACAACCAAAAAGAGAGAGAGAGAGTGGCATTCGGCCAAGCCAAGTGAGAGAGAGTGAGTTGCGAGAGAGAAGAGGAAGCCGAGAGAGGAGGAGCTCGCCCGTCGCCGCCCGTTTGCCGCCGTGTGCCGTCGTTCGTCCGGTCTAGAGGCAAGTTGGAGTCCTCTAGCTGCTCTTCCATGTGTGTTTGTTACATGCATGGTTGATGTAGTGTCGAGTTTGGGTGATTAGGTGAAGAAAACCGAAGTATGGATGGATTGTTCTTGAATAATATGGCTGTTTTCGCTCGAACGGTTTGAGTCAGAATGTTGTGTGAGCTTGCATGCATGTTTGGAGTCCGATTTTGGCTTCAATTTCTTCATGAAAGTTGTAGCTAACATCTTGAACTACAACATAATGAAATTTCGTGGAAAATGATGGATATTTGAGGGGTTAAACTCTCATTCTACGGAGACCTCAGATCTGGAACAGTTTCACTGACATCTTGTTGGATTTGTGGTTGCATGTTGGTTTGTGCTAAGAATATCTCTTCGATTTCTTCATGAAAGTTGTAGGGGACATCTTAAACTACAACATACTAAAATTTAGCGCAAAATGAACAAGTATAAACTTGTAAATCGACTAGATTCTGAAGACGGTAAATTCTGGAGGTGTATTACAGGACACCCGAGACATCATGGACCTAAATGACGACTATACTCTGGTTATTTGACTTAGATCTCTTCATGAAACTTGTAGAGAACATCGTGATGTATAACATATCTAAATTTCAGAGGAAACGAAGAAGAAAAGGTAGGTGAAAACTCAGTATTTCGGAGAAGCATGCACTGGACGATTCGGTAATAGATCCAGAAGCTTCGTGAGACTGTAGCAAATCATTTAAAAATAATCTGGCTTGGAAGTCTTCATAAAAGATGTACGAAAATGTCTTGGCTATAACTCGAAATTTCTTCAGAAACTATGCATTCTGATTTTACCCGAAAATGACATGCCATTTTGTGAGAAGTGTGAAATTGTGTGAAATTTTATTTGGCCATGAATTTTGCATGAAATTATTATTCTATTGTCTTGTTTATCACTTGCCTTAATTTTTATAATTTTTGGGAAGTTATAGATATTAAATTTAATATTTTTGAAAATAACGAAAGCTGAAATTTAAATAAATGAAAAAGGGCATGAAAAATGGATTATTTTATTGGCCATAAATTCCATTTAATTTTATTTCATAAATAATTATACCATGTTGCATGTATGATGAGGTCTTGATGTATGCATTGGGATGCATGTGTGAATTCAATGTTGATCATGATTTTTGGTTGCCATTGCATCATATGCCATGCTAAATTGAGACCGAAATTGGTGAACATGAATAATGTTAAATGAGGAGATTGATGTGGCGGATGATAATGCCCCGGGAGTGTCGGGATGCCTGGTGGTATACGGTACGTAATTCCAGGGGAGGCCTGGTGGTATGTCGGTACATAATTCCGGAAGCCCTGTCGGAGGTTTCTGCCCAAAGGGAATACCTCGCGATGCCAGGATTTGGGGTGTGGGATGCCCGGCCAGGGAGTGTAAATGCCGGAAGCCCTGTCGGAGGTTTCTGCCTGAAGGAAATGCCTCGTGATGCTAGTTGGGATGCAAGATGCCCAGAATGTGGGGGGCCGGATGCCCGGTGGCCTGGAATGGCTGAATGCCGGAAGCCTCGGAGGTCTTTGCCCGAGGGGATGATGAAATTGATGATTCAAGGAATGGGTGATGTGGTGATCAAACGGAAAGTTAAAAGTGGAAATTAAACCCATGGCATAATGATATGCATGATGATGATGATAATATGTGATGAGACATGATGATGATCACCCATGGCATGATGATATGCATGATGATGATGATAATATGTGATGAGACATGATGATGATCACCCATGGCATGATGATATGCCTGATGATGAGACATGATGATGATCACCCATGGCATGATGATATGCCTGATGATGATGATGATATGTAATGAGATATGATGATGATCACCCATGGCATGATGATATGCATGATGATGATGATGATGATGATGATGATGATATATGATATGATGATGACATGTGTGAGGGGATGATGCCACGATGATGATGACATGCGTGATATGATGATGTCATGATGATGATGACATGTGTATAATATGATGATGATGACATGTGTGATATGATGATGCCACGATGATGATGACATGTGTATGGTATGATGGTGTCATGTATATGATGATGATGACATGTGTGGGATATAATAATGTCATGATGACGATGATATGAGTATGACATGATGATACACATGTATGTGTTATGATTGTGGTGATGATGCATGATAGTATATGCATGGCTTCAAGGTAAGTAATGTCTGCAATGCATGTATGACTTGTATGATGCATTGAGTGGTTATTGGATTCCTTTACCTGCTGAGTGGTTGTACTCACCCCTTTTGGGGACCAACATTTCAGATTAGTAGATGGTTTGAGCGGTTGGATATGACCGCGAGGAGAAGGATAACAAAGGAGAGAACATTTGGACGCCAACACTGGTTGATGGACCTTAAGCATACGTTTGTGGGAGGAGATGTCGGTCATCTTTTGAAGTATAGCCGAGTATAGAAACATTGGCATTTCGATGTACCGACTAAAGATGTCCATCTGCTTTATGTAAATAAACGTGTTCGACTTTAACTTATATAAGATGTTTAGTAGGTGTGCATCGTTTTCTGAATATAGGGAAGGGAGTTTGTTGGATGTGCTTCCGTATATGAATTGCGCAAGGGACCAATCAAAAAAAAAAATGTAAACCCCCTATGTTGTATGGACCCGCTGCAATTGAAATGGTATCAGAGTGACATGTTAATAGGGAAAGTGAAAGGTAGAGCGAACTGTGACGACCCTAACGGATCGGGGGCCGTCAAGGGGTGCCACATCCGGTCACCGGCTATCCAGATCTAATTTTCAAAAAATAATTAATAATTAAATTAATTACAAAATAATTAAATAAATGGAATTAAGTAAATAAATAAATTGTGATTAATTAAACTGAATCACTTAATTAACCTAACCATGGAGGCACCCGATCAATCGTGTCTACCTTAGTCTCCTTCATATAGCCAAAACTCCAAAACCCCATTTTTAAAATAAAGTTGGTACCCCCTTTTTTTTTTTTGGTTCAAACTCTTTGAAATAAATTCGTACGGGGTCTCGTATTGAAAATTAACCCACCAAAATTTGTACGCACCTCATATAAAACCTCCTCATTTTATTGTGCACATAAGTCTTGGTGTCCAGACCCAACACCTCATTTATTTTCTATTTAGTAGTTCAAGAGGTAACTTTTTGCAATAGTAATAAATCATCAACAAAGAGCAATTCACCTCATGACCTCACACATATGTTCTCAGCATGCCACAAGTCCGCTACATCACTAAATTCACCTCATTCAGCAAGCACAACATCATGAACAACAATAAAATCACAACCGGTCCTAATCGGCAGAAACCGGCCACTCACGTGTCTCCAAGTTTAATTCCAGAAACCTACCCGAACGAGCTCAGAAAATTCTCAAATTTGAATATAAATTTTAAAGAACACATAAATGAACATTTTTCATGGAGACACATTAACCCAGATTCTTCTAGATTCGGCCTAGTAAATTGCTCAATCTAGTGCCAAAAACTAGGTCAGTTTCCAGAAAGTCTGTTTTCCAAAATTAGTTTGGTTCATGATACAAAATATGACCGTTTGATCTGAAATTTTAGTATATTAAAAAAAAAAGATGTGACAAACAACTTTTGTGAAAAATGCATTTTGAAAGTCGAACCCTAAGAGTTAATAAAAAGCCCTAGAATCCTAAAAGGTCACAAATTCCAACACAGTCCGAGTTTCTGTTTGCAAATGATAGAGCTGATATCTCCTTCTTTTATATCCCTAAACATCTTGAGAAAAATATATGTTATAGCTAAAAATGTCTAAAATATTTCTCAAGAATGAATCAATTTCAAATTCCTTGCCCAGCTAAGGCAAGGCCGATTCGTGACCAACACACAGGAAAGACGGCACGGCGAGATCTCACGGCAAGGGTAGCTCGGCAAGCTTAATGGTAGATGGTGGCTCACGGCCACACAACCAAGGGGAAAGGGAGAGAGAAATGGGTATGAGATGAGGGAGAGTGATGAGGAAATTCGTCCAAATGAGGGATAGAGAGAAAAAGTGAGAGAAATGATGGACAAAGAGGCAAACTTGGGGAAGAAGTTGGCCATTCAATGCACCTTGACTTCTTGTCCTAACTTGGGGAGCAGGAACTCATCTTGGCACTCCATTCCAACTTGGGAAGCAAAAATAAATCGTAACCCTCCATCTTGCCACAAAAGTCAAAGTCTTCTAGAAGCTAGGTTACTATTCACACGCACTATTCACGTAGGTTACTATTCACGCACATGGGCCAGGTCCAAGATGGCCCAATTGTCTTAATGGGCTTGTCCTTGGGCTTGATAAACTTCGGCTTGGGTTTAGTTAATCCAATTTGGGCTTAAACAAGCTTAATGGGCCTTAAAGGACAAAACTGTAATCACCTACTTGGACCCTTGTGGATGAATTTCAAAGGGAATGTGGCCCATTGGGCCTTTCCAAATTCATGGGCCCCCTTTGGGCTTCCAATTTCCGGCCTAATTCAACTTATCCAAAATTCAGGGTTTACTGATAAAGAAGGAATTTTATTAGGTAATGTCCCTCATCATCCTTATGATCGAATTGTTAATCCACAGATAAGTTCTTCGGTTGTGTGCATCAAAATCCTAAATTGCCTTTCCCAATAGGTTTAAGATTCTATAATGGCTCCCAAACCAATTCAAAGTCTAATTCTACCAATTGCACATTGATAGAAGTAAACCCCTTATCATATCCTAAATGGGGTCAAATTTTGAGGATGTCATAGGTTCTTTGACATTCATGGGTAAAATGACCTAGCACTGATCTTGTTGGTTCGGTCCAGTGATCCTATGGCTCCATTTTGGGCCATTTAGAGTAGAAATCGAACAACATTCCATGTGTATGTCTATAATATATATAATGAGAGAAAAGTCGTCACCCACTGTAAGTATTATTCTTCTTTTTATTCGCCTTTTTTTTAATTGAATTTTCATTTAGAAATTCGCGGAGACCAATCGAATGTCCTCAGTTATGTAGGCTCATAATTGAAAAAAATGGCAATCACTCTTGATAAGTGAATATTGAATGCAAGTTCTAAACACTTTGATTTGGCCCTATTGAACACATGGCTTTGTTTAAATTTTCAATTATTGGCTCGAAACCACTTTTTGTTTAGAAATTCTTTCAAGTCGATTATATTTTTGGGCACTAAAAAAATTTAAATTATATTTTCAATCAAATTCTTCCTTTCTTACATTATGGGATTGAAATTCAGATAATATTTTGTCACGCCCCGATCCTCCAAGCGCGTGCCCATCCCTCAATGGTCGATTAAATAGCGACATCTCATAACGCATCGCCGACCCATTAATTTTAATACGCATGCGGAAGCGAATAATAATCCCTAGACAACAACAAGATGGGATAGAAAAGTAGGGCCATAATTTTGAAAACCAACACACTTATATATACATATCATAATAAGTCGTTCACAAACCAAGCCAATATATATATATATATATATATATATATATATATATATATGCTAGGTCTACAAAACAATGGGGGTTTTCAAACAACTACAGATCTTCCTCATCATCCTCATCCTCGTCCTTATTGGAGCCTGTAGCTGAATACACAGGGGACTCCGGTTGCGACAGGTTAGGGTCCACCATTAAGCCACCATGAGGATCTGTTGTGCCCTTTCCAAAAGCAACCTCCAGCACATACATAGGTATATCAGATTCCGATATAGGGCCCTCTCTCTGGCCATTCCGATATTGATGGTACCATGATCAATATTGATGGGGTACCTTTTTGGGCAAGCCCGCATCTACCGATACCACGGACCTCACAAGTTTGTACTCCCATCCCCTAGGGTCCCCATGGAGCGGAATATAGCATCTCTACTCTGTAACGTTCTTTGGTTGTCCAAAATGCTCGGGAGGAGCTGCCATCTAAGGACTTGAAATGTTATCCCATAGTGGGGTGAGACGACGTCTCAGCGAGTTCACCCCCTAAGACCTGACTAGGAAGAAAATACGCCCTGAGAGCTGCCTAAGCACAAGCATGAGTTAGAGGACTTACCTTGGCCTCAATTCCTTCCTGCAAGTCAATATAATTCAACCACTCAATGAATCATTTCAACAAATCAATTCATCCACTCAAATCGAACCATCGATCAATCGACTCAGTCGATTCCATGCCATCAAGACCATCTCTCGGTCATCTCAATCAATATTATCTATAAAGTTCGATAATATCCAGGACTACTCACTCTAAGTTGATAATAAATAGTATAGCTCACACTAAGTTGATAAACAGTATACTACTCATGCTAAGCTAACATATCGAGACTCGTAAGCTGATATAGTATACTAATAATGCTTACAATAAGCTGCTAAGGTATACTGCTCGCGCTAAGCTAACATATCGACGCCCACAGGCTGATATAGTATACCGGTATACTGCTCACTCTAAGCTGACATATCGAGCCCGCAAGCTGATATAGTATGCCATCCTGATCATCTAACGATTTCACCATTTTTATCATACCCAATAAAAATAATCGTGTATGGGTACACGGTCATTCTTAGCCAAAATACAGTATTTTCCCTTTTGAGAATCCCACTAATTTCCACGGTCCACAAATACATTTTTGGCATTGTAAACCAACGCTTGGTGATTTTCTAATTAATCATTGAATTTACAGATCATACTCAATTTGCACAAATTTGTAGTCAATTAAATAAACAAATCACATCATTTCAATCAAGACAAAATTCCAGTCACCGGCTATCCCATTCTAATTTCTGAAAAATAAATAATTAAATAAATAATTACGGAAAATAATTAATAAATGCCAATAAATACCACTTAGGCCGGAAAAGCCCAACTAAAAGCCATAACGGGCCCGGAAAAATTTCGAGACTCATTAGATAAATACTATGACTTATCTACTCGCTAATTACACTACTCTAGCCACCTAACATGCAATAATGATCAATTAATTCACTAATCTATTCTAACTATCCACCTAATCCATATTTAACTTAAACTAATCAACCCTTAAGCATAATTAACTTCCTAAGCATGGATTAGTGAGTAAACTCATTTGATTAATGATCCACTCGGACCACAATGACGGGAACGCGGAGAGGATTGACAAACTCAAAAGCGGGACCTTCAAGCAGGGTCGGGAAATGCTCGAAAACGGGTCAAATAGTGGGCTAGAAATCCACTAGCTTCGGTTATGCTCTTGGCCAAGAAAGGCTGGAGTGGTGGCTGGCTAAGCTGGAAACGGGCAGGGAACAGGTGGACTGCGACGGCGTGGCTTGAGAGAGCTCAGTGGGCGACCAGGTGGCTCCAGCGACGACGAGGAAGGTCCGAACGACACAAGGGATGGTCTGGGTCATGGCGGAGGTGAAATGAAGTCCAAGGACACAAGGGTCTGGCACACGAGTGGGCGGGCTGCGAATGGGCTCCAGGGGCGCGACGGTGGCGGTCCAACTAGGTTGCTCGACGGAGGAGGGGGCTATCGGTTTGGTTTTCTAGGTTTTTGAAGTTCTTCTACCTTACTAGAAATGGGGGCCAACGGAAATGGAGGGGGAAGAAGGGATAGAGGACCGGTTGGTTAAGGAGGGGGCCACCTTGGTCTCTTCTATCCACTTTGGTCCCCTTAACTTGGTCCCACCACCAAGCTGGCTTCTTCAGCACATTTTCCAG
Source organism: Eucalyptus paniculata subsp. matutina (assembly GCA_017140255.1). Taxonomy (NCBI): domain Eukaryota; kingdom Viridiplantae; phylum Streptophyta; class Magnoliopsida; order Myrtales; family Myrtaceae; genus Eucalyptus; species Eucalyptus paniculata. The sequence goes on from CM029437.1 coordinate 10,799,547, forward strand.
CCTCAAACTTCCTCACATTGATAGGTTTTCTAATGTCATGGTCCTAGTTTTTCAGCAATGAACTCTTCTAGCTTCTCAAGTTTTTTTCTCTAGATCGTCCGTTCACTGACTCATTATCTAATAACAATAACCAGGCCAATTGCCAATTGCCACCACAGGGTGGACAAGGATACGATGATGGATTTGCGGGCCTTAGTTTGTTTAAAATTTCTAGTTGCTTGACATATTCTCCCACAACGTCCTCTAGCTTCTTACGCAATTTGGAGTTCTGCATTATATATTCTGCTAAGATCTGCAGATTATAAGTTAGTACACTCACTCATTAAAGCCCCCGAGTAGATTGAGGATATACAGCAATCGACCATTTTGCTCTAAGTTCGAGCTTGCGCCTATTCTTATGCGTAGATTTACTGGAATTCAGTCATCTTGTCTTCCGCCTACCAAAACAAAATGTAGCCAAGAGCTCAACCTTTTAGCAGTTTTATACGGCTAAACTACGATAAAACCTTTGATGAATTAAAAAGTCACGCGGCACACGTGCATGAAGCACAAAAGAGAAAACCTCTCAACTTTTCATTAATTCATCAATGGATAAGTAGTATTACAGATAAAAAAAATGATTAAATACTAGAAAATCATCATTCACTATCTATAATATATCCTAATCAGCTAACTCCTAATATAGAAAATAATATATTCTAAATCCAAAAGATATTGTAAAACCTGATCGGCCATTATTAATAAGTTAAGCCATTTGTTCTTTCCCGTATTAATGTTCACTTTCCTCTCTATAGGTGCAATTCTTGTCCTGTTCACCTCGGCAGGTCTTCAACTCACCCTGGCCACTGTAGGCCTTTGGTTGGCTTAAGATTTAGAGGATTGCTTCACTTGGTGTGCCTCTTCAATCTCACCAAATGGTTTCTCCTAATTTCTTCTTGAAGTCAAGATCGAAGCTACCCTAGCTCCCTTTGTTTTCGCCGCTGCTGCTTTTTGGTCGGGATCTGCTCAAGTAGGTTGACGGTGCGGCTTCGGGAGTCCTTGTGGGCGAAGGTGGACTCCTCAGCACCCACTTCATCACGGCTTAGCCTCTTCCCTGGTACGACTTTATTCTCTATAATGTCTGTACTATAAAGGGGTTTTTGGCTGTGTTGTGGGCTGCTAGTTTATTATGGTGTTGTCATCTACTGCGGTGGGTGAAATGATTAATGAGGCATAACCTCGTGCTGGTAGTGAGAAGAGACTAAGCCCTTCATCCCGGAACCGTGCGGCCTAGCCTCTGTTGCACACGGGCAAGGCCCTCGTTGTTGAGGTGGAGATCCGTGAACCCCCAAAGGCTCTAGACCATGCTGGTTGTTTTAGGGGACAAAGCCGTGCGAGATCAGCTTCCAAGCGACCTCAGCCCTGTCAAAAGCAATCGAGGAGCTTGAAGTCCCCTCAAGCCCGCTCTTGGGCGAATGTAGCGCACTTTGCTGCCAAGGGATACGAGTTGTCGTATGTACTTCCTTCCTTTGTGGACAACGTCCCGGCTATCAATCTAGCTGATGAAGTGCTTCAGGCGGTGGGTCCCAAATGGCATAAATGCCTTGTTGGGTACTATGTGGGGAGGAAGCTCCCATTTCAACTCATGGAGAACTCTCTCAAACACAGCTAGGGTCAGAAACTAGTGGAGGTCATGGCCTATGATCAGGGCTTTTATTTCTTCCATATTCCCGATCCGGCTTTCCGAAGAAAGATTTTGGAGAATGGGCCACTAATCATGTGACATCCTAAAATTTCAGTTATGTTTTCAATTGAATAAATTGGGCCTTTCATCGATGTGCCTATAGTGTTATTCTCTAAGCTGGTCACTCAAGAGGTAACTAGACTATCTAGGGAAGTCATTAAAGGATTTTAATGCAATAGACTTGAGAATTCGACCAGAAATGGACTACTCGACCGTGCACATTTGCAGAGATTATTACGGCACAGTTAAAAATCGATTAGAGATCAGAGATAGGTCGGTTCGACAGATATGTGTGGCTAAACGTAGGTGATTCCACCAAATTGCAAGATTCTCGTCGACCTGTAAATTGTATCAATTTCAATTATCCATTTTTAATACCATTTCTATGTGGCATCCCAAAAATTCAAGTCACCCTCTAGAGGAAATTATCCATTTTTAATGAAATTACCTATGGTCCATGTGTTAGCCATTAGTTTTCTTAAGGCTATGTGTTATTGTGCTTGTGTTTATGAGATTTGAAATTAGATAGATTAGTGACCTATGCTTGGCCATGCATCTTATAGATTAAATTCCTATAAGTAAAATGTCACAAGACTTTGGCCATGTGGAATTTAAAATTTAAAGTTTATAGAAGAAATTATAAAAAGGGAAATTTTAATTTTTAATTAGGTTGGGCCTTAGGCCCATTGGCCTAAGCCTTAGTGGGCCAAGCTGGTCGGCCCAAAAAGAAGGCCCAAGCCCATGCATGTGTTGTGACAAGTGGCAAAAAGAGAGTCTCATGCATTGGCCATTGTGGGTGGCATCTCATCATGACTAATGATGGCTTCGTGGGGAAATAAAAGGGGAAAGGGAGAGAGAGAGAGTGAACCGTTCGAGAGAGAGGGAGAGAGTGTGGCCGAGAGAGGAGAAGCCGAGAGGGAGAGGAAGGAGCCATCGCCGCCCGCACGCCGTCCGTCCGTCGCTGGTGTGCCGTCCGCTCGTGCTGTTCGTGTGATCTAGAGTCAAGTTGGGGGTCCTTTGCTGCTCTTGCATGTGTGTTTGTTACATGTATGTTTGATATAGTGTCGAATTTGAGTGGTTAAGAGAGGAAAACCGAAGTATGGATGGCTTGTTCTTGAGTAGTGTTGCTGTTTTCGCTTGAACAGTTTGAGTCAGAATATTGTGAGAGCTTGCATGCATGTTTAAAGTTCGATTTTGGCTTCGATCTCTTCATGAAAGTTGTAGCTAACATCTTAAACTACAACATACTAAACTTTGGTGGAAAATGATGGAGATTTAAGGGGTTAAACTCTCATCCTACAGAGACCTCAGATCTGGAACGATTTCACTGACCTCTTGATGGATTTGTGGTTGCATGTTGAGTTGTGCTAAGAATCTCCTATTTCTTCATGAAAGTTGTAGGAGACATCTTAAAATACAACATACTCAAATTTGAGGCAAAATGAACAAGTATAACCTAGAAAATCGACTAGATCTTGAAGACGGTAATTCTGGAGATGTATTACAGGACACCCGAGACTTCATGGACGTAAATGACGACTATACTCTGGTTATTTGACCTTGACCTCTTCACAAAACTTGTAGAGAACATCTTGATGTAGAACATATCCACATTTCAGAGGAAACGAAGAAGAATAGGTAGGTGAAAACTCAGTATTTCGGAGAAGCTTGTACTGGACATTTCGGTGATGGATCCAGAAGCTACGTGAGACTGTAGAAACTAATATAGAAAGAATCTGGCTTGGAAGTCTGCATTAAAGATGTACGAAAATGTCTTGGCTATAACTTGGTAAAATTTCATAATTTTCAGAGGTCATATGGATATTTTAATCAAATTATTTCGGAGAGTGTGCATTCTGCTTCTATCCGAATTTACATGCTGTTTTGTGTGAATTGTACCTTCTTGTGTGGAATTCGATTGGGCATGTATCTTTCATGAAATTGCTATCTTATTGACTTGTCTACCACTAGCCTTAATTTCATGATTTTTGAGAATCATATGGATATTTAATCTAAATATTTTCTGAAAGTGGTATTTGCTGGAATTTTGTATGGATTGGATGATGATGTATTGATGCATGCATGACTATGAATTGAGATGCATGTATGAATTGAATGCTGCATATGATCTTGTTGGTCATGCCATGATGAGTTGAGAACTAAATTGGTGGCCATGGATAATGATGAATGAGGAAACCGTTTGTGGTGGATGATTATTCCCCGGGAGTGTCGGGATGCTCGGTGGTATACGGTACATAATTCCAGGGGAGGCCTGGTGGTATGTCGGTACGTAATTCCGGAAGCCCTGTCGGAGGTCTTTGCCCGAGGGGAATGCCTCACGATGCTAGTTGGGATGCGAGATGCCCGGCCAGGGAGTGTAAATGCCGGAAGCCTCATCGGAGGTCTTTGCCCGAGAGGATACCTCGTGATGCCAGTTGGGATGCGAGATGCCCGGAATGTGGGGGGCCGGATGCCCGGTTGTATCTTGGATACATGCCCGGATGGTTCTCGCGATGCCAGGATTGGGCGCGAGTGATGAATGTGGGATGCAAACATTGGTCCCGGGAATGAGAAATGTGGCGGTCCAAGATGAAATTGGAATTAAATCATGCATGATGATATATGCATGACATGATGCATGATGATATATGCATGATATGATGCATAAATGCATGGTAATGATGACGATGTCATATGCATGGATGCATGGTAAGGATGATGCCATATGTGACATGATGATGACATGTGCATGGTATAATGGTGTCATGTATACGATGACGATGACATGTGTATGGTATGATGGTGTCATGTATACGATGACAATGACATGTGTATGGTATGATGGTGTCATGTATACGATGATGATGACATGTGTATGATATGATGATGTCATGATGATGATGACATGTGTGATATGATGATGCCACGATGATGATGACATGTGTATGGTATGATGGTGTCATGTATATGATGATGATGACATGTGTGGGATATAATAATGTCATGATGACGATGACATGAGTATGACATGATGATACACATGTATGTGTTATGATTGTGGTGATGATGCATGATAGTATATGCATGGCTTCAAGGTAAGTAATGCCACGCAATGCATGTATGACTTGTATGATGCATTGAGTGGTTATTGGATTCCTTTACTGCGCTGAGTGGTTATACTCACCCCTTTTGGGGACCAACATTTCAGATTAGTAGATGGATCGAGTGATTGGATATGACCGTGAGGAGGAGGATAGCAAAGGAAGGAGCTTTTAGACGCCGACACTGATCGATGGACTTTAAGTATACGACTGTTGGAGGAGATGTCGGTCATCTTTTGAAGTATAGCCATGTATAGGAAACTATGGCATTTCGATGTACCGACTAAAGATGTCCATCTGCTTTATGTAAATGAAAGTGTACGGCTTTAACTTATATAAGATGTTTAGTAGGTGTGCATTGTTTTCTGAATATAGGGAAGGGAGTTGTTGGATGTGCTTCCGTATATAAATTGCGCAAGGGACCGATCTAAAAGATGTAAACCCCCAGGTTGTATGGACCCGCTGCAATTGAAATGGTATCAGAGTGATATGTTATTAGGAAAAGTGAATGGTAAGCGAACTGTGGTGACCCTAATTTGATCGGGGGCCGTCGAGGGGTGCCACATTCTAACATGACTTTCTTTTCATTATCAATGAGACATCAAAAGTACCAAGTTTTGTAACGTTCCAACAAACGTGATGGAGCATTATTAAGTCATGTTATCTTAAACAAATGAAGATTCAAATGAAACAGAGGGGCAATATTATCCCTTCCTCCATAAGGTATACCTTGGGATGTTGATTGCCCGACTTTGGAAAATGATGTTTTTCATTCCTAAACTTAATTCTCTTTAGCACAAAGAAATGACATATCATTTTCTTTGGTACAGGACAGACTCGAACAAAAAAAGGTTTGTCAAATAAAGAGTGGGGGAGCAACATTTGACTAAAAAAAAACTCTCTCCTTCCCCCACCAATGAAGTGTGTTGAGACAACATTGTCAAATCCATCAAGAAAGGTTGTATCATACCTAATTATGGAAATAACCTGTTTCATCTACTCTTCTCACAAGGTGATAAATGGAGGAAAATGTTGAACCTTGACCGTACAAGTAGCGCTTTGCATCAAGGAATCATGCTAAGACCTGACTATCCGTTTTGGCATAAAAGGATGTGTATAGTTCCTAAATGATTCCAAATCAAGCGAGGAAATAACATGTCCAATCTTTTCTTTGCAGGCAATAAATGGGCAAAGCATCTAAAGAACAATATCCTCAAATGTCGAAGAAAGGAGCAATCCCTCTCCTTTCAAAGCAAGATCTTGAAAAACACATCTAATAATTCATATTTAAATTTTTCAAGCTCTTTTCCAATTAAACGTCTCTTCGAAAAGAGCATTTGAAAAAGCAGGAATTGAACTTTGTAAATTGTTGTATACAATAAAGAAGTGCTTTTCATGGATAAAATCAGGGTCACATAATCATTTTTCAATCAATCCTAGCCATTTCAGGCAAAGTTGATACCTAAAGAAAGAAAACATGTGAAGAGTAAATTGTGTCAATTCCAATTGCTCATTTTGATAGCGTCTTTGACATGATTCTTTTTTCCTTTGATAGGAAGACATCAAACACTTAAAGGCAAATGCAAGTGAAGGGCAATGTCGAGTTACCAAATATCCATGAGGGTGAATCCAAGAAACATTAGCACCCAATAGGATAAAAGCGAGTGAGGGGTAATAATGTATCGTTTCCAACATTTTAATTCCTAAAGATTTTTGCACTAACATATTCTTTCACATTCTTTACAGGGTTACCGAGTCACTGTGCCGTAGGTAAGTACCCTTCTTCTCAAAATTAAATGAAAAAAAAAAAAAGATTGAGAATTTCCATTACAAAAAAGAACCTTTGGCACTTTTCTAGAAACAAGCACAAAAATGAATAATTGAGAAAAGAAAAAAAAACTTTACACAAACTTTTTGAACATCTTTTTTATTTCAAAATTGTTTTCTCATTTTGTGGGTTATTTATTTTGAATCAATTTCCATGTGGAGATTGATCTACTCAAATGATTTCAGCAGAGTGAAATGGAAATGTTAACCATGACAAACAAGAAGTGCTTAGGATGAAGAAAGGCAAGCCACTTCAAAACACATACTTCAAGCACTTTTGAGAGTTGAGTGAAAAACTTCATTCTTTTAGGACGAAGGACTCATTCGCATTGAGCGCAAAGATCGAAATGATAAAGGTACTTCCTTCATCAATCCCAAGCACCATTCTAATCACTTACTAGTCTTTTGGGCCGAATAAAGATGATCCTTCAAAGTACCCCTGTCAAGAACAATCCTACATTGAGGTAGCATAAGAGGTAACGGTCATGTTGTATAGTGAAAGATTGTTAAATATTATAGTACTTTCACTTGCATCAACCTTCTGGTGATAACTTCAAAGGAATTCCCATTAGAGCTTGACTTATCCCAAGGTGAAGAAGAGCATTTCCTTCTTTACCCAAACACTGATAACCGTTGCTTTAACCAATTTGGGCCTGATTGTTCATTTTTGAATCCCGAGCGGTGATCATCTCCCTTCACTGGGGCAAGGCATAAGGATTGACCACATACAATTGACATTTTCGAGAATACATGAAAAGCATCTCGAAAGTCATAAGAGCTCTAAAGGTTTAAGAGCAAAAAGTTCAACAAAAATTATGGGGCATGAAAAAACAGTGTGCCTGGTAAAAGCAAGGCCAATGCCGGTCAAGAAAAAGAGCCAAAAGGCCGCATCTTATGTGAAAGAAAAATTATCAAAGTCCAAGTGCCTGCATAAAAAAAAAAATCACCCCAAGTGCAAAAGAAATTAGAGAAAAGAGCAAAGCTCCCATGATAAATGATTAGTCAAGGGACTTTCAAGATGTGCTGTGTTTCAAAAGCCAAATGATTTTGAAAGATCGAGTGACCTGGTCATGATGCCATTGTCACGCCCCAATCCTCGAGTGCATACCCATCCCTCACACGGTCGATTAAATAGCAACATCTCAGGATGCATCGCCGACCCTTTCATTTTTTTAATACGCATGCGGAAGTAAATATAAAATCCCAAGACAATAAAACAATGGGATAGAAAAATATGGTCATATTTTTCAAACCTGAAAAAAACACAACCACACTTTTATACAATGCAAACCACACAGTATATATTACAATACTATTAACTAAAGTCAGTTCTAACACACATAAGTTCACCACTTAGGGTTTGCAAATATAGGGTGGGGTCTCAATCTTTGTCGAGGTCATACTCTAGATCCTCCTTTGGATCCTCCTTCGGCTCCTCTTCCGGTTCTTCTTCAAGGTCCTCTTTAGGTTCCTCCTCAGGTTCCTCCTCAAGGTTTGCCAACTCCAGATCCTCTTCCCGTTCCTCCTCTTGCTTGACAATCTCCCCTTCCTTCCCGCTCCAACTAGAGTCCACGGTCGAGTACATATGAGTGTCAAAATCCCCTTCCAGCTTTGGGTCCTTAGCGTCAATCACCACCCCATCCTTGGGGTCCACAATCCCCTTCCCGAATGCTACTTACAACACGTACATAGGCACATCACCTTCCAGTATGGGACCCTCCCTTCGCCCATCATAATGGCGATACCACGACCAATATTTGTGGGGCCTCTTTTGTGGTTTACCCACATCAACCTAGACAGTTGATTTCATCAAGATGTACTCTAGTCCCTCAGGGTGATGGTATATCGGGATGTGATATCTTATCTAAGTGATCTCCCTAGGGCTATCAAAATGTACGGGAAGAGGTGGGGATGCTGCCATCTATGAACCTGAAATGTTATCCCACAACGGGGTAAGACAACGTCTCAGCAAGTTCTACCCCCTCAGACCCGATTAGAAAGCCAATATGCCATAAGGGCTGCCTATACACAACATGGGTTAGAGGATTTACCTTGGCCTCAAATTCCACCTGTAATTCAATACAGTTTGAATAAGCACTTAATCAATCACCACAGATCAAAACATCGATTAATTGACCTAATTGATTACATGTCAATCAGACTAATCCCCGATCATTCCATTCAATACTGTCCATTCTCCAAGATAACATATTGAGTTACCTAGCAAGTATATTACAATATTCATTCTCTGAGATGACATACACATTAAGTCACCGAGCCACTATAATATACTATTCAATCTCCAAGATAACATATAGAGTCATTAAGCATATAAAGCATAACGTCCATTCTCCAAGATGACATACTAAGTCACTGAGCCATTATGGCATACCGTCCTTTCTCTAAGATGACATATAGAGTCACCGAGCCGATATTGCATACCGTCCTATCTCCAAGATGACATATAGAGTTACCGAGCCGGTGTATAACATTCCGATCGTGCAATCAATTCGCCATTTTTATCATTCCCAATAAAAATACACATGTGTGGGTACACGGCCGGCCTTAGCCAAAATACAAGGTTTTTACTTTTGAACCTCCCATTATTTTCAGCAGTCCTAAAATAGATTTTTGGCGCTATAGACCGATGCCTATTAATTCTCCAATTAATTACCACAATTATTCATTATTGGAATAAAATACCCACCGACACAATTTCACTCAATTTGCACAATTAGGTATTCAATTAAATAAACAGAGAGCACCACTGCAATCAGCATAAAATTCCGGTCATTAGCTATCATGGTCTAATTTATGGAAAAATATTAAGTAATTAAATAATTACGGAAAATAATAAATAAGTGCTAGTAAATCCAACCTAAGCCCGTAATGCCTAATTGGACACCAAAACAGAGCCAGAAAAATTCCGAGGTTCGTTCAATAAGGCATTAAATTAATTACTGTAATATAATCTATCTACATAATCATACTTAATTAAATCTAATCAACCCCTAGGCATCATTAACCTACTAAGCGAGGATTAATGAGTTAAACTCACTTGTTTGGCTAGCCGGTCGGTTGAAATCGATGGGGACACAACGGGGCTCGATTCTTCCCGAGGCGGGCCAAGCTTTCAAGGCCCAGAATGACCTCAAAACGAGCCTTGAAGCTGCTGGAAACCATCTATTTTTACCCTTTGTTTTTGTCTGTAAAAGAGAAAACTAGGGCTGGTGTGGGTCGAAGATGGACTGAGGAGGCAACCCGGGTTGGTGACGGTCCAGGCGGTGGCAGCAGGACCTCAAGTGGACGTCGACGGTGGCTTGGGCGCCCTCGGCAGCTTGCTGGAGGCGAGGATGGTAGAGGCAACGCGGCTGGACGGCGGTGCAACTCACGCGGGCTTGCCCGCGACTCTGGTGGGCAGCGAGCGACGATTCGGCAACGTGCGGCGTGTAGTGGGGACAGGATGGCTTCTGTGACTTCTCTCCTTGGCTGCTAGTTCTGAAAAGCTCAATGAGGGGGAGGAAATGGCAGCTCACAATAGATGAGGGAGAGAGAGGAAGACAAGAGGGAACAAGGGGTCCACTTGGCCAATTTCTTCTCTTCACTTGTCTCCTTGACCAACCTCAGCCACCAGTTCCTCCTTGGCCTCCATTAAGTCACCAATGCACACCTTAGGACCCTTGAAATGGTGCAAAATGGCTAGGAAAGGGGAGAGCTACGAATTTCAATAATTTTGGCTTCAATTGGACCTTGATTCCTTATTGAATCAACACAATTTGGCCCTCAAAAATTCAATTGGTACCTCAATGATCAAATTGGTTTTTTTCCTCACCAATTCATCCAACTTGCTTCCTAATTGCGCAATAAAAAAGATCCCCTAGCTTTTTTGGACAAAAATAAACCTACCTCAACTTTTTCCCAAAAAGTCTTGGGTTGCAGAAAAATCTTTCAAGACTGAGTCGACACTCTTAGAATTTATTGTGATATGACAGAACCTTCAATTTTTGAAATTGGACTCAAATTCACGGTTAATTTTGCGCGATTTTAGCGTGACGAAGGCTACCGGGTAACTTTCAGAAATTTTTTAGTACAAATGACTCGTGGTCGATTTTCTTCAAGCCACATTGAATCCACTCGACACATTAGCGACTCTTGGTTGTCGTGGGAATCTCGAGGATTTAAATATGGACACAGGGTACCAAAACAATAGAAAAATCACTCTAGTGCCAGTCGACGAGAATTTTCCAATTTAGTCGAACCGACTTATCTCTGATCTCAAATCAATTTTTGTCGCAACCTATAACTTTGGGTGCACCACCTATGATTTAGGCTAATGGACTACTAAGTTTTAAAGTGAGCTTAGGCTCTCCCGAGCCCATACCAATTTGTGACTTAAGTTCAAGTTTTTATCATGCAAATGGATTTTATCTAGAAGTCGCCACTAATCAGTTTATGGTAGGTCAATTAGACATCCAGGTAAAATAATAGGAGAATTATTTTACTCGTAGGAACCATAGATTTTAGGTATGGGGACTTGGTTATATTAAACCTCTCTAATGTCCTTTCGATACAATTTCTTTTTATTTAAAAAAAAAAGTTTTTTTTTTTGCAAAGCAGCTAAGATTTATTTTAACCTAAATTACTATCATGCAAATATGGTGACTACGATGCTCATCCACTATTAAACATTCAAATAAAAATAAATAAATAAATTGCATCAAAAGAACTAAACACACAAAGCCAGCAATTATCTTTTTTTTGGGGGGGGGGTTTCTTGAAATTAGAAATTTATCATAAAATATGCATTTTAACTACATGACCAAATTTTACTAACAAACAAATTCTAATTAAATGAATCTATTATGCAAACTAAGTAACATGCACCTAATTTTTTTGTATTTTTTTATTGAAATTCGGAATTAATAAAAATCCTAATTAAACTATCTAAAAAGGAATAATTTCCTAATTTATTTTAGGGGTTAATTTAACTTAAACCCTATCTTATCTTAGAAAACTATTTTTTAGAAAAAAAGGGATTATCAAGGTGTGCATACATTATTTAAAAGTCTGTCTACATAAAAAAAAAAATCAATCCCAATCTATATAAGAAAAAACTATCTAAAAGCGCAATCCTAAAAATGTAATACTAAAAAAAATTCTAGTTTACTAAACCTACGTGCTCGATGGAAGATTTTGATTTTTGATTTTTGATTATTTTATTTTTAGTTTTATAGTTTTTAGTGTTTTTCCAAGACAAGCAATTATTAGATAAACATTATATCTAAACCAATCAAAATATTCAACAACTGAAGGATTAAAATAATCGAAAAAATAACCTGTTGTCTCATAGGTCAAATTAATGATTACTCTATGTGGCACCCCTCGACGGCCCCCGATCCGTTAGGGTCGCCAAAGTTCGCTCTACCTTTCACTTTCCCTATTAACATGTCACTCTGATACCATTTCAATTGCAGTGGGTCCATACAACATAGGGGGTTTACATTTTTTTTTTTTATAGGTCCCTTGCGCAATTCATATACGGAAGCACATCCAACAAACTCCCTTCCCTATATTCAGAAAACGATGCACACCTATTAAACATCTTATATAAGTTAAAGCCGAACACGTTTATTTACATAAAGCAGATGGACATCTTTCGTTAGTACATCGAAATGCCAATGTTTCTATACTCGGCTATACTTCAAAAGATGACCGACATCTCCTCCCACAATCGTATGCTTAAGGTCCATCAACCAGTGTCGGCGTCCAAATGTTCTCTCCTTTGTTATCCTTCTCCTCGCGGTCATATCCAACCGCTCAAACCATCTACTAATCTGAAATGTTGGTCCCCAAAAGGGGTAAGTACAACCACTCAGCAGGTAAAGGAATCCAATAACCACTCAATGCATCATACAAGTCATACATGCATTGCAGACATTACTTACCTTGAAGCCATGCATATACTATCATGCATCATCACCACAATCATAACACATACATGTGTATCATCATGTCATACTCATATCATCGTCATCATGACATTATTATATCCCACACATGTCATCATCATCATATACATGACACCATCATACCATACACATGTCATCATCATCATGGCATCATCATATCACACATGTCATCATCATCATGACATCATCATATCACACATGTCATCATGATCATATTATACACATGTCTTCATCATCATGACATCATCATATCACACATGTCATCATCATATCATATATCATCATCATCATGCATATCATCATGCATATCATCATGCCATGGGTGATCATCATCATATCTCATCACATATCATCATCATCATCATGCATATCATCATGCCATGGGTGATCATCATCATGTCTCATCACATATTATCATCATCATCATGCATATCATTATGCCATGGGTTTAATTTCCACTTTTAACTTTCAGTTTGATCACCACATCACCCATTCCTCGAATCAACAATTTCATCATCCCCTCGGGCAAAGACCTCCGAGGCTTCCGGCATTCAGCCATTCCAAGCCACCGGGCATCCGACCCCCCACATTCCGGGCATTTCGCATCCCAACTGGCATCACAAGGCATTCCCTTCGGGTATAAACCTCCGACAGGGCTTCCGGCATTTACACTCCCTGGCCGAGCATCCCGCACCCCAAATCCTAGCATCGCGAGGTATTCCCTTCGGGCAGAAACCTCCGACAGGGCTTCCGGAATTATGTACTGACATACCACCAGGCCTCCCTTGGAATTACGTACCGTATACCACCGAGCATCCCGACACTCCCGGGGCATTATCATCCGCCACATCAATCTCCTCATTTAACATTATTCATGTTCACCAATTTCGGTCTCAATTTAGCATGGCATATGATGCAATGGCAACCAAAAATCATGATCAACATTGAATTCACACATGCATCTCAATGCATACATCAAGACCTCATCATACATGCAACATGGTATAATTATTTATGAAATAAAATTAAATGGAATTTATGGCCAATAAAATAATCCATTTTTCATGCCCTTTTTCATTTATTTAAATTCCAGCTTTTGTTATTTTCAAAAATATTAAATTTAATATCTATAACTTCCCAAAAATTATAAAAATTAAGGCAAGTGATAAAAAAGACAATAGAATAATAATTTCATGCAAAATTCATGGCCAAATAGAAATTCACACAATTTCACACTTCTCACAAAATGGCATGTCATTTTCGGGTAAAATCAGAATGCATAGTTTCTGAAGAAATTCGATTAAAATATCCATACGACCTCCAAAAATTACGAAATTTTACCGAGTTATAGCCAAGACATTTTTGAACATCTTTTATGAAGACTTCCAAGCCAGGTTATTTTTAAATTATTTTCTACAGTCTCACGAAACTTCTGGATCTATTACCGAATCGTCCAGTGCATGCTTCTCCGAAATACTGAGTTTTCACCTACCTTTTCTTCTTCGTTTCCTCTGAAATTTAGATATGTTATACATCAAGATGTTATCTACAAGTTTCATGAAGAGATCTAAGTCAAATAACCAGAGTATAGTCGTCATTTAGGTCCATGATGTCTCGGGTGTCCTGTAATACACCTCCAGAATTTACCGTCTTCAGAATCTAGTCGATTTACGAGTTTATACTTGTTCATTTTACTGAAAATTTGAGTATGTTCTAGTTTAAAATGTCCCCTACAACTTTCATGAAGAAATTGAAGAGAGATTCTTAGCACAAACCAACATGCAACCACAAATCCAACAAGATGTCAGTGAAACTGTTCCAGATCTGAGGTCTCCGTAGAATGAGAGTTTAACCCCACAAATATCCATCATTTTCCACGAAATTTCAGTATGTTGTAGTTCAAGATGTTAGCTACAACTTTCATGAAGAAATCGAAGCCAAAATCGGACTCCAAACATGCATGCAAGCTCACACAACATTCTGACTCAAACCGTTCGAGCGAAAACAGCCATAGCATTCAAGAACAATCCATCCATACTTCGGTTTTCTTCACCTAATCACCCAAACTCGACACTATATCAACCATACATGTAACAAACACATATGCAAGAGCAGCTAGAGGACTCCAACTTGCCTCTAGACCGGACGAACGTCGGCACACGGCGGCGAACGGGCGGCGACGGGCGAGCTCCTCCTCTCTCAGCTTCCTCTTCTCTCTCGCAACTCACTCTCTCTCACTTGGCTTGGCCGAATGCCACTCTCTCTCTCCTTTCTTTCTCTCTCTTTTTGGTTGTATATATATTTGCATGCAACCCCTCTTTGCATGGGGGACACTTGTCCCTAAGAAGGAGACAAGTGTCTCCTTGGTTGAAGACACTTGAAGGAAGCCATGCGGCTCCTCCTTCCCCCTCCATGCGCGACAATGGGCCGGGCTTATGGCCCACTTTAGGCCCATCTCACTTGGGCCTAAGGTCCAAACTTAAATGGCCCAAGCTTATTTTATTTTATTTTTTTATAATATATCTTAATCATCATTTAAATAAATATCTAATTGCATAAATAATAAGGCCATTAAACTTATAGTCACAAATCCATAAATTCCAATTTATGATGCACATGGCCCACGATAGAATTTTCTTTCCTATCAAATAATTATCCATTCAAAGCTTGGCCATAAATCTTATTGCAAATTATGGATTAAATGGCTATAAAATAACTTGATGGTACTTCCATCACCTATTCATAGACTTTAATGTAACTAGAGGTCATTATGAATTTTGGGATGCCACACTCTAACCCTAAACATCACAACAAAAATTCAAAATAATTAAAAATCTTATCTAAAATCTTACGGATAAAATTAATAATTATAATGATTTAACAATCAAAATACTATTAATATGCCCAAAAATTAATATAATTGAAATAATAATTTGACGTCTTACGGATCAAATTAATAATTACAACAATTTTGGACAAAACTCCTACGGTTAAGTGTTAGTATATTGCTGAACTGCGAGTAGGCTATGCCCATGTGTGGCAGTAATAACAATTGGAACACCTGCTGAGTGTTATTGACGTGCCGGATTATGGGATGAAATTGTGTGGCATGGTATGGGACGTGCCATAACGATTTGGTCTTATAATCAGTGGTCTGGTTGTTGTTGGTTATGTAAAAGTGTTCACGTTCCAATTGTTTAAGTTCTTATTACTGCATGATTGATTGAGATCGTTGCACTTTACAATCGGGACTCGTGTGATGAGTTAGTGCATGATGAGTGGTGCACTAATGTGCAAGAACGCATGAGAATCATGGTATTGTTGGTTCCAATCATGCATGAATTGAGAACATTGTTTATGGCACACACACATAAATCGATAACGTGCAGGGTATGGCAATGGCCAAGTGAGATCGCTTGTAATGCGACTTGTGTGTAATTGATGAACTGCATCATCTAATGGCCATGTGCTTTGTGTGTATCATGCTGAGTAATATCGTGCAGTGTATGGCATACTAGGTAAGGTTGCATGCGAATCGACTGTTGATTGTTGGTTGTTTGTTCGTTTGTGGGGTGGTTCTGAAGAGATATCCTAAGTTGAGTTGGTGTTCTAACCAGGGGCTTAGGGGAGGACTCATTGAGATTTATATCTCACTGGTTATTGAATAACCATTTTCAGGTCCCTAGTGTGAAGAACCTAGAGCTTGAAGCAGAAGGGTCAGGAGCATAGGTGGCTTATTAGTTCATTAGAAGATAGACCATCTGTATAAGCTTGAAGTGTTATGAAAGAGTATTTGACTTGAAACCGGTTATCCTGCTTTTCTATCCCATGTATGTTGTTGTCAGGAGATTAGTTAATTTGCTTCCGCATGTGCAATAAAATGGCAAGGGTCGGTGACAAGTCCTGGGAGAGTCGCAACATTCTATCGACCACCGAGGGATGCGCGCGCACTCGAGGTTCGGGGTGTGACACGATACGATTCAGATAAAATATCTTCTCTAAACTCCACGTCATCAGGTACAACTAAATGTCCTTGAAACCTCAGTGTTCGATCATCAGAAATCCAAAGATCGGCCTTTCTTTTCTCAATGTCCTCCTAAAGAATTTTCTACACCTCATGATCTGCCGATTGCAACAGCTTGGTTTTGATCTGGACATCCAGTTCAATTCTGAGGGTGGCCATAAGACTTGAAAGGTGGCCTACCTCAAACTTGAATACCGAATCTCGAGCTCTCTCGATTAGGTTCCACTCCTTAATCAGTATGTAAGCTACTGAAGACTTTCGACTCAAAGCATCGGCGATCTTATTCGCCTTTCCTGGGTGATATAGGATATTACAGTTGTAGTCTTTTAGCAATTCCATCCATTTGCATTGTCTCATGTTCAACTCCTTCTAAGAGAACAAGTACTTGAGATTTTGATGGTTCGTGAAGATCTGAAATATTTCTTCACACAAGTAATGTCTCCAAATCTTCAGGGCAAAAATAATTTCCGCGAGCTCTAAGTCATGCGTTAGATAGTTCTGTTCATGGGGTCTCAACTAACGGGAAGTGTATGCAACAACTCTGCCATGTTGTATCAGCACACAACCCAACCCTCTGAATGACGCATCACTATAAATCTCAAATCTTTTAGGACCAGATGGAATGGTAAGCACAGGTGCGGTAGTCAACTTTTCCTTCAGCTCTTGGAAACTACGCTTGCACTTGTCTGTCCACATAAATTTCTCTTTTTTCTTCAGGAGTCTTATCAGAGGCAATGCTAAAAATGAGAACCCTTCCACAAACCATCTGTAATAACCTGCCAAACCTAGAAAACTTCTAAATTCTGTCACTGTAGTTGATCTTGGCCAATTGATCACGGCTTCAATCTTGCTCGAGTCCATAGAGATTCCTTTGCCCGAAATCACGTGACCTAAGAAAGCAACACGAGTCAATCAAAACTGGCACTTGCTAAACTTGGCATATAACTTATGGACTCTCACTTTTGTAGCACTAATCTCAGATGACTCTTGTGCTCTTCATCACTCCTTGAATACACTAGAATATCATCGATGAACACGATTACAAACTGATCCAGATATTCCCTGAATACTTTCTTCATCAAATCCATGAAGGCAGCTAGAGCATTCGTCAACTTGAATGGCATCACTGTAAACTCATAATGACCATAACAAGTACAAAATCCTAACTTAGGAATATCCTCCTTCCTAATTCTTAGCTGATAATATCCTATCCTCAAGTCGATTTTCGAGAATATCGACGCTCCTTGCAACTGATCAAAATAAATCATCAATCCTTGGGAGTGGATACTTATTCTTGCTCGTTACCTGATTGAGTTGTTGATAGTCAATGCACAAGCGCAACAAACCATCTTTTTTCTTTACAAACATAACTGGTGCTCCCTAAGGTGATCCACTAGGACAAATGAATCCCTTATTCAGTAACTCTTGCATCTGTACATTTAGTTCCTTAAACTTAAATAACGCCATCTGGTAAGGAGTCTTAGAGATTGGCTCTGTCCCAGGTGCTAGCTCGATCACGAACTCAATTTCTCTTTTTGGCGGCAGTCTTAATAATTCTTTGGGAAAGACATATGGAAATTCTTGCACAACTGAAATGTCTTTCATCTTTAGCTCATCAACTGTCGTGCATAACCACGACAGTTTCCAGGTACGCTTGAGAACCCTCGTCCAACAAACGAGTTGCCTCTAGCGACGAGATGAAAACAATCGAGGGTCCTCCTCGACTTCCGACAAACTTGAAGCTCTCACCCTCTAACGGGTCAAATTGAATCGCCTTGCAATAGCATTCCATTTTAGCTCGTTGATTGGTTAACCAGTCCATGCCAATAATTAAATCAAAGTCGTACATGGCTAGGACTAATAAATCTATTTTCTCCACTCGCTCACCAATCACTAACTTGCAACTAGAATAACCCAAAGGAACAATAACTTTATTTTTCAATGGTGTAGATATGCAAACTACTGACTCCAATAATATAGGACTAACCCCTATCAACTTAACATATTGCTCGGCAATGAAGGAATGGGTTGCTCACGGATCAAACAAAGTGTAAGCAGAATGGTCGTTCAGCAAAACCATACTTGTGATCACATCAAGTGTAGCTTCTGCCTGACCTTGTGTGATGGCGTATACCGTGCCCTGGACTAGAGGTCTCAACTGTCCTCCCTGTGGCACATTCTGAGGGGCATACCCTTTGATTTGACCCATTTGCGGCAACAATGGTAATTGCAGTTGTCCTCTTGGCCTCCTAGGACAATCTTAGGCTAGGTGACCCTGCTGGCCACACTCATAACAAGCGTATGTCCTTCGAGGGCACTAGTTCGGTCCATGTCGCCTTCCATAAACGCAACACAAATCATTCCTATCTGGCACTTGCTTGCCAACTCCACTTCTCCTATTTGGTGGGAGTTAGAATCTACCTCTAGGCATAAGCCTCTTTCCTTGGCGGATTCCTTCTCTGTGAGAGCTGAACCTTGATCTAGATGAGGCAGCCTGCTTATTCAAACCTCTCTCTATCATCTGAGCTCAACGATAGACCTCTCGATAACTTGTCAGATCTAATGGTAGTAGAGGTTGCTTCAGCTCAGAACGAAGACCATTTCTGAATCTTCGGGCTTTCTCTTCTGGGTCCTCAACTAATCTCGGAGCATATTGTGAAAGTTCAATGAACTTGACCCCATACTGGTCAATAGACATCGATCCCTGACGAAGGCACTGGAACTCCTCCATCTTTTGTTCTCCGGCTATACTTGAAAAATACTGATCATTGAAAGTTCTGAGGAAGGTGTCCCACACCGGGATCATACCTTCAGGAAATATCGTATCCTTGGTGGCTCTCCACCAGACATTAGCATTGCCCTACAAATGGTAGAC
Organism: Eucalyptus paniculata subsp. matutina; assembly: GCA_017140255.1. Lineage (NCBI taxonomy): Eukaryota > Viridiplantae > Streptophyta > Magnoliopsida > Myrtales > Myrtaceae > Eucalyptus > Eucalyptus paniculata. Next base: position 10,819,066 of record CM029437.1, read on the forward strand.
GGCTAGAGTTCACTTCTCAGCCTCAGTGCACATCAGGAGTGCAAAGGTTTTCTCTAGATCCTGTATCCATAGAGATGCAGCCTCAGGGTCTCCAGTACCTGTAAATCTTGGTGGATTCAACTTTGGAAACTGCTCCACCGGCTTATGTATTGGCCTTTCTCTTTGTGCCACAATATTCTTAGGTTGAACTTCCGCAAGAGCAACAACAGGTGCGGCAGCAGGTGCAGCAGTAGCAGCGGCTTGATTCAATGCCTGTTGTGCCATTACATCTCTCATGGCCTCTAGCGCCTGCATAATCCCTTCAATTTTGGGATTACTAGGGGCTGCTACCCCAACACCCATGGTAGGTGGTGCCACTCCACTCGCTAGCCTGAGCTAGCGCTCGACCTCGGCCTCCTCGGGTACCAACCTTGGTCGGCATTCTACCCCAAGTCACGGCACGAACGGTCCTCTTGCTAGGAGTTCTTTGCTCTTGATCGCTCATAGCTCAGCTTTATCTACTGAAACCTGCTTCAATTCCACACCGAATTAGAAATAGAGCGATCTAAAACACAAGCAAGTCTACCAATTAGCTACCACAGGCATGCACCGGCATGAATTCAAAATTCTTTCCTACTACTATCCCATGAATCATCGTTCTTTATCACTCCAATCTTGACTGTTGCTCTGATACCACCAAAACAGGGATGTCATGCCCTAATCCTCAAGTGCGCACCCATCCCTCACTTGGTCGATTGAATGGCAACGTCTCAAGACGTATCGCCGACCCTTTCATTTTTTTTTTAATACGCATGTAGAAGCAGATATAAAATTCTCGGACAATAAAATAATGTGATAGAAAAGTAGGGCCATATTTTTCAAACCTGAAAAACCACAACTACACTTTTATACAATGCAAACCACATAATATATATATATATATATATATATATATATATATTACAATACTATTAACCAAAGTCATTTCTAACACACATAAGTTCACCACTCAAGGTTTGTAAAATAGGGTGGGGTCTTTGTCTTCGTCGGGGTCATACTCTAGATCCCCTCCTCCAGCTCCTCTTCCGGTTCTTCTTCAGGTTCCCCCTCAGGGTCTTCCAACTTCGGATCCTCTTTCGGTTCCTCATCTTGCTCCACAATTTCCCCTTCCTCCTCGCTCCAACTGGAGTCCGCGGCCGAGTACACAGGAATGTCAAAATCCCCTTCCACCTTTGGGTCCTTAGCGTCAATCACTGCCCCATTCTTGGGGTCTGCAATCCCCTTCCCAAATGCCACTTCCACCACGTATAGAGGGACATCACCTTCCGATATGGAACCCTTCCTTCACCCATCATCGTAATGGCGATACCACGACCGTATAGAGGGGCCTCTTCTGAGGTTTACCCACCTCAACCCAGACACTTGATTTCACCCGGACGTACTCCAATCCCTCAGGGTGATGGTGTATCGAGATGTGATATCCTATCTTAGTGATCTCCTCAGGGATGCCAAAATGTACAGGAGGAGGTGGGGGTGCTGCCATCTATGGACCTGAAATGTTATCCCACAACGGAGTGAGACAACATCTTAGCGAGTTTTATCCCCTAAGACTCGATTAGAAAGCCAATACGCCATAAGGGCTACCTATGCACAATACGGGTCAGAGGACTTACCTTGGCCTCAGATTCCACTTGCAATTCAATACAGTTTGAATAGGCACCCAATCAATCACCATAAATCGAAACATTGATCAATCGATCTAATCGATTACATGTCAATTGGACCAATCCTCGGTCATTCCATTCAGTACTGTCCATTCTCCAAGATAACCTATCGAGTTACCAAGCCAGTATATTATAATATTCATTCTTTGAGATGACATACACACTAAGTCACCAAACCACTATAATATACTATTCATTCTCCAAGATAACATATAGAGCCACCGAGCATATAAAGTATAACGTCCATTCTTCAAGATGACATACTAAGTCACCGAGCTGTTATGGCATACCATCTTTTCTCCAAGATGACATATAGAGTCATCAAGCCAGTATAACATATCGTCCTTTCTCCAAGATGACATATAGAGTCACCAAGCCGATATTGTATAACATTCCAATCGTGCAATCAATTCATTGTTTTTATCATTTCTGATAAAAATATACATGTGTGGGTACACGGCTGACCTTAGCCAAAATACAAGTTTACACTTTTGAACCTCCCATTATTTTCAGTAGTCCCAAAATAGATTTTTGGCACTATAGACCGATGCTCGAAAATTCTCCAATTAATTACCAAAATTATTCATTTTTGGAATAAAACACCCACCAACACAATTTCACTCAATTTGCCAATTAGGTACTCAATTAAATAAATAGAGGGCACCACCGCAATCAAGACGAAATTCCGATTACCAGTTATCCCGATCTAATTTTCGAAAAATAATTAATTAATTAATTAATTACGAAAGATAATAAATAAATGCTAATAAATCAAACTTAGGCATGTAATGCCTAATTGGACACCAAAACAGGCCTAGAAAAATTCCGAGATTCGTTCAATAAATACTAGAACCTATTTACTTGCTAATTGCTATAACCAACCACCTAATATGCATCGGTAAGGCATTAAATTAATTACACTAATCTAATCTATCCACCTAATCACACTTAATTAAATTTAATCAACCCTTAAGTATCATTAAATTATTAAGTGAGAATTAGTGAGTTAAATTCACTTGTTTGGCGAGCTAGTCGGTTCATATCGACGAGGATGCAATGGGGCTCGATTCTTCCCAAGGCGGGCCAAGCTTTCGGGGCCCGAAATGACCTCAAAATAGGCCTTGAAGCTGCTGGAAACCCTATGTTTTTACGCTCTGTTATTGGCTGTAAAAGAGAAAACAAGGGCTGGTGTGGGTCGAAGATGGACTGAGGAGGCAGCCTAGGTTGGTGGCGGTCCAGGCGGTGGCAGCAGGAGCCCGAGTGGATGTCGGTGGTGGCTCGATTGCCCTCGACAGCTTGCTGGAGGCGAGGACGGTAGAGGCGACACAGCTGGACGGCGGTGCAACTCACACGGGCTTGCCCACAACTCTAGTAGGCAACGAGCGGCGATCCGGCAACGTGCGGTGTGCGGCGGGGATGGGATGGCTTCTACGGCTTCTCTCCTTGGCTGCTAGTTCTGAAAAGCTCAATGAAGGGGTGGAAATGGCAGCTCACGGCAGATGAGGAGAGAGAGGAAGACAAGAGGGAACAAGGGGTCTACTTGGCCAATTTCTTCTCTTCACTTGTATCCTTGACCAACCTTAGCCACTAGCTTCTCCTTGGCCTCCATTAAGCCACCAATGCACACCTTAGGACCCTTGAAATGGTCCAAAATGGCTAGGTAAGGGGGTAGCTACGAATTTCAATAATTTTGGCTTCAATTGGACCTTGATTCCTTATTGAATCAACAAATTTGGCCCTCAAAAATTCAAATTGTACCTCAATGATCAAATTGGTATTTTTCCTCGCCAATTGATCCCACTTGCTTCCTAATTGTGCAATCAAAAACGATCCCCAGCTTTTTCTACGCAAAAACGACCCTGCCTCGACTTTTTCTCAAAAAGTCTTGAGTTGCAGAAAAATCTTTTGAGACTAACTCAACGCTCTTAGAATTTATTGTGATATGACAGAACCTTCAATTTATGAAATCGGACTCAAATTCACAGTTAATTTCCATTTGGCGCGATTTTAACGTGACCTAGGCTACCGAGTAACTTTCAGAAATTTTTCATTGCAAATGATCTGTGGTCGATTTTTTTCGAGCCACAATGAACCCACTTGACACATTGACGACTTTCAGTGGTCACGGGAACCTCGATGATTCAAATACGGCCACAGGGTACCAAAACGATAGAAAAATTAGTCTAGTGTCAGCCGACGTAAATTTTCCAATTTAGTGGTGTCACCTACGATTAGCCACACATCTCTGTTGAACCTACCTATCTCTGATCTCAAATCGATTTTTAACTGTGCCGTAATGTCCTTTAAAGATGAACACGGTCGAGAAGCCGATTCCTGGTTGAATTCTCAAGTCTATTGCCTTAAAATTTCTTAATAGCTTCCACTAATCGTCTAGTTATCTCGAGAGTAATTAGCTTTGAGAATAGCCTTATAGGCGCGTCAATAAAATGCTGGATTTATTCAATGGAAAATAGGATTAAAAATATGGAATGTTAGAGCCATGATGATCACTAACTCTTAAAAACCTTCTTGAAAATTTTAAACCTTTCGAGCCTCTCCCGAGCCAACATTACAACTCACTTCCGAAGTCTCTTCTGATTGGGATGGTTTGGAGTGAAAATGAGAATGCCACAAAGAAGCTACTACTTGAAGGAGTGGACGTGATTCTATCTTGTCTTATTTTCCAAGTTCTCGACTTGTAAACCGGATGAAGATAGCAACAAATGTTCTTTTATTGGCCTCAAAGCAATAATCCCTTTGTGTAAGCCCATGACTAGACCTATATTACGGTCATTTCAAAAGACCTTTTTAGTCAATCGGATTATGCTCATCCAGAATGTTTGTGAAAGCCTTTGACATGGGTTATGTGAGATACTCTAAGCAATCAGTTACTTCCCACACAAATGGATGAGATCAAGCAGCCATTTTATCAAGAGTATGTGAGAAATCCTTTCGGACTAAGAAGCTCTAGTTTGGCATGCTTAATGAGCATTTTTCATGAGTCGTAGCCGTTTTGATAAGAACTTGACTCCCAGAGAATTTGATAATTAAATAGACATCCCCAAGCAAGATGGCAGTTTTGCACCACATGATGCCGATTGACATCGAATTTTTTTTAAAGTAGTGGGACTTAGCTTGATTAGCTTATTCAATTAATACTGCAATATTGCCAATACGTCTCTTGATGACGTTCCTAATGACATTTGCTCAAGTTGAGTTTGACAGGATTCCTCAGTGAAGCCATGCAGTTTTCAAGGAGTTAGCGAGTACTTCCCTAAAAACCAAATGTTCATGGTCAGACTTAAACCATGTCATCTATAAGGTTTATGGTCATCCTTGAACCATGCCGTCTCCAAAGATTCATAGTTAGCCTTATTCCATGCCATCTCCAAAGGTTCATGGTCAGCCTAAAACCATGTCATCTATAAGGTTCATGGTTAACCTTAAACCATATCATCTACTTCATGGTCAGCCTTAAACCATATCATCTACAAGTTTCATGGTTAGCCTTAAACCGTGTCATCTCCAAAGGTTTATGATCAACCTTAAACTATGTCATTTACAAGGTTCATGGGTTTTCCTCAAATCATGTATCTTCAGCTCGGTCAAACCCATTGTTACACGGTGAGACTTCATTTCTCTTTTTTTTCCTATGACACGGCATGCTTTTGTAACCTGGAGTCTTTCATTTTTCATATGACATAGCGTGCTTCTATAGCCCAGGGTCTTTCCTTTTCCTATGACACAACGTGCTTCTATAGCTCGAGGTCTTTCCTTTTTCCTATGACACGGCATGCTTTTGTAGCCCGAGGTCTTTCTTTTTCCAATGACACGGCATGCTTCTGTAACTCGGGGTCTCTCTTTCTTCCTATGACACGATGTGCTTTTGTACCCCGGGGTCTTTCCTTCTTCTTATGACAAGGCATGCTTCTGTAGCTCGGGATCTCTCTTTCTTCTTATGACACGGCGTCCTTTTGTAGCCCATGGTCTTCCTTTTATTTATGACACGGCATGCTTTTGTATCCTGGGGTCTCTCTTTCTTCTTATGACACAGCGTGCTTCTGTAGCTCGGGGTCTTTCTTCCTCTTATTGACACGACATGCTTCCATAGCTCGGGGTCTTTCTTCCTCTTATTGACACGACATGCTTCCATAGCTCGACTCGATGCGAGCCTATGCAGTCAGGGTCTCTCTACCATCAAAATAATTTAAGCGTCTTCTGTCTTTGAATGCAACCTCTTCGAGGCTACATTCAAAGAGGGGCAACTGTTGACACCTATTTTTTAAACCAAAAAAAACTAACAATTAATTAATTAATTAAAAAAAGCTTAGGGGTCGAGTCGAGCTGGAGCCAGCCTTGGCTCGGCCCGCCCTTCTTTCTTTTCTTCTTTCCCTTATGCTAGGCCCAGCCAACCTTCCTTGCGTGGCCCACCAGTTAGTCATCCTCCTCCTGCAGTCCTTGGCGCACAGAGCTGAAAAGAAAAAAAGAGAAGCGCAGCTGCAAGCGGTAGGGGGAACAATGACTGGGGCGGAGCTTTGACTGGGAGTGGGTGGTCGAGGTCAGGCCAACATTGCTAGCCGGCATTGTAGGGGGGGACCTTGCGCACCAGCTGGTTCAAGAACAGCAACTGAGGGGCAAAGAAGGGAGGGGGGAACGAAGAGAAGGAGAAGAGGTCGAAGAAGGAAACAAAGGAGGAGGAGACCCCATTGAGCCACTGATCACTGCCAGAGCCGCCGACCACCTCCAACTCACCAAAACCCAGGTAAACATTTTGCCCAACATCTGGCGTGCGTAGTTTGAAATTGAGCTGACTAGAGGTCGTTCTGCCCGTTTCAGGCGAGCTCCGGCCTCCGTAAGTCCATGGCTAGGTCATTCGTTGTTGGTCATTTGTTGAGGATCCCATACTCGCCTCAAGTCCCGGTTGGGTCCAGAATCTTAGGAGTCCCAAGTGCCCCCCACTTGTTTGTCCAAATGCCAAGCTAAAAACCAGCTTTGTCGTCCCTAACCTCCACCCGGTTTTTCGATCTCTGGAGCACCGCCACAGTCTAGCCGGAAGCCAAGCCATGCCCCTGCCTAATTGAAGTAGAAATGTCATGCTCTAGCTAGACATCACCCGCGCTGATTGCTAATGTGGCACCCCTCGACGGCCCCCGATCCGTTAGGGTCGCCACAGTTCGCTTACATTTCACTTTCCCTATTAACATGTCACTTTGATACAATTTCAATTGTAGCGGGTCCATACAACCATGGGGTTTACACATTTTTATTTTATAGGTCCCTTACGCAATTCATATACGGAAGCACATCCAACAAACTCCCTTCCCTAAATTCAGAAAACGATGCACACCTACTAAATATTCATAGGTAAAAGCCATACACTTTTACTTACTTAAACTAGATGTACATCATTCATCGGTACATCAAAATGCCATAGTTTTCTATACTAGGCTATACTTCAAAAGATGACCAATTATCTCTTCCAATAGTTGTATACTTTAGAGTCCATTGATTAGTGTCGGCATCCAAAAGTTCCCTCCTTTGCTATCCTCCTCCTCGCGGTCATATCCAACCGCTCAATCCATCTACTAATCTGAAATGTTGGTCCCCAAAAGGGGTGAGTACAACCACTCAGCAGGTAAAGGAATCCAATAACTACTCAATGCATCATACAAGTCATACATGCATTATGGGCATTACTTACCTTGAAGCCATGCATATACTATCATGCATCATTACCACATTCATAACACATACATGTGTATCATCATGTCATACTCATATCATCGTCATCATGACATTATTATATCACACACATGTCATCATCATCATATACATAACACCATCATACCATACACATGTCATCATCATTACCATGCATCCATGCATGTATCATCATCATCATATCATCATATCACATGTACCATTATCATTCCCATGCATCCATGCATGTAACATTATAGTCATATCACATGTACCATCATCATTACCATGCATCCATGCATGTAACATTATCGTCATATCACATGTACCATCATCGTTACCATGCATCCATGTCATGCATATATCACCATGCATGATTTAATTCCAATTTTCATCTTGGACCGCCACATTTCTCATACCCGGGACCAATGTTTGCATCCCACATTCATCACTCGCGCCCAATCCTGGCATTGCGAGAAACCTCCGGGCATGTATCTAAGATACAATCGGGCATCCGGCACCCCCACATTCCAGGCATCTCGTATCCCAACTGGCATCACGAGGAACTTCCGGGCATGTATTCAAGATACAACCGGGCATCCAAAGGGCATCGACTCATTCAAACCTCTGGGCATCTCGCACCCCACCTGGCATCACGAGGAATCTCCGGGGCTCGCCATGAAAATGGTTACCCCTACCCTTCGAGCATGCATCATGATACAATCCCTCACCCTCCGGGTGTGTATCATAATACAACCGGGCATCCCGACACTCCCGGGAAAAACCTCTGGGCATGTATTCATAATACAACCAGGCATCCAAAGGGCATCGACTCATTCGAACCTTTGGGCATCCCGACTCCTAGGGCATCGTCGGCTCACACCTCCGACGGTATCATCATCACCACGATGCATATTCTCATACATCTCATTTCTCATCTTTAATTATAGTTCAATTTTAACATGTCATGTGATGTGATGGCAATCAAGATCATATTCATCATTGAATTCATACATGCATCTCAAATCATTGCCATGCATGCACCAAGACCTCATCACACATACTACATGGTGCAACTATTTATAAAATAAAATTCATGGAATTTATGCCAATTAAAATAATCCATTTATCATGCCCTTTTTACATTTATTTAAATTCCAGCTTGTGCCATTTTCAAAAATATTAAATTTAATTATTTATATAATCTCAAAAATCATAAAATTAAGGCAAGTAATAAATAAGACAATCGGGTAATGATTTCATGCAAAATACACGGCCAATAAAAATTTCACACAATTTCATAATTCACACAAAACAGCATATACTTTTCGGATGAAACCAGAATGCACAGTCTCCGAAGTAATTCGATTAAAATATCCATACAACCTCCATAAATTACGAAATTTTACCGAGTTATAGCCAAGACATTTTCGTACATCTTTCATGCATACTTCCAAGCCAGATTCTTTCTAGATTAGTTTCTACAGTCTCACGAAGCTTCTGGATCCATCACCGAATCGTCCAGTACATGCTTCTCCAAAATACTGAATTTTCACCTACCTATTCTTCTTCGTTTCCTCTGAAATTTGGATATGTTCTACATCAAGATGTTTTATACAAGTTGCATGAAGAGATCTAAGTCAAATAACCAGAGTATAGTCGTCATTTAGGTCCATGAAGTCTCGGGTGTCCTGTAATACATCTCCAGAATTACTGTCTTCAAGATCTAGACGATTTACTAGGTTATACTTGTTCATTTTGCTTCAAATTTGAGTATGTTGTATTTTAAGATGTCCCCTACAACTTTCATGAAGAAATCGAAGAGAGATTCTTAGCGCAAATCAACATGCAACCACGAATCCAACAAGGATTCAGTGAAATCGTTCCAGATCTGAAGTCTCCGTAGGATGAGAGTTTAACCCCCAAAATCTCCATAATTTTCCACTAAATTTCAGTATGTTGTAGTTTAAGATGTTAGCTACAAATTTCATGAAGAGATCGAAGCCAAAATCGGACTCTAAACATGCATGCAAGCTCACACAACATTCTGACCCAAACTGTTCAAGCGAAAACAGCATGCACTCAAAAACAAGCCATCCATACTCCGGTTTTCCTCTCCTAAACACTCAAATTCGACACTATATCAACCATACATGTAACAAACAAACATGCAAGAGCAGCAAAGGACCCCCAACTTGCCTCTAGAATGGACGGACGACACACGGCAGCGAGCACGACGGACGGACGGCGACGACTCCTCCTCGGCTCCTCCTCTCTCTTGGCCACTCTCCCTCTCTCTCTCGAAATCTCTCTCTCTCTCTCACTCTCTTGGCCGAATGAAGTAACCGGCCACTCCTCTCTCTCTCTTCCCTTTTATTTCCCCTAAACCTCATCATTAGTAATCATTGTTTGCCTTTCAATTGACCAATGCATGCCTTCCTTCTCTAAGCCAATGCATGAAGACCTCTTGCCACTTGTCACAACACATGCAAGATGGGCTTGGGCCTCCTCTTGGGCCTCCTTTTGGGCCGGCGACAGCCCCCTTTTCGCGGGCCTAATTGGGCTGACTAGCTTGGCCCATCAAAGGCTCAAGCTATTGGGCCTAAGGCCCAACCCAATTAAAATCAATTTTACCCCTTTCTTATTCTTTCTTTTAAGAATTAAATTACTAAATTCCACATGGCCAAAATCTTGTAATATTTTACATATAGGAATTTAATTTATGAGGTGCATAGCCAAGCATAGATTATTAATTTATCCTATAGTCCTAAATTCAAAATTCATAAACACAAGCACAATAACACATAGCCTTAAGAAAACTAATGGCTAACACATAGACCATAGGTAATTTCATTACCTAATTATAGGCTTTAATTTCTCTAGAGGATGACTTGAATTTTGGGATGCCACAGCTAATGCCGCTTCCCTTGTCGTGACTAGATAGTCGCGGAGCGAGGGCCACTGGCGTCAACCAACGTCTTCACCGCAACTGCCGAAACCCCTGACCTCAGAGGTCGAGGGTTGCTCCCGCTCCTCTAGTCTAGGTGGCGCCATCACGGCCCTCACAGGAGGGGCCGCCTGCACTGCGCGCCCTCACTATCCCCTTTGTTAAACAGGGTAGAGCGCCAAGCTAGGCTAGATTACAGATCTGGCCCCTTTGGCCCTCTTTCATTTGGGCTTGTGGGAGGCCGTTTTCTAAAAAAGAGAGTTGGGCCCATTGATTGGGTCCAACCCTCTATTGAATGCAGGCCTGACTAGGGTTGGTGGGTCAATTGACCTGCCCCCAACTGGGCCAGACCAAGGCGGGTTTGATCGTCTCGCCCGATCGGGTCAAACCTGGGTCGGGTCAGACCGGACTCGACTCAGTTCGCCAATTTATTTTTTTGGAAAAAAAATATATTTTATAAAAATTAAAAAAATTAAAAAATGTAGGGTTTGGTTGGAAATTGTCATGTCTTGCATTCTTAGTGTAATTAGACCTTTATTTGCTCATATTTCGATTATGTCGCAGGTTTAATTTACATATTTAATCATGTTTGTGATTGTTTAGCCACATGTGCTAATTTCACTGCAATTAGGAGTTTGATTTCTAATAGTCAATTTAATGATTGCGTACCCACATGATTACCTTACATGTTAGTGGATAGGTATAAAATCAATCTAAATTGCCTGACAAAAATCTTTTCTTTTAGAATGAACAAGATTATGTACCGAAATGGCACTAATTGGTTAATTAGTGTAATCAATTCCCCAACCTTAGATTCTCTGGTTTCGTAAAATGTGAGGTACACTCTTATGCCTCACTTGGTTTCTAGCTAACCCCATTAGGCTAGTGGCGACTCCTTATTGTGAAATTCTTAAGTGCACCCAAATGTCACGCGAGGTATGGGCTTAGGAGAGTCCGTGTCTAATCATGGGCCTTAGGCCTATCCTTTAGGCAATACCTTTAAACCTACTTCCTCCCCCGAGGGGTAGGTCGCGACAGGAGAGTTGCGCGAAGCATTTCCAATGGTTAATCCTTCGGTCCAAAGGGTGAGAAGAAGGAGAATGCAAATCCACTGCCGACTCTTATCACATGTTGTACCTAGCAATATCACCGTACTTAATTGTCTAGTTCTCCTCGCTCTATTGACCTTTTTGATACACATACACAAACCAAGGACCCATATGACTCTCGGAAGGGATTTTTTTCCCAACTTACCGTAAGGTCCAAAAGACAAATAAAAGAAGGATGACATCATGTAGGCAAGAACACTAAATTTGCTATCTTGCATTACAGATCGGCGACCCATCGATTTCCAAATATCACCAGATATCTCACAAGTTTATGTTCGTTAATTCTTATAGTTGATTTTTATAGACATGTGAAAGCGGAAAAGTCCAATGTTAGCCTAAATGAAAGCATCCCACTGTATAATCACTGGGCGGACCAGATCAAACGTTCGTCATTGGATTACATAGGACACAGAGGGAACACGCTCACTCATTGGTTTAAACATAGTCGTAGCTCACGAATCAAAAAGAGGACGAGAGATTTAGGACCTGGACCAGATCCTGTGTTCGGTAGTGGATAACATAGGACACCTGTGGAACACACTTAACTGAGTTGGTTTAAACATACTCAAAGCTCACAAATCAAAGAGCGGACGAGATTTACGACCACAAGTTCGGGAAGGGTAACGAAATGGTGCTCGTCATTCTTTATATGAGCACATGAACGGGTGAACTGCAGTCGAGCATTATCTGCCCAGGAAGATAGGATCATGGTCTACACTCTTTTATTTGCTTCCTTTTCTTTTTTCTACTGGTCAATTTAGTTTACAACATTCAAAATTTCATTACTAGCAGAAGACTAAGTCGAGTCACACTCAAAGAGGCATCATGAGCCAGTTTCGAGTACCTTATAGAGCAAAAGGTTGGCCGGCAAAAACTCATTCACCAGAAAGAAGAGAAGAATGCAGCAGGATCAAAACTAGAACAACACTAACAGACATGTTGGGAATCACGGATTCCCTAAAATCAGTCCGACACTCAATCAAACCCCTAAAATGAATGAGGAAGACGAGTCCAGGAATCATATGTATCACCGATTAAAGATACACTACGGAATCGAGCATACCTTATTGTCCATAAATTAAACACCAATGTTGAAGCTCGAGGAAGAATCATGATCCCGTTCTACCGAGGAGCGTACTGTTGCTGTAAGGGGGGAGAAAAACGTTGTTTTGGGAGCGTAGCGTCTTACGCTTCTTGGAGGGAGAGAGAGACTAAAACAATGTACATACTCTAAAGGGTACGTTCCCTTTTTCTTTTTCTCTCTTACATCTTCTCCAAAAGATGTATCTCTTCAACGTAAAACGTTTTCTCCAAAAGACGTAACCCCTCAACGTAACACCTCTTCATATCCCAACCCTTCATTCATGAGCCCTTAACCTGTGGACCGGATTCTTAAGCCCAACATGGGCGAATGGACCTACTTAGGCTCATCATCACAATTAAATAACCCATCAAGATACTCTTATTACAGACAGATGCATTGCACCTTAAAAGAAGCAGACTTCGATCACACACTGCCAAGTGCAAGAGGTGATCTCAAGAGTACATTTTCACACTTACTATAACACACTTATTATTGCTAATCATGAACAGTTAGCAATGGAATCTCCAATTGCTAGCTAATCACCTTCCGGATAATTAATTTCCTCTACTTAAGTTTCCTTTTCAGGTTCTTCAGATGATTTAGCAGTGTCAAGTTCAACTTCAGCAGATCTTGGCCCAGCTTTAGGCCAACCACCAGGCCAAACCCCATACGTAGGAGGAGGGCTGGTTAGCTTTTTAAGCTTTTCCTCATAACCATCAATTTTTTTCTGCAGAAGCTTATTTTCCTTTATCAACATATCTCCGATGACATTAAGATCATATGTCAATACAGACCACTCTCGACAATGCCCGAGGGGCTCTTTCACATGCAATAGCTTAAGGTTGTTCTCTTCCAACTTTGGTTGCATTTCTGGGGGTGCTCTTAAGGACAAATAGTACCTCTGCGTTGCCATGGTCTCCACTTTAGGTCCTCTCTTGTTATACTTTCCTCTTCAGCGGGACAAGAAAGTTCTGCATTGGAAAGATCAGGGAAAAGAAGACACATTAAACTTCAAAGAGTATAGTGCATGAAGACTAGGTATGAGATAAAGAACAGGTATGAGATAAAGAACAGAAGGCAGAGTTTTACCTTTGCAGGCTAGGTGCTCTCTTGGTCTTTTGGTCCCCTTATTTATAGATGTGGGTGAGGACTTAAATTTGCCTAAATAACAAGCATGCTAAGAGCTCGATCAGGCAAGTAAGTCTAGTGACATCTTTTTCTACGTACTTCTTAATAACAGTGGATCCCATCTTTTCCAGGAGCGCAATCTTCGGTGTAATCCTAACTTTTTGCCTGGAAAAGCAGCTCGATGATTATTCCTTCAGAGTTAAAAGAAGAGGCGCAGCAAGAGAGCTCAAAATAAAGGAGAACCATAATTCACCCCAATTAAAATCCCATGTGAGTCCTGCGACAATAAAAATTGTTACGCATGATAAATAGTATTCCATGTTAATTTGTAACTGTAGCATTCAAACCGTGTAAAAATGGACTATCCATGTAAATTGTTGTCTGTGTTAAGGAAAATAATATAAATAGTTCTTAAAATTTGGTTTAATGTGCAATGTCGTGCCTAAATTTTTAATTTATTTAATGTGATCTCTAAACAATTAGTAAATGCTCAATCTAGTCTCTAGATTATATGAGAAATGTTTAATATTGTCCTTTTGTTAATTCAAATTTATGGAATCTACTGACTTGGCTCCCAATCCATTAAGTTAACACAAAAAAGTAAGACATGGATTATCCAAGTCAGATATTCATATCTAATAATAATATAATAATCCACATTGATATGGTTAACAGAAAGTAGAATGTTACTTTTTTGTTTTATAAGAAACTTAACCGAAGAGGCCAAGACAACTTTCAAGGGAAAAATTACTAGGGTTGTGTTTATTTCGTGAAAACCTTCTTGATAACGGAAACTATTTTTTTGTAAAAGTCAATATTCAAGAAAAATGGCTCTCTTAATTGTTTGGCGTCTAATTGAAGGTGAGATAAGGAAAAACAAAAAAAAAAGCTTTTTGATGTTCAGATCTTACTTTTTAAACTATTTGCTCCATTACAATTATATTTTATCCATAATATAAGATATTAAGATGATATCGAAATATTTGAATAAGATATATTAATATATGAAGTGTGAAGTTTATGTTTTTTTTATCATCAAAATAACCCAAAAAGGAAGCCAAATAATGGAAAATGCAAATAACTAACAAACTTAATCTCTCAATTCTCACAAAACTTCACGTGGGAATCGTTCTACATCCAAAAAAGTAATCAAAGAGTGATAATATAGTAAGCAACCAAACATTAGGTACCGAAGAGTAGTGAAGACCAATAGAGAGAGAGAAAGAGAGAGAGAGAGAGAGAGTACGTAGATTGAAGCTCTAAGTAAGCATGCAAGTGAAAAAGGAGTTTAAAAAAACGATTTCTTCTTTTTAGGATGGAAAAATCAATTTTCTTAATTTAAGTACCATTGTATTCCTTAATACAAAAGATTTTTCCATTAATTATCCACTTCTAGCGTACCAAACGCATAAAATTTTGGAAAATCATTTCAAGAAAACCTTCCATAAAGCAAACACACGTTTGGATTTGTTTTAATTTTATTTTCTTTTTTCCCCAATTCCTTCTCATATGTTAAAATATCTCATGAAGTTTAACAATAGGATTTATATGCTCTTTATCTATATATATATATATATATGTGTGTGTGTGTGTGTGTGTGATTTTCCTTCATTCATTAATTTAAACATTTTTATTGTAGTTTCTAACATTCTATTTCTATCCCTTTCATTCTCTACTCATTTTTAATATTTGGTTTGTGAGTAATGATCTTACAATAAGAAATTATAATGGTTGTGACATCCTGAAATTCTAGTTCTGTTTTCAATTAAATGAATCGGCCCTTTCATCAACGCAGCTATAGTGTTATTCTCTAGGCAGATCACTCACGAGATAACTAGACTATCTGGGGAAGCCATTAAGGGATTTTAATGTAATAGACTTGAGAATTCAACTACTCGACCATGTTCATCTACATAGATCATTACGACACAATTAAAAATCGATCAGGGATCAAAGATAGGTCGGTTCGATGGAGACAAGTGATCAAACTATGGGTGATTCCACTAGATTGCAAAATTCTCTTCGAACGGCACTAGACCGATTTTTCTGTTGTTTTGGTACTCTGTGTCTGTATTTAAAACATCTAGATTTTCACGACCACTGAGACTCGCAAATGTAGGTACATTGTGACTCAAAACAAATCGATCACAAGTCAATTGCACCAAAAATTTCTAAAAGCTAACCAATAGGCTAGGTCATGCTAAAATCGCGCCAAATTGAAATTAACTGCGAATTCGAATCCAATTTCAGAAATTAAAAGTTTTGCCATGTCATGAGTCATTTTAGGAACGTCGACTCATCCTCCAAAGATTTTTTTGCAAACCGAGATTTTTGGTGAAAATTCAAAATAGGGCCGTTTTTGTCTCGAAAATTCAAGGGACTATTTTTTATCGGATTTTTGGGATGCAAGTTAGTTCTATTGGTGAGGAAAAGTGTCAATTTGGTCCTGGACACCTTGGTGGATTTTATAGGACTGCAATTGGCTTTAATTGAAAAAGAATTGGTTCAATTTGGGGGAAAATACTTCAAAATTCGTAGGTCCCATGGTTCTCAACCTTTTGAACCACATGGGACTTATTCTATGGGGAATTGTGTGCACAAAATTGGCTGAAGAGGTCTGCCAATTGAGGTGGGGAATGATCAAGGGGACAAAGAGATAGGAAGAAGCCAAGAGGGACCCTCCACAAGTGTAGCTGTCCCCTTTCTTCTTCAGCAAGCTTTACACCCTCCATTGCTATCCAAGTGAAGCTCCAAAACTAGAGAGAACCTCCCCAAGCCGTTGACCAATTGTCTGGAGCTGCTTGAAGCTGCAGCTGTCGTCGCACGCCCACCGCTCGCCATCGCACCTCGTGCAACCGTCTCGCGCCCTTGTCACACCTTGGCCATCGCCCCCTGCCATCCCAAGCCCTATCCAGCTTCGCTAGCCACCGTACATCACCGTTGTGTTCGTTGGAAGCCCATCCGCCTCCACCTAGGCCGCTGCAGTCGTCCGCCAACCTCTCATGCCGTTTCCAGCTTGTTTAGTCACTCAGCCAAGCCATTTCGAATCTAGAACAAAATCGAAACCCAACAACCCACCGTGGGCTTTGGGGCTCGTTTCGAAGCCATTCCTGGACTTGTAAGGTGTCGTTACTTCGGAGTTTGTTGCCTGTCTCCGCATCACCGTCGCTGTGGACTCATTGGATTTCAAAACCGATGAGTTTACTCACTAAACTATGCTCAGGGAGTTAATTATGCTTAAGGGTTGATTAGTTTAGGCTAATTAAGGCTTAGATGGTTAGTTAGAATTGATTTAATTAGGCTTTTCCGACCTAAGTTTGCATTTATGGCATTTAATTGTATTTATTTAATTAATTTGGTATTTATTTAATTATTTATTTTTTTCGAAAATTATACCGGGATAGTCGGTGACCGAAATTTCGTGTTGATCGTAATAATATGATTGGTTTATTTAATTGAGTGTTGATTTGTGCAAATTGAGCAGTAATTGTAATTTTAGGTATTTATCCCAAAGTTGAGTTGTTTCAGTATTTAATTGGAAAATATCGGGCATCGGTTTACAATACCAAAAATGTGTTTATGGATCGTTATAATTAGTGGGATTTTTTAAAAGGGAAAAATATTGTATTTTGGCTAAGACCGGCTGTGTACTCGCACACTATTATTTTTATCGAGTATGGTAAAAATAGTGAAATTATCTGTGGATGAAAATAGTATACTATATCAGCCTGTGGGCCTTGATATGTCAGCTTCGGTGAGCAATATACTCTAGCAGCTATGGTGAGCATTATAAGTATCGTACAACTTTGGTGAGCATGATAAGTATTGTACAGCTTCGGTGAACATTATAAGTATCGCACAGCTTTGGTGAGCATGACAAGTATCGTACAGCTTTGGTGAGCAATATAGATATATAGCGGCTTTGGTGGGAAATTATTATATATCTATATTATCAACTTCGATGAGCTATGCCATCTATTATATCAGCTTGGGTGAGCAATGTTTCATTTGATCGAATTGTATTGATGGTATTTATAGTATGGAATCGAATGAATCGATGTTTGATCTGAATTGAAGTGGTTGGTTGAGTATATGAATTGTACTGACTTGTAGGAAGGAATTGAGGCAATGATAAGTCATCTGTCTTGTGCGTGCATATATAGCCTTTGGGTGTATTTCAATCCTAGTCGAAGTTTAGGGTGTGGACTTGTTGAGACGTTGTCTCATCCTGTCCTGGGCTAACATTTTCAGGTCCTTAGATGGAGGCTCCTCCTGAGCATTTTGGCTAGCCGAAGAAGGTCATCGTGCAGGTATCTTACATTCCGCTTCATGGGGACCCAAGGGGATGGGTCTATGAACTCATAAGATCCATTGTCTAAGTTGATGTGGGTCTATCTCAAATGGTACCCCATCAATACCAATCATGGTATCATCGCGAGCAAAATGGACCCAGGGCAGGTCCCTTACCGAAATCTGAGGTCCCTATGTTAGTGCTGGAGGTTGCTTTTGGAAAAGGTATGGCAAACCCTCCCGATGGTGCAGTGGTAGACCCAAGTCTCTCTGATCTAGAGACTCCGAAATCTTTTGAGGGGGGATTGAATGATTAGAGGATCTATAGCCCCTCTATCCTTTTTTTTAGATCTTGTATATATTGGCTAATATTGTATATGACTTAGTTTGATGTGTATAAAGGTGTGATGTGGTTTTAAAAAATTGTGGCCCTACTTTTCTATATCATCTTTGTGTTGTCTAGGAATTTAATTATTTGCTTCCGCATGCGCATAAAATGAATGGGTCGGCGACGCATCCTACGACGTCGCAATTCAATTGACCACCAAGGGATGGGAACGTGCTCAGAGGATCGGGGCGTGACAATGGTGAAGCTTGTGAGTACCATACTGACAAACTAGTGTCGGTTGAATTTGTAACAAAATCAAAACGTCATGTATTGATGTGATAGGTCAGCCACCATTGATCATGGGCTTCTTTGGGTACCTTAGCCTATTTAAAATAATAATGCGGTGTCAACGTCTAAATTCACATCTCATGATGATATTAGCTGCATATACTAAAAGTCACACACACAACGTAATTATACGAAACTAATAAAATCCAAATAAGGAACAGATCAATCCATCTATATCATATGGCCATATTACACTAATTCATATGATCCACGCTGAATGATCAATTAATATGTCCACCTAAATTTGGGTCGAGTAATAATGACTCATTTTACGTAATAAAGTCATACATGCACATTAAATATAAGGAAATTGGTAGGTTATGTACTAGTGTAATATCATGTGAGAGGTCATACTGCATTGATGATGGGCTTCTTTGGGTACATTAGCCTATTTAACATGATGATGCGGTGTCTTTTTCAAGCCTGTAAATTTACATTTCACAATGATATTTGCTGCATGTATTAGAACTCACACATACATGTCACAAACATTACAAATAATGAAATTACACCAAACTATTTAAATCCTACAATAGGGATAGATCAATCCATCTAGATCAAATGGCCATATTACACTAGTTCATGTAATCCACGCCAAGTGATCAATTAATATTCCACCTACATTTGGATAGAGAATAATGACTCATTTTACGTACTAAAAGTCATTCACACACATTAAAGATAAGGAAATGTGGTAGGTGATGTACTAGTGTTTTACGACGTGAGAGGTCAGACTGCATTGATGATGGGCTTCTTTGGCTAAATTAGACTATTTAAAATGATGATGCGGTGTCTTTTTCAAGACTGATGGGCTTCTTTGGCTAAATTAGACTATTTAAAATGATGATGCGGTGTCTTTTTCAAGACTGTAAATTCACCTCTCACAATGATATTAGCTGCATGTACTAGAAGTCACACATACATGTTATAGACATTACAAATAATGAAATTACACAAACTATTTAAATCTTAGGATAGGGATAGATCAATCCATCTAGATCATATGGCCATATTACACTAGTTCATGTGATCCATGCCAAGTGATCAATTAATATTTCACGTAAATCTGGATCGAGAATAATGACCCATTTTACGTACGAAATGTCATACATGCACATTAAACATAAGGAAATGTGGTAGGTGATGTACTAGTGTAATATGATGTGAGAGGTAAGACTGAATTGATGATGCGCTTCCTTGGGTACATCAGCCAATTTAAAATGATGATGCGGTGTCTTTTTCAAGCTGGTAAATTCACATCTCACAATGATATTAGCTGCATGTACTAGATGTCACACATACACATTATAGACATTACAAATAATGAAATTACACTGAACTATTTAAATCCTAGGATAACGATAGCTCAATCCATCTACATTATATCGCCATGTTACACTAGTTCATGTGATCCACGCCAAGTCATCAATTAATATTTCACATAAATTTGGATCGAGAATAATGACTCATTTTACGTACGAAATGTCATCTATGCACATTAAAGATAAGGAAACGTGGTAGGTGATGTACTAGTGCAATATGATGTGAGAGGTCAGACTGCATTGATGATGGGCTTCTTTGGGTACATTAGACTATTTAAAATGATGATGCGGTGTCTTTTTCAAGCTGGTAAATTCACATCACACAATGATATTAGCTGCATGTACTAGATGTCACACATACACATTATAGACATCACAAATAAAGAAATTACACCAAACTATTTAAATCCCAGGATAGGGATAGATCAATCCATCTTGATCATATTGCCATATTACACTAGTTCATGTGATCCACGCCAAATTATACATTAATATTCCCCCTATATCTGGATTGAGAATAATGACTCATTTTACGTACCAAAAGTCATACATGCACAATAAAAATAAGGAAATGTCGTAGCTTATGTACTAGTGTAATATAATGCGAGAGGCCAGACTGCATTGTTGATGGGCTTCTTTAGGAACATTAGCCTATTTAAAATGATGATGCGGTGTT
The DNA here is from genome assembly GCA_017140255.1 of Eucalyptus paniculata subsp. matutina. NCBI lineage: Eukaryota > Viridiplantae > Streptophyta > Magnoliopsida > Myrtales > Myrtaceae > Eucalyptus > Eucalyptus paniculata. Next base: position 10,839,701 of record CM029437.1, read on the forward strand.
TTCTTCAAGCCTATAAATTGACATCTCACAGTGATATTAGCTGCATGTACTAGAAGTCACACATACACGTTACAAACATTACAAATAATGAAATTACACCAAACTATTTAAATCCTAGGATAGGGATAGATCAATCCATCTAGATCAAATGGCCATATTACACTAGTTCATGTGATCCACGCCAAGCAACCAATTAATATTCCACCTAAATTTGGATCGAGAATAATGACGAAATGTCATACATGGACATTAATGATAAGGAAATGTGGTAGGTGATATACTAGTGTATTATGATGTCAGAGGTCAGACAGCATTCATGAAGGGCTTCTTTGGGTACATTAGCTTATTTAAAATGATGATGCGGTGTCTTTTTCAAGACCGTAAATTCACCTCTCACAATGACATTAGCTGCATGTACTAGAAGTCAAACATACATGATACAGACATTACAAATAATGAAATTACACCAAACTATTGAAATCCTAGGATAGGGATAGATCAATCCATCTAGATCATATGGCTGCATTACATTAGTTCGTGTGATCCATGCCAAGTGATCAATTAATATTCCACGTAAATCTGGATCGAGAATAATTAATATTCCACGTAAATCTGGATCGAGAATAACGACTCGTTTTACGTATGAAAGGCCATCCAAGCACATTAAAGATAAGGAAATGTGGTAGGTGATGTATTAGTGTATTATGATGTGAGAGGTCAGACTGCATTGATGATGGGCTTCTTTGGGTACATTAGCCTATTTAAAATGATGATGCGGTTTCTTTTTCAAGCTTGTAAATTCACATCTCACAATGATAATAGCTGCATGTACTAGATGTCACACATACACATTATAGCCATTACAAATAACGAAATTACACCAAACTTTTTAAATCCTAGGATAGGGATAGATCAATCCATCTTGATCATATTGCCATATTACACTAGTTCATGTGATCTACGCCAAATTATACATTAATATTCCCCCTATATCTGGATCGAGAATAATGACTCATTTTACGTACGAAAAGTCATACATGCACATTAAAAATAAGCAAATGTCGTAGCTTATGTACTAGTGTAATATGATGTGAGAGGCCAGACTGCATTGTTGATGGGCTTCTTTAGGAACATTAGCCTAGTTAAAATGATGATGTGGTGTTTTTTTCAAGCCTATAAATTGACATCTCACAATGATATTAGCTGCATGTACTAGAAGTCACACATACACGTTACAAACATTACAAATAATGAAATTACACCAAACTATTTAAATCCTAGGATAGGGATAGATCAATCCATCTAGATCATATGGCCATATTACACTAGTTCATGTGATCCACGCCAAGCAACCAATTAATATTCCACCTAAATTTGGATCGAGAATAATGACGAAATGTCATACATGGACATTAATGATAAGGAAATGTGGTAGGTGATATACTAGTGTATTATGATGTGAGAGGTCAGACAGCATTGATGATGGGCTTGTTTGGGTACATTAGCTTTTTTAAAATGATGATGCGGTGTCTTTTTCAGGACTGTAAATTCACCTCTCACAATGATATTAGCTGGATGTGCTAGAAGTCAAACATACATGGTACAGACATTACAAATAATGAAATTACACCAAACTATTTAAATCCTAGGATAGGGATAGATGAATCCATCTTGATCATATGGCCATATTACACAAGTTCATGTGATCCACACCAAATTATACATTAATATTCCACCTAAATTTGGATCGAGAATAATGACTCATTTTACGTACGAAAAGTCATACATGCACATTAAATATAAGGAAATGTGGTAGGTTATGTACTAGTGTAATATTATGTGAGAGGCCAGACTGCATTGTTGATGGGCTTCTTTAGGAACATTAGCCTATTTAAAATGATGATGCGGTGTTTCTTTCAAGCCTATAAATTCACATCTCACAACGATATTAGCTGCATGTACTAGAAGTCACACATACACGTTACAGAGATTACAAATAATGAAATTACACCAAATTATTTAAATCCTAGGATAGGGATGGATCAATCCATCTAGATCACATGGCCATATTACATTAGTTCATGTGATCCACGCCAAACGATCAATTACTATTCCACCCAAGTTTGGATCGAGAATAATAACTCATTTTACTTACGAAATGTCATACATGGACATTAATGATAAGGAAATGTGGTAGGTGATATACTAGTGTATTATAATGTCAGAGGTCAGACAGCATTGATGAAGGGCTTCTTTGGGTACATTAGCTTATTTAAAATGATGATGCGGTGTCTTTTTCAAGACCGTAAATTCACCTCTCACAATGACATTAGCTGCATGTACTAGAAGTCAAACATACATGATACAGACATTACAAATAATGAAATTACACCAAACTATTGAAATCCTAGGATAGGGATAGATCAATCCATCTAGATCATATGGCCGCATTACATTAGTTCGTGTGATCCATGCCAAGTGAACAATTAATATTCCACGTAAATCTGGATCGAGAATAACGACTCGTTTTACGTATGAAAGGTCATCCATGCACATTAAAGATAAGGAAATGTGGTAGGTGATGTACTAGTGTAATATGATGTGACAGGCCAGACTGCATTGTTGATGGGCTTCTTTAGGAACATTAGCCTAGTTAAAATGATGATGTGGTGTTTTTTTCAAGCCTATAAATTGACATCTCACAATGATATTAGCTGCATGTACTAGAAGTCACACATACACGTTACACACATTACAAATAATGAAATTACACCAAACTATTTAAATCCTAGGATAGGGATAGATCAATCCATCTAGATCACATGGCCATATTACACTAGTTCATGTGATCCACGCCAAACGATCAATTACTATTCCACCCAAGTTTGGATCGAGAATAATAACTCATTTTACTTACGAAATGTCATACATGGACATTAATGATAAGGAAATGTGGTAGGTGATATACTAGTGTATTATAATGTCAGAGGTCAGACAGCATTGATGAAGGGCTTCTTTGGGTACATTAGCTTATTTAAAATGATGATGCGGTGTCTTTTTCAAGACCGTAAATTCACCTCTCACAATGACATTAGCTGCATGTACTAGAAGTCAAACATACATGATACAGACATTACAAATAATGAAATTACACCAAACTATTGAAATCCTAGGATAGGGATAGATCAATCCATCTAGATCATATGGCCGCATTACATTAGTTCGTGTGATCCATGCCAAGTGATCAATTAATATTCCACGTAAATCTGGATCAAGAATAACGACTCGTTTTACGTATGAAAGGTCATCCATGCACATTAAAGATAAGGAAATGTGGTAGGTGATGTATTAGTGTATTATGATGTGAGAGGTCAGACTGCATTGATGATGGGCTTCTTTGGGTACATTAGCCTATTTAAAATGATGATGCGGTTTCTTTTTCAAGCTTGTAAATTCACATCTCACAATGATAATAGCTGCATGTACTAGATGTCACACTTACACATTATAGCCATTACAAATAATGAAATTACACCAAACTTTTTAAATCCTAGGATAGGGATAGATCAATCCATCTTGATCATATTGCCATATTACACTAGTTCATGTGATCCACGCCAAATTATACATTAATATTCCCCCTATATCTGGATCGAGAATAATGACTCATTTTACGTACGAAAAGTCATACATGCACATTAAAAATAAGGAAATGTCGTAGCTTATGTACTAGTGTAATATGATGTGAGAGGCCAGACTGCATTGTTGATGGGCTTCTTTCGGAACATTAGCCTAGTTAAAATGATGATGTGGTGTTTTTTTCAAGCCTATAAATTGACATCTCACAATGATATTAGCTGCATGTACTAGAAGTCACACATACACGTTACAAACATTACAAATAATGAAATTACACCAAACTATTTAAATCCAAGGATAGGGATAGATCAATCCATCTAGATCATATGGCCATATTACACTAGTTCATGTGATCCACGCCAAGCAACCAATTAATATTCCACCTAAATTTGGATCGAGAATAATGACGAAATGTCATACATGGACATTAATGATAAGGAAATGTCGTAGCTTATGTACTAGTGTAATATGATGTGAGAGGCCAGACTGCATTGTTGATGGGCTTCTTTAGGAACATTAGCCTAGTTAAAATGATGATGTGGTGCTTTTTTCAAGCCTATAAATTGACATCTCACAATGATATTAGCTGCATGTACTAGAAGTCACACATACACGTTACACACATTACAAATAATGAAATTACACCAAACTATTTAAATCCGAGGATAGGGATAGATGAATCTATCTTGATCATATGGCCATATTACACAAGTTCATGTGATCCACACCAAATTATACATTAATATTCCACCTAAATTTGGATCGAGAATAATGACTCATTTTACGTACGAAAAGTCATACATGCACATTAAATATAAGGAAATGTGGTAGGTTATGTACTAGTGTAATATGATGCGAGAGGCCAGACTGCATTGTTGATGGGCTTCTTTAGGAACATTAGCCTATTTAAAATGATGATGCGGTGTTTCTTTCAAGCCTATAAATTCACATCTCACAACGATATTAGCTGCATGTACTAGAAGTCACACATACACGTTACAGAGATTACAAATAATGAAATTACACGAAATTATTTAAATCCTAGGATAGGGTTAGATCAATCCATCTAGATCACATGGCCATATTACACTAGTTCATGTGATCCACGCCAAACGATCAATTACTATTCCACCCAAGTTTGGATCGAGAATAATAACTCATGTTACTTACGAAATGTCATACATGGACATTAATGATAAGGAAATGTGGTAGGTGATATACTAGTGTATTATAATGTCAGAGGTCAGACAGCATTGATGAAGGGCTTCTTTGGGTACATTAGCTTATTTAAAATGATGATGCGGTGTCTTTTTCAAGACCGTAAATTCACCTCTCACAATGACATTAGCTGCATGTACTAGAAGTCAAACATACATGATACAGACATTACAAATAATGAAATTACACCAAACTATTGAAATCCTCGGATAGGGATAGATCAATCCATCTAGATCATATGGCCGCATTACATTAGTTCGTGTGATCCATGCCAAGTGAACAATTAATATTCCACGTAAATCTGGATCGAGAATAACGACTCATTTTACGTATGAAAGGTCATCCATGCACATTAAAGATAAGGAAATGTGGTAGGTGATGTATTAGTGTATTATGATGTGAGAGGTCAGACTGCATTGATGATGGGCTTCTTTGGGTACATTAGCCTATTTAAAATGATGGTGCGGTTTCTCTTTCAAGCTTGTAAATTCACATCTCACAATGATAATAGCTGCATGTACTAGATGTCACACATACACATTATAGCCATTACAAATAATGAAATTACACCAAACTTTTTAAATCCTAGGATAGGGATAGATCAATCCATCTTGATTATATTGCCATATTACACTAGTTCACGTGATCCATGACAAGTGACCAATTAATATTCCACCTAAATCTGGATCGAGAATAATGACTTGTTTTACGTACGAAAAGTCATATATGCACATTAAAGATAACGAAATATGGTAGCTTATGCACTAGACTAATATGATGTGAGAGGTTAGACTGCATTGATGATGGGCTTCTTTGGTACATTAGCGTATTTAAAATGATGATGCAGTGTTTTTTTCAAGCCTCTAAAGTGACATCTCACAATGATATTGGCTGCATGTACGAGAAGTCACGCATACACGTTACAGACATTACAAATAATGAGATTACAACAAACTATTTAAATCCTAGGAAATGTATAGATCAATCCATCTAGATCATATGGCCATATTACACTAGTTGATGTGATCCACGCCAAGAGATCAATTAATGTTCCACCTGAATCTGGAACGAGAATAATGACTCGTTTTACGTTCGAAAAATCATAAATGCACAGTAAAGATAAGGAAATAGGGTAGGTGATGTACTAGTGTATTATGATATGAGAGATCAGACTGCATTGATGATGGGCTTATTTGCGTACATTAGCCTATTTAAAATGATGATGCGGTGTATTTTTCAAGCGTGTAAATTCACATCTCGAAATGATATTAGCTGCACGTACTAGAAGTGACACATACATGTTACAGACATTACAAATAATGAAAATACACCGAACTATGTAAATCCAAGGATAGGAATAGATCAATCCATCTAGATCATATCGCCATTTTACACTTGTTCATATGATCCATGCCAAGTGATCAATTAATATTCCACCTACATCTGGATCAATAATAATAACTCGTTTCACGTACTAAAAGTCATAAATGCACTTTAACGATAAGGAAATCTAGCAGGTGATGTACTAGTGCAATATGATGTGAAAGGTCAGACTGCGTTGATGATGGGCTTCTTTGGGTACATTAGCCTATTTAAAATGATGATGTGGTGTCTTTTTCAGGCTTCTAAATTCACATCTCACAATGATATTAGCTGCAGGTACTAGATGTCACACATACACATTATAGCCATTACAAATAATGAAATTACACCAAAATATTTAAATCCTAGCATAGGGATAGATCAATCCAACTTGATCATATGGCCATATTACATTAGTTCATGTGATCCAACCCAAGGGGTCATTTAGTATTCCACCTAAATCTGGATCAAGAATAAAGACTCATTTTACGTACGAAAAGTTCTACATGCACATTAAAGATAAGGAAATGTGGTAGGTTATGTACTAGTGTAATATGATGTGAGAGGTCAGACTGCATTGATGATGGGCTTCTTTAGGTACATTAGCCTATTTAAAATGATGATGCGGTGTTTTATTCAAGCCTGTAAATTCACATCTCACAATGATATTAGTTGCATGTACTAGAAGTCACACGCACACGTTACAGACGTTACAAATAATGAAATTACACCAAACTATTTAAATCCTAGGATAGGGACAAACCAATCCATCTAGATCATATGGCCATATTACACCAGTTCATGTGATCCACGCCAAGTGATCACTTAATATTCCACCTAAATCTGGATTGAGAATAATGACTCGTTTTACGTACGAAATGTCATCCATGCACATTAAAGATATGGAAATGTGGTAGGTTATGTACTGGTGTAATATGATGTGAGAGGTCATACTGCATTGAAGATGGGTTTCTTTGGGTACATTAGCCTATTTAAAATGATGATGCGGTGTTTTTTTCAAGTCTGTAAATTCACGTCTCACAATGATATTAGTTGCATGTACTAGAAGTCACATGTACACGTTACAGACGTTACAAACAATGAAATTACACCAGACAATTTAAATCCTAGGATAGGGACAGATCAATCCATCTAGATCATATGACCATATTACACCAGTTCATGTGATCCACGCCAAGTGATCAATTAATATTCCACCTAAATCTCGATTGAGAATAATCACACGTTTTACGTACGAAATGTAATCCATGCACATTAAAGATATGGAAATGCGGTAGGTTATGTACGAGTGTAATATGATGTAAGAGGTCATACTGCATTGATGATGGGCTTCTTTATGTACATTAGCCAATTTAAAATGATGATGCGGTGTTTTATTCAAGCCTGTAAATTCACATCTCACAATGATATTAGTTGCATGTACTAGAAGTCACACGTACACGTTACAGACGTTACAAATAATGAAATTACACCAAACTATTTAAATCCTAGGATAGGGACAGACCAATCCATCTAGATCATATGGCCATATTACACCAGTTCATGTGATCCACGCCAAGTGATCAATTAATATTCCACCTAAATCTGGATTGAGAATAATGACTGGTTTTACGTACGAAATGTCGTCCATGCACATTAAAAATATGGAAATGTGGTAGGTTATGTACTGGTGTAATATGATGTGAGAGGTCATACTGCATTGATGATGGGCTTCTTTATGTACATTAGCCTATTTAAAATGATGATGCGGTGTTTTATTCAAGCCTGTAAATTCACATCTCACAATGATATTAGTTGCATGTACTAGAAGTCAAACGTACACGTTACAGACGTTACAAATAATGAAATTACACCAAACTATTTAAATCCTAGGATAGGGACGGACCAATCCATCTAGATCATATGGCCATATTACACGAGTTCATGTGATCCATGCCAAGTGATCAATTAATATTCCACCTAAATCTGGATTGAGAATAATGACTCGTTTTACGTACGAAATGTCATCCATGCACATTAAAGATATGGAAATGTGGTAGGTGATGTACTGTGGTAATATGATGTGAGAGGTCATACTGCATTGAAGATGGGTTTCTGTTGGTACATTAGCCTATTTAAAATGATGATGCCGTGTTTTTTCAAGTCTGTAAATTCACATCTCACAATGATATTAGTTGCATATACTAGAAGTCACACGTACACGTTACAGACGTTACAAACAATGAAATTACACCAGACAATTGAAATCGTAGGATAGGGACAGATCAATCCATCTAGATCATATGGCCATATTACACTAGTTCCTGTGATCCACGCCAAGTGATCAATTAATATTCCACCTAAATCTGGATTGAGAATAATGACTCGTTTTACATAAGAAATGTCATCCGTGCACATTATAGATATGGAAATGTGATAGGTTATGAACGAGCGTAATATGATGTGAGAGGTCATACTGCATTGATGATGGGCTTCTTTATGTACATTAGCCTATTTAAAATGATGATGCTGTGTTTTATTGAAGCCTGTAAATTCACATCTCACAATGATATTAGTTGCATGTACTAGAAGTCACACGTACACGTTACAGACATTACAAATAATGAAATTACACCAAACTATTTAAATCCTAGGATAGGGACAGACCAATCCATCTAGATCATATGGCCATATTACACGAGTTCATGTGATCCATGCCAAGTGATCAATTAATATTCCACCTAAATCTGGATTGAGAATAATGACTCGTTTTGCATACGAAATGTCATCCGTGCACATTATAGATATGGAAATGTGATAGGTTATGAACGAGCGTAATATGATGTGAGAGGTCATACTGCATTGATGATGGGCTTCTTTATGTACATTAGCCTATTTAAAATGATGATGCTGTGTTTTATTGAAGCCTGTAAATTCACATCTCACAATGATATTAGTTGCATGTACTAGAAGTCACACGTACACGTTACAGACATTACAAATAATGAAATTACACCAAACTATTTAAATCCTAGGATAGGGACAGACCAATCCATCTAGATCATATGGCCATATTACACCAGTTCATGTGATCCACGCCAAGTGATCAATTAATATTCCACCTAAATCTGGATTGAGAATAATGACTGGTTTTACGTACGAAATGTCGTCCATGCACATTAAAAATATGGAAATGTGGTAGGTTATGTACTGGTGTAATATGATGTGAGAGGTCATACTGCATTGATGATGGGCTTCTTTATGTACATTAGCCTATTTAAAATGATGATGCGGTGTTTTATTCAAGCCTGTAAATTCACATCTCACAATGATATTAGTTGCATGTACTAGAAGTCACACGTACACGTTACAGACGTGACAAATAAAGAAATTACAACAAACTGTTTAAATCCTAGGATAGGGACAGACCAATCCATCTAGATCATATGGCCATATTACACCAGTTCATGTGATCCACGCCAAGTGATCAATTAATATTCCACCTAAATCTGGATTGAGAATAATGACTCGTTTTACGTACGAAATGTCGTCCATGCACATTAAAGATATGGAAATGTGGTAGGTGATGTACTGGTGTAATATGATGTGAGAGGTCATACTGCATTGAAGATGGGTTTCTGTTGGTACATTAGCCTATTTAAAATGATGATGCCGTGTTTTTTTCAAGTCTGTAAATTCACATCTCACAATGATATTAGTTGCATATACTAGAAGTCACACGTACACGTTACAGACGTTACAAACAATGAAATTACACCAGACAATTGAAATCCTAGGATAGGGACAGATCAATCCATCTAGATCATATGGCCATATTACACTAGTTCCTGTGATCCACGCCAAGTGATCAATTAATATTCCACCTAAATCTGGATTGAGAGTAATGACTCGTTTTACATACGAAATGTCATCCGTGCACATTATAGATATGGAAATGTGATAGGTTATGTATGAGCGTAATATGATGTGAGAGGTCATACTGCTTTGATGATGGGCTTCTTTATGTACATTAGCCTATTTAAAATGATGATGCGGTGTTTTATTCAAGCCTGTAAATTCACGTCTCACAATGATATTAGTTGCATGTACTAGAAGTCACATGTACACGTTACAGCCATTACAAATAATGAAATTACACCAAATATTTAAATCCTAGCATTGGGATAGATCAATCCATCTTGATCATATGGCCATATTACATAAGTTCATGTGATCCAAGTCAAGTGGTTATTTAGTATTCCACCTAAATCTGGATCGAGAATAAAGACTCGTTTTACGTACGAAAAGTCATACATGCACATTAAAGATAAGCAAATGTGGTAGGTTATGTACGAGTGTAATATGATGTGAGAGGTCATACTGCATTGATGATGGGCTTCTTTATGTACATTAGCCTATTTAAAATGATGATGCGGTGTTTTATTCAAGCCTGTAAATTCACATCTCACAATGATATTAGTTGCATGTACTAGAAGTCAAACGTACACGTTACAGACGTTACAAATAATGAAATTACACCAAACTATTTAAATCCTAGGATAGGGATGGACCAATCCATCTAGATCATATGGCCATATTACACAAGTTCATGTGATCCATGCCAAGTGATCAATTAATATTCCACCTAAATCTGGATTGAGAATAATGACTCGTTTTACGTACGAAATGTCATCCATGCACATTAAAGATATGGAAATGTGGTAGGTTATGTACTGGTGTAATATGATGTGAGAAACCATTGGGGGTTCACTCTAGTGGCCACCCTTCCAACTTGAAAGGGGGAGGTTGGGGTTTCAAATCCCCACCTTCTCAGGGGGGATTGGGGTGGGGTCGATTTCATTTAAGGAGTGGATTTCGACTCTCACGCCCTGCAAGGAGGCAAGGGCAAAAGTCTGAGAATGAGTGTGAGAGTAGCATTAGAGTAGGACCGACCAAAAAAAAAAAATGATGTGAGAGGTCATACTGCATTGAAGATCGGTTTCTTTGGGTACATTAGCCTATTTAAAATGGTGATGTGGTGTTTTTTTCAAGTCTGTAAATTCATATCTCACAATGATATTAGCTGGATGTACTAGAAGTCGCACATACACGTTACAGACGTTACAAATAGTGAAATTACTCCAAACTATTTAAATCCTAGGATAGGGATAGATCAATCCATTTTTATCATATGGCCATATTACACTAGTTCATGTGATCCACGCTAAGTGATCAATTAATATTCCACCTAAATCTGGATAGAGAATAATGACTCTTTTTACGTACAAAAAGTCATACATGCACATTAAAAATAAGGAAATGTGGTAGGTTATGTACTAGTGTAGTATGATGTGAGAGGCCAGACTGCATTGATGATGGGCTTCTTTGGGTACATTAGCCTATTTAAAATGATGATGCGGTGTTTATTTCAAGCCTGCAAATTCATATCTCACAATGATATTAGCTGGATGTACTAGAAGTCGCACATACACGTTACAGACGTTACAAATAGTGAAATTACTCCAAACTATTTAAATCCTAGGATAGGGATAGATCAATCCATTTTTATCATATGGCCATATTACACTAGTTCATGTGATCCACGCTAAGTGATCAATTAATATTCCACCTAAATCTGGATAGAGAATAATGACTCTTTTTACGTACAAAAAGTCATACATGCACATTAAAAATAAGGAAATGTGGTAGGTTATGTACTAGTGTAGTATGATGTGAGAGGCCAGACTGCATTGATGATGGGCTTCTTTGGGTACATTAGCCTATTTAAAATGATGATGCAGTGTTTTTTTCAAGCCTGTAAATTCACATCTCACAATGACATTAGCCGCATGTACTAGAAGTCACACAAACACATTACAGACATTACAAATAATGAAATTACACGAAACTATTTAATTCCTCGGATGGGGATAGGTCAATCCATCTAGATCATATGGCCATATTACAGTAGTTCATGTGATCCATGCCAAGTGATCAATTAATAGTCCACCTAGATCTAGATCGAGAATAATGACTCGTTTTACGTACTAAAAATCATACTTGCACATTAAAGATAAGTAAATGTGGTAGGTGATGTACTAGTGTAATATGATGTGAGAGGTCATACTGCATTGATGATGAGCTTCTTTATGTACATTAGCCTATTTAAAATGATGATGCGGTGTTTTATTCAAGCCTGTAAATTCACATCTCACAATGATATTAGTTGCATGTACTAGAAGTCACACGTACACGTTACAGACGTTACAAAAAATGAAATTACACCAAACTATTTAAATCCTAGGATAGGGACAGACCAATCCATCTAGATCATATGGCCATATTACACCAGTTCATGTGATCCACGCCAAGTGATGAATTAATATTCCACCTAAATCTGGATTGAGAATAATGACTCATTTTACATACGAAATGTCATCCATGCACATTAAAGATATGGAAATGTGGTAGGTGATGTACTGGTGCAATATGATGTGAGAGGTCATACTGCATTGAAGATGGGTTTCTTTTGGTACATTAGCCTATTTAAAATGATGATGCAGTGTTTTTTTCAAGTCTGTAAATTCACATCTCACAATGATATTAGTTGCATGTACTAGAAGTCACACGTACACTTTACAGACGTTACAAAAAATGAAATTACCCCAGACAATTGAAATCCTAGGATAGGGACAGATCAATCCATCTAGATCATATGGCCATATTACACTAGTTCCTGTGATCCACTCCAAGTGATCAATTAATATTCCACCTAAATCTGGATTGAGAATAATGACTCGTTTTACATACGAAATGTCATCCGTGCACATTAAAGATATGGAAATGTGATAGGTTATGTACGAGCGTAATATGATGTGAGAGGTCATACTGCATTGATGATGGGCTTCTTTATGTACATTAGCCTATTTAAAATGATGATGCGGTGTTTTATTCAAGCCTGTAAATTCACGTCTCACAATGATATTAGTTGCATGTACTAGAAGTCACATGTACACGTTACAGCCATTACAAATAATGAAATTACACCAAATATTTAAATCCTAGCATTGGGATAGATCAATCCATCTTGATCATATGGCCATATTACATAAGTTCATGTGATCCAAGTCAAGTGGTTATTTAGTATTCCACCTAAATCTCGATCGAGAATAAAGACTCGTTTTACGTACGAAAAGTCATACATGCACATTAAAGATAAGCAAATGTGGTAGGTTATGTACGAGTGTAATATGATGTGAGAGGTCATACTGCATTGATGATGGGCTTCTTTATGTACATTAGCCTATTTAAAATGATGATGCGGTGTTTTATTCAAGCCTGTAAATTCACATCTCACAATGATATTAGTTGCATGTACTAGAAGTCAAACGTACACGTTACAGACGTTACAAATAATGAAATTACACCAAACTATTTAAATCCTAGGATAGGGACGGACCAATCCATCTAGATCATATGGCCATATTACACAAGTTCATGTGATCCATGCCAAGTGATCAATTAATATTCCACCTAAATCTGGATTGAGAATAATGACTCGTTTTACGTACGAAATGTCATCCATGCACATTAAAGATATGGAAATGTGGTAGGTTATGTACTGGTGTAATATGATGTGAGAAACCATTGGGGGTTCACTCTAGTGGCCACCCTTCCAACTTGAAAGGGGAGGTTGGGGTTTCAAATCCCCACCTTCTCATGGGGGATTGGGGTGGGGACGATTTCATTTAAGGAGTGGATTTCGACTCCCACGCCCTGCAAGGAGGCAAGGGCAAAAGTCTGAGAATGAGTGTGAGAGTAGCATTAGAGTAGGACCGACCAAAAAAAAAAATGATGTGAGAGGTCATACTGCATTGAAGATCGGTTTCTTTGGGTACATTAGCCTATTTAAAATGGTGATGTGGTGTTTTTTTCAAGTCTGTAAATTCACATCTTACAATGATATTAGCTGCATGTACTGGTCACACATACACGTTACAGAATTTACAAATAATGAAATGACACCAAACTATTTAAATCCTAGGATAGGATAGATCAATCCATCTAGATCATATGGCCATATTACACTAGTTCATGTGATCCACGCCAAGGGATGAATGAATATTCCACTGAAATTTGGATCGAGAATAATGACTCGTTTTACGTACAAAAAGTCATACATGCACATTAAAAATAAGGAAATGTGGTAGGTTATGTACTAGTGTAGTATGATGTGAGAGGCCAGACTGCATTGATGATGGGCTTCTTTGGGTACATTAGCCTATTTAAAATGATGATGCAGTGTTTTTTTCAAGCCTGTAAATTCACATCTCACAATGACATTAGCCGCATGTACTAGAAGTCACACAAACACATTACAGACATTACAAATAATGAAATTACACGAAACTATTTAATTCCTCGGATGGGGATAGGTCAATCCATCTAGATCATATGGCCATATTACAGTAGTTCATGTGATCCATGCCAAGTGATCAATTAATAGTCCACCTAGATCTAGATCGAAAATAATGACTCGTTTTACGTACTAAATATCATACATGCACATTAAAGATAAGTAAATGTGGTAGGTGATGTACTAGTGTAATATGATGTGAGAGGTCATACTGCATTGATGATGAGCTTCTTTATGTACATTAGCCTATTTAAAATGATGATGCGGTGTTTTATTCAAGCCTGTAAATTCACATCTCACAATGATATTAGTTGCATGTACTAGAAGTCACACGTACACGTTACAGACGTTACAAAAAATGAAATTACACCAAACTATTTAAATCCTAGGATAGGGACAGACCAATCCATCTAGATCATATGGACATATTACACCAGTTCATGTGATCCACGCCAAGTGATGAATTAATATTCCACCTAAATCTGGATTGAGAATAATGACTCATTTTACATACGAAATGTCATCCATGCACATTAAAGATATGGAAATGTGGTAGGTGATGTACTGGTGCAATATGATGTGAGAGGTCATACTGCATTGAAGATGGGTTTCTTTTGGTACATTAGCCTATTTAAAATGATGATGCAGTGTTTTTTTCAAGTCTGTAAATTCACATCTCACAATGATATTAGTTGCATGTACTAGAAGTCACACGTACACTTTACAGACGTTACAAACAATGAAATTACCCCAGACAATTGAAATCCTAGGATAGGGACAGATCAATCCATCTAGATCATATGGCCATATTACACTAGTTCCTGTGATCCATGCCAACTGATCAATTAATATTCCACCTAAATCTGGATTGAGAATAATGACTCGTTTTACATACGAAATGTCATCCGTGCACATTAAAGATATGGAAATGTGATAGGTTATGTACGAGCGTAATATGATGTGAGAGGTCATACTGCATTGATGATGGGCTTCTTTATGTACATTAGCCTATTTAAAATGATGATGCGGTGTTTTATTCAAGCCTGTAAATTCACGTCTCACAATGATATTAGTTGCATGTACTAGAAGTCACATGTACACGTTACAGCCATTACAAATAATGAAATTACACCAAATATTTAAATCCTAGCATTGGGATAGATCAATCCATCTTGATCATATGGCCATATTACATAAGTTCATGTGATCCAAGTCAAGTGGTTATTTAGTATTCCACCTAAATCTCGATCGAGAATAAAGACTCGTTTTACGTACGAAAAGTCATACATGCACATTAAAGATAAGCAAATGTGGTAGGTTATGTACGAGTGTAATATGATGTGAGAGGTCATACTGCATTTATGATGGGCTTCTTTATGTACATTAGCCTATTTAAAATGATGATGCGGTGTTTTATTCAAGCCTGTAAATTCACATCTCACAATGATATTAGTTGCATGTACTAGAAGTCACACGTACACGTTACAGACGTTACAAAAAATGAAATTACACCAAACTATTTAAATCCTAGGATAGGGACAGACCAATCCATCTAGATCATATGGCCATATTACACCAGTTCATGTGATCCACGCCAAGTGATGAATTAATATTCCACCTAAATCTGGATTGAGAATAATGACTCGTTTTACGTACGAAATGTCATCCATGCACATTAAAGATATGGAGATGTGGTAGGTGATGTACTGGTGCAATATGATGTGAGAGGTCATACTGCATTGAAGATGGGTTTCTTTTGGTACATTAGCCTATTTAAAATGATGATGCAGTGTTTTTTTCAAGTCTGTAAATTCACATCTCACAATGATATTAGTTGCATGTACTAGAAGTCACACGTACACTTTACAGACGTTACAAACAATGAAATTAGCCCAGACAATTGAAATCCTAGGATAGGGACAGATCAATCCATCTAGATCATATGGCCATATTACACTAGTTCCTGTGATCCACGCCAAGTGATCAATTAATATTCCACCTAAATCTGGATTGAGAATAATGACTCGTTTTACATACGAAATGTCATCCGTGCACATTAAAGATATGGAAATGTGATAGGTTATGTACGAGCGTAATATGTTGTGAGAGGTCATACTGCATTGATGATGGGCATCTTTATGTACATTAGCCTATTTAAAATGATGATGCGGTGTTTTATTCAAGCCTGTAAATTCACGTCTCACAATGATATTAGTTGCATGTACTAGAAGTCACATGTACACGTTACAGCCATTACAAATAATGAAATTACACCAAATATTTAAATCCTAGCATTGGGATAGATCAATCCATCTTGATCATATGGCCATATTACATAAGTTCATGTGATCCAAGTCAAGTGGTTATTTAGTATTCCACCTAAATCTCGATCGAGAATAAAGACTCGTTTTACGTACGAAAAGTCATACATGCACATTAAAGATAAGCAAATGTGGTAGGTTATGTACGAGTGTAATATGATGTGAGAGGTCATACTGCATTGATGATGGGCTTCTTTATGTACATTAGCCTATTTAAAATGATGATGCTGTGTTTTATTCAAGCCTGTAAATTCACATCTCACAATGATATTAGTTGCATGTACTAGAAGTCAAACGTACACGTTACAGACGTTACAAATAATGAAATTACACCAAACTATTTAAATCCTAGGATAGGGACGGACCAATCCATCTAGATCATATGGCCATATTACACCAGTTCATGTGATCCATGCCAAGTGATCAATTAATATTCCACCTAAATCTGGATTGAGAATAATGACTCGTTTTACGAACGAAATGTCATCCATGCACATTAAAGATATGGAAATGTGGTAGGTTATGTACTGGTGTAATATGATGTGAGAAACCATTGGGGGTTCACTCTAGTGGCCACCCTTCCAACTTGAAAGGGGGAGGTTGGGGTTTCAAATCCCCACCTTCTCAGGGGGGATTGGGGTGGGGTCGATTTCATTTAAGGAGTGGATTTCGACTCCCACGCCCTGCGAGGAGGCAAGGGCAAAAGTCTGAGAATGAGTGTGAGAGTAGCATTAGAGTAGGACCGACCAAAAAAAAAATATGATGTGAGAGGTCATACTGCATTGAAGATCGGTTTCTTTGGGTACATTAGCCTATTTAAAATGGTGATGTGGTGTTTTTTTCAAGTCTGTAAATTCACATCTTACAATGATATTAGCTGCATGTACTGGTCACACATACACGTTACATAATTTACAAATAATGAAATGACACCAAACTATTTAAATCCTAGGATAGGATAGATCAATCCATCTAGATCATATGGCCATATTACACTAGTTCATGTGATCCACGCCAAGGGATGAATGAATATTCCACTGAAATTTGGATCGAGAATAATGACTCGTTTTACGTACGAAATGTCATACATGCACATTAAAGATATGGAAATGTGGTAGGTGATGTACTAGTGCAATATGATGTGAGAGGTCATACTACATTGATGATGAGCTTCTTTGGGTACATTAGCCTATTTAAAATGATGATGCGGTGTTTTTTTCAAGCCTGTAAATTCATATCTCACAATGATATTAGCTGGATGTACTAGAAGTCGCACATACACGTTACAGACGTTACAAATAGTGAAATTACTCCAAACTATTTAAATCCTAGGATAGGGATAGATCAGTCCATTTTTATCATATGGCCATATTACACTAGTTCATGTGATCCACGCTAAGTGATCAATTAATATTCCACCTAAATCTGGATAGAGAATAATGACTCTTTTTACGTACAAAAAGTCATACATGCACATTAAAAATAAGGAAATGTGGTAGGTTATGTACTAGTGTAGTATGATGTGAGAGGCCAGACTGCATTGATGATGGGCTTCTTTGGGTACATTAGCCTATTTAAAATGATGATGCAGTGTTTTTTTCAAGCCTGTAAATTCACATCTCACAATGATATTAGCCGCATGTACTAGAAGTCACACAAACACATTACAGACATTACAAATAATGAAATTACACGAAACTATTTAATTCCTCGGATGGGGATAGGTCAATCCATCTAGATCATATGGCCATATTACAGTAGTTCATGTGATCCATGCCAAGTGATCAATTAATAGTCCACCTAGATCTAGATCGAGAATAATGACTCGTTTTACGTACTAAAAATCATACATGCACATTAAAGATAAGTAAATGTGGTAGGTGATGTACTAGTGTAATATGATGTGAGAGGTCAGACTGCATTGATGATGAGCTTCTTTATGTACATTAGCCTATTTAAAATGATGATGCGGTGTTTTATTCAAGCCTGTAAATTCACATCTCACAATGATATTAGTTGCATGTACTAGAAGTCACACGTACACTTTACAGACGTTACAAACAATGAAATTACCCCAGACAATTGAAATCCTAGGATAGGGACAGATCAATCCATCTAGATCATATGGCCATATTACACTAGTTCCTGTGATCCACGCCAAGTGATCAATTAATATTCCACCTAAATCTGGATTGAGAATAATGACTCGTTTTACATACGAAATGTCATCCGTGCACATTAAAGATATGGAAATGTGATAGGTTATGTACGAGCGTAATATGATGTGAGAGGTCATACTGCATTGATGATGGGCTTCTTTATGTACATTAGCCTATTTAAAATGATGATGCGGTGTTTTATTCAAGCCTGTAAATTCACGTCTCACAATGATATTAGTTGCATGTACTAGAAGTCACATGTACACGTTACAGCCATTACAAATAATGAAATTACACCAAATATTTAAATCCTAGCATTGGGATAGATCAATCCATCTTGATCATATGGCCATATTACATAAGTTCATGTGATCCAAGTCAAGTGGTTATTTAGTATTCCACCTAAATCTCGATCGAGAATAAAGACTCGTTTTACGTACGAAAAGTCATACATGCACATTAAAGATAAGCAAATGTGGTAGGTTATGTACGAGTGTAATATGATGTGAGAGGTCATACTGCATTGATGATGGGCTTCTTTATGTACATTAGCCTATTTAAAATGATGATGCAGTGTTTTATTCAAGCCTGTAAATTCACATCTCACAATGATATTAGTTGCATGTACTAGAAGTCACACGTACACTTTACAGACGTTACAAACAATGAAATTACCCCAGACAATTGAAATCCTAGGATAGGGACAGATCAATCCATCTAGATCATATGGCCATATTACACTAGTTCCTGTGATCCACGCCAAGTGATCAATTAATATTCCACCTAAATCTGGATTGAGAATAATGACTCGTTTTACATACGGAATGTCATCCGTGCACATTAATGATATGGAAATGTGATAGGTTATGTACGAGCGTAATATGATGTGAGAGGTCATACTGCATTGATGATGGGCTTCTTTATGTACATTAGCCTATTTAAAATGATGATGCGGTGTTTTATTCAAGCCTGTAAATTCACGTCTCACAATGATATTAGTTGCATGTACTAGAAGTCACATGTACACGTTACAGCCATTACAAATAATGAAATTACACCAAATATTTAAATCCTAGCATTGGGATAGATCAATCCATCTTGATCATATGGCCATATTACATAAGTTCATGTGATCCAAGTCAAGTGGTTATTTAGTATTCCACCTAAATCTGGATCGAGAATAAAGACTCGTTTTACGATTTACGAAAAGTCATACATGCACATTAAAGATAAGCAAATGTGGTAGGTTATGTACGAGTGTAATATGATGTGAGAGGTCATACTGCATTGATGATGGGCTTCTTTATGTACATTAGCCTATTTAAAATGATGATGCAGTGTTTTATTCAAGCCTGTAAATTCACATCTCACAATGATATTAGTTGCATGTACTAGAAGTCACACGTACACTTTACAGACGTTACAAACAATGAAATTACCCCAGACAATTGAAATCCTAGGATAGGGACAGATCAATCCATCTAGATCATATGGCCATATTACACTAGTTCCTGTGATCCACGCCAAGTGATCAATTAATATTCCACCTAAATCTGGATTGAGAATAATGACTCGTTTTACATACGAAATGTCATCCGTGCACATTAATGATATGGAAATGTGATAGGTTATGTACGAGCGTAATATGATGTGAGAGGTCATACTGCATTGATGATGGGCTTCTTTATGTACATTAGCCTATTTAAAATGATGATGCGGTGTTTTATTCAAGCCTGTAAATTCACGTCTCACAATGATATTAGTTGCATGTACTAGAAGTCACATGTACACGTTACAGCCATTACAAATAATGAAATTACACCAAATATTTAAATCCTAGCATTGGGATAGATCAATCCATCTTGATCATATGGCCTTATTACATAAGTTCATGTGATCCAAGTCAAGTGGTTATTTAGTATTCCACCTAAATCTGGATCGAGAATAAAGACTCGTTTTACGTACGAAAAGTCATACATGCACATTAAAGATAAGCAAATGTGGTAGGTTATGTACGAGTGTAATATGATGTGAGAGGTCATACTGCATTGATGATGGGCTTCTTTATGTACATTAGCCTATTTAAAATGATGATGCAGTGTTTTATTCAAGCCTGTAAATTCACATCTCACAATGATATTAGTTGCATGTACTAGAAGTCACACGTACACTTTACAGACGTTACAAACAATGAAATTACCCCAGACAATTGAAATCCTAGGATAGGGACAGATCAATCCATCTAGATCATATGGCCATATTACACTAGTTCCTGTGATCCACGCGAAGTGATCAATTAATATTCCACCTAAATCTGGATTGAGAATAATGACTCGTTTTACATACGAAATGTCATCCGTGCACATTAATGATATGGAAATGTGATAGGTTATGTACGAGCGTAATATGATGTGAGAGGTCATACTGCATTGATGATGGGCTTCTTTATGTACATTAGCCTATTTAAAATGATGATGCGGTGTTTTATTCAAGCCTGTAAATTCACGTCTCACAATGATATTAGTTGCATGTACTAGAAGTCACATGTACACGTTACAGCCATTACAAATAATGAAATTACACCAAATATTTAAATCCTAGCATTGGGATAGATCAATCCATCTTGATCATATGGCCATATTACATAAGTTCATGTGATCCAAGTCAAGTGGTTATTTAGTATTCCACCTAAATCTCGATCGAGAATAAAGACTCGTTTTACGTACGAAAAGTCATACATGCACATTAAAGATAAGCAAATGTGGTAGGTTATGTACGAGTGTAATATGATGTGAGAGGTCATACTGCATTGATGATGGGCTTCTTTATGTACATTAGCCTATTTAAAATGATGATGCAGTGTTTTATTCAAGCCTGTAAATTCACATCTCACAATGATATTAGTTGCATGTACTAGAAGTCACACGTACACTTTACAGACGTTACAAACAATGAAATTACCCGAGACAATTGAAATCCTAGGATAGGGACAGATCAATCCATCTAGATCATATGGCCATATTACACTAGTTCCTGTGATCCACGCGAAGTGATCAATTAATATTCCACCTAAATCTGGATTGAGAATAATGACTCGTTTTACATACGAAATGTCATCCGTGCACATTAATGATATGGAAATGTGATAGGTTATGTACGAGCGTAATATGATGTGAGAGGTCATACTGCATTGATGATGGGCTTCTTTATGTACATTAGCCTATTTAAAATGATGATGCGGTGTTTTATTCAAGCCTGTAAATTCACGTCTCACAATGATATTAGTTGCATGTACTAGAAGTCACATGTACACGTTACAGCCATTACAAATAATGAAATTACACCAAATATTTAAATCCTAGCATTGGGATAGATCAATCCATCTTGATCATATGGCCATATTACATAAGTTCATGTGATCCAAGTCAAGTGGTTATTTAGTATTCCACCTAAATCTCGATCGAGAATAAAGACTCGTTTTACGTACGAAAAGTCATACATGCACATTAAAGATAAGCAAATGTGGTAGGTTATGTACGAGTGTAATATGATGTGAGAGGTCATACTGCATTGATGATGGGCTTCTTTATGTACATTAGCCTATTTAAAATGATGATGCAGTGTTTTATTCAAGCCTGTAAATTCACATCTCACAATGATATTAGTTGCATGTACTAGAAGTCACACGTACACTTTACAGACGTTACAAACAATGAAATTACCCCAGACAATTGAAATCCTAGGATAGGGACAGATCAATCCATCTAGATCATATGGCCATATTACACTAGTTCCTGTGATCCACGCGAAGTGATCAATTAATATTCCACCTAAATCTGGATTGAGAATAATGACTCGTTTTACATACGAAATGTCATCCGTGCACATTAATGATATGGAAATGTGATAGGTTATGTACGAGCGTAATATGATGTGAGAGGTCATACTGCATTGATGATGGGCTTCTTTATGTACATTAGCCTATTTAAAATGATGATGCGGTGTTTTATTCAAGCCTGTAAATTCACGTCTCACAATGATATTAGTTGCATGTACTAGAAGTCACATGTACACGTTACAGCCATTACAAATAATGAAATTACACCAAATATTTAAATCCTAGCATTGGGATAGATCAATCCATCTTGATCATATGGCCATATTACATAAGTTCATGTGATCCAAGTCAAGTGGTTATTTAGTATTCCACCTAAATCTCGATCGAGAATAAAGACTCGTTTTACGTACGAAAAGTCATACATGCACATTAAAGATAAGCAAATGTGGTAGGTTATGTACGAGTGTAATATGATGTGAGAGGTCATACTGCATTGATGATGGGCTTCTTTATGTACATTAGCCTATTTAAAATGATGATGCAGTGTTTTATTCAAGCCTGTAAATTCACATCTCACAATGATATTAGTTGCATGTACTAGAAGTCACACGTACACTTTACAGACGTTACAAACAATGAAATTACCCCAGACAATTGAAATCCTAGGATAGGGACAGATCAATCCATCTAGATCATATGGCCATATTACACTAGTTCCTGTGATCCACGCCAAGTGATCAATTAATATTCCACCTAAATCTGGATTGAGAATAATGACTCGTTTTACATACGAAATGTCATCCGTGCACATTAATGATATGGAAATGTGATAGGTTATGTACGAGCGTAATATGATGTGAGAGGTCATACTGCATTGATGATGGGCTTCTTTATGTACATTAGCCTATTTAAAATGATGATGCGGTGTTTTATTCAAGCCTGTAAATTCACGTCTCACAATGATATTAGTTGCATGTACTAGAAGTCACATGTACACGTTACAGCCATTACAAATAATGAAATTACACCAAATATTTAAATCCTAGCATTGGGATAGATCAATCCATCTTGATCATATGGCCTTATTACATAAGTTCATGTGATCCAAGTCAAGTGGTTATTTAGTATTCCACCTAAATCTGGATCGAGAATAAAGACTCGTTTTACGTACGAAAAGTCATACATGCACATTAAAGATAAGCAAATGTGGTAGGTTATGTACGAGTGTAATATGATGTGAGAGGTCATACTGCATTGATGATGGGCTTCTTTATGTACATTAGCCTATTTAAAATGATGATGCAGTGTTTTATTCAAGCCTGTAAATTCACATCTCACAATGATATTAGTTGCATGTACTAGAAGTCACACGTACACTTTACAGACGTTACAAACAATGAAATTACCCCAGACAATTGAAATCCTAGGATAGGGACAGATCAATCCATCTAGATCATATGGCCATATTACACTAGTTCCTGTGATCCACGCGAAGTGATCAATTAATATTCCACCTAAATCTGGATTGAGAATAATGACTCGTTTTACATACGAAATGTCATCCGTGCACATTAATGATATGGAAATGTGATAGGTTATGTACGAGCGTAATATGATGTGAGAGGTCATACTGCATTGATGATGGGCTTCTTTATGTACATTAGCCTATTTAAAATGATGATGCGGTGTTTTATTCAAGCCTGTAAATTCACGTCTCACAATGATATTAGTTGCATGTACTAGAAGTCACATGTACACGTTACAGCCATTACAAATAATGAAATTACACCAAATATTTAAATCCTAGCATTGGGATAGATCAATCCATCTTGATCATATGGCCTTATTACATAAGTTCATGTGATCCAAGTCAAGTGGTTATTTAGTATTCCACCTAAATCTGGATCGAGAATAAAGACTCGTTTTACGGACGAAAAGTCATACATGCACATTAAAGATAAGCAAATGTGGTAGGTTATGTACGAGTGTAATATGATGTGAGAGGTCATACTGCATTGATGATGGGCTTCTTTATGTACATTAGCCTATTTAAAATGATGATGCAGTGTTTTATTCAAGCCTGTAAATTCACATCTCACAATGATATTAGTTGCATGTACTAGAAGTCAAACGTACACGTAACAGACGTTACAAATAATGAAATTACACCAAACTATTTAAATCCTAGGATAGGGACGGACCAATCCATCTAGATCATATGGCCATATTACACCAGTTCATGTGATCCATGCCAAGTGATCAATTAATATTCCACCTAAATCTGGATTGAGAATAATGACTCGTTTTACGTACGAAATGTCATCCATGCACATTAAAGATATGGAAATGTGGTAGGTTATGTACTGGTGTAATATGATGTGAGAAACTATTGGGGGTTCACTCTAGTGGCCACCCTTCCAACTTGAAAGGGGGGAGGTTGGGGTTTCAAATCCCCACCTTCTCAGGGGGGGATTGGGGTGGGGTCGATTTCATTTAAGGAGTGGATTTCGACTCCCACGCCCTGCAAGGAGGCAAGGGCAAAAGTCTGAGAATGAGTGTGAGAGTAGCATTAGAGTAGGACCGACCAAAAAAAAAAATTATGATGTGAGAGGTCATACTGCATTGAAGATGGGTTTCTTTGGGTACATTAGCCTATTTAAAATGATGATGTGGTGTTTTTTTCAAGTCTGTAAATTCACATCTTACAATGATATTAGCTGCATGTATTGGTCACACATACACGTTACAGAATTTACAAATAATGAAATGACACCAAACTATTTAAATCCTAGGATAGGATAGATCAATCCATCTAGATCATATGGCCATATTACACTAGTTCATGTGATCCACGCCAAGGGATGAATGAATATTCCACTGAAATTTGGATCGAGAATAATGACTCGTTTACGTACGAAATGTCATACATGCACATTAAAGATATGGAAATGTGGTAGGTGATGTACTAGTGCAATATGATGTGAGAGGTCATACTACATTGATGATGAGCTTCTTTGGGTACATTAGCCTATTTAAAATGATGATGCGGTGTTTTTTTCAAGCCTGTAAATTCATATCTCACAATGATATTAGCTGGATGTACTAGAAGTCGCACATACACGTTACAGACATTACAAATAGTGAAATTACTCCAAACTATTTAAATCCTAGGATAGGGATAGATCAATCCATTTTTATCATATGGCCATATTACACTAGTTCATGTGATCCACGCTAAGTGATCAATTAATATTCCACCTAAATCTGGATGGAGAATAATGACTCTTTTTACGTACAAAAAGTCATACATGCACATTAAAAATAAGGAAATGTGGTAGGTTATGTACTAGTGTAGTATGATGTGAGAGGCCAGACTGCATTGACGATGGGCTTCTTTGGGTACATTAGCCTATTTAAAATGATGATGCAGTGTTTTTTTCAAGCCTGTAAATTCACATCTCACAATGATATTAGCTGCATGTACTAGAAGTCACACATACACATTACAGACATTACAAATAATGAAATTACACGAAACTATTTAATTCCTCGGATGGGGATAGGTCAATCCATCTAGATCATATGGCCATATTACAGTAGTTCATGTGATCCATGCCAAGTGATCAATTAATAGTCCACCTAGATCTAGATCGAGAATAATGACTCGTTTTACGTACTAAAAATCATACATGCACATTAAAGATAAGTAAATGTGGTAGGTGATGTACTAGTGTAATATGATGTGAGAGGTCAGACTGCATTGATGATGAGCTTCTTTATGTACATTAGCCTATTTAAAATGATGATGCGGTGTTTTATTCAAGCCTGTAAATTCACATCTCACAATGATATTAGTTGCATGTACTAGAAGTCACACGTACACGTTACAGACGTTACAAAAAATGAAATTACACCAAACTATTTAAATCCTAGGATAGGGACAGACCAATCCATCTAGATCATATGGCCATATTACACCAGTTCATGTGATCCACGCCAAGTGATGAATTAATATTCCACCTAAATCTGGATTGATAATAATGACTCGTTTTACGTACTAAAAATCATACATGCACATTAAAGATAAGTAAATGTGGTAGGTGATGTACTAGTGTAATATGATGTGAGAGGTCAGACTGCATTGATGATGGTCTCGTTGGGTACATTAGCCTATTTAAAATGATGATGCGGTGTCTTTTTCATGCCTGAATATTCACATCTCACAATGACATTAGCTGCACTAGAAGTCACACATACACATTATCGACATTACAAATAGTAAATTACACCAGACTAAAGGCGCAATCTATATGGTAAAAGCTCACTTCCCAGCCAACCAAGCGCCGGCCATATTGAAGCATCCAGAGTTCTTGAGGTACTCCTGCGTCACCTTCAGACTTTCCCTGTTTCAGCGATTTTCTGATCATCTCGAATCTCAGGAAAACGAATTTTTTCAGACATACGAATTCGGGGATAACTTAATCTTTTGGCTACATTCTTTTTTACAGGTTGAGGTCAAGATGACGGAAAGCCAATTGCAGAGCCAAAGGAACAGAATAGGCTACCATCAAAACCTCGAACAAAATGGACAGTTGCTGCATATGACCAACGAGATCGGTGGTGGCCTCGAGTGGGCCGTATTAACTTATAACCTGCAGGTCCTGGGAAACCACATAAAGGAGAACGCCAAGCTGCGCAAGAAGCTAGACAACGCGGTGGATAACTATGTCAAGCATCTTGAGACTTTATGCAAAGTAAGGCCACCCGATCCCACGGCACATCCTATTTCGATCCCCAGTGGCACTAAAGGTCCCCACACCAGCGATCCCATGCTGTATTGGATCACGGAGATGAACCGAAAGCTGGAAAGTCTAGAGAAAAGGTTCGAGGAAATGGAAAGCTCATAATGGAAAATCTTGGAGCATAACGTTACCAACGAACTCGTAGATCCAGTCAATCGTATAATGACGGTACATCATATCAAGTTTAAGTTCCGTGTCACAAAAAATTTCTTACTTCCTGTGTTTGCCCGTATACGTTGTTTCGCAAGTATTTGTATGCGTCAATAAAGGAGACAACTACTCTTGCTGATTTGCTTGTGTATCGGATAGAGGCAGGGGAAACGTGTGTTTGTTGTGTTGCTGAATAAAAAATGTTCTTGTATCACATTCTTAAAGTAATTTTCGCTCATAGATGCGAACTCTAAGGAAGCTACAGCTGAAGCACGGACGCTATGTTCTAGTTAGTTTAATCATATCATCCTGCAGCTCCATTGATTTGTTCATATTGTACTAAACTTCAAGATGTCGTCGCTTCTTTTGAGTTGGATTTGCAATTTTACTGCGTTGCATAGATAAAAGACTAGAGTTTCCGCAACTTAACATCTGCAAAGCTTGCGGACACGACGCTACAACTACTCAGAGCAACCTTCACTTCGTCTATCGAGTAATTAAGTATGAAACAAGCATTCTGGTCCCCAAAAGAAAATGGAATGAATAGAGAGACAGCGTACGTTGGTACTAGGTTCATTCGCGAAGGCAAATCAACCATTGTCACGTTTTTGTGTTATCGCACGTGTGCTACGACGGTCTCCCAGACCGTCTCTAAGTCATGTCTTTTGGGGATGCCTTTGCCTGCCCTTGAAGCTTGATGAAATAATCATGAACGAACCCATGTATCTGAACAGCGACGGCTGGGAGCCATAATTTTAGGAAAGCTTCTTTGCGCGACTTTTAGGACGCACATGACAACCATTCTATTTCTATCCCAAAACAAATTTTTCGATTCTAGGCTTTATTTCAGGAACAAAAATTTGTTTGATGACACAATTCCATTTTTCTATTTTTGGAACAAAATTTTAGTCAATAAATAGATTTGGAACAGAAATAGGAAATGAAAAGTAAAAATGGTTTACTTCTCTATTTCTGGAAAAAAAAAAGAGAAATAAAAACTCTTCTCATCGCTCATCCTCTCTACTAGTTGGCCATCCACCCGCTGTTGCTGCCCACTGTTCGCCCCCACCAAACATCACTAGTCCCCAACCGCTACCGATCGCCGCCAATCGTCGGTCGCTGCCATCGGCCGTCTCTTAGAAGGGAGAAATTTTGTGTCGTTATTAAACAAAATTCTATTATGAGAACAAAAGTTTTGCGTTATTATCTAACACAAATTTTTGTTTAGGAATTCATCTAGAAATAGAAATAGAAAAATCTATTTCTCTTGCAGAAATTGATTTATGGCCAGAATGGTTATTATTCGCATCCTTAGACACTAAACTGAAGTGGAGTATGGAGAATGGGGCTTTGAAGAGAGAGGATGAAGATGGGAGAAACAAGAGGCTTGATGATTAACTGTGACCAAAGAAGCATTCTTAAGCCTGATTTTAGTGACCGCCGTGTTAGTTTATGCTAGTATTGGCAAACTTGCACAGAGATAGTGCACGCAAGAAACTAAAATTTGACCAAGATCCGCAATATCAAGGAAATTGCACTTATGAAAAGTGAAAATTATTTCGAGATTTGCAATCATCGTAAGATAGAACATTACCCATTTTCTAATTGTTGGAATTCAAGTCGACGGAAGACGACTTAGCTCTTTCCGATGCACAGTCAACAATTTACCCCGGAACGATCATTGAATTGTGG
This sequence comes from Eucalyptus paniculata subsp. matutina, assembly GCA_017140255.1. Classification (NCBI taxonomy): domain Eukaryota; kingdom Viridiplantae; phylum Streptophyta; class Magnoliopsida; order Myrtales; family Myrtaceae; genus Eucalyptus; species Eucalyptus paniculata. The sequence continues at coordinate 10,869,298 of CM029437.1, forward strand.
ATGAATCATGAACAATATTACCTCACGTTGGTCTGAATGCAATCATGAGGAAAGCATCCAATTTCCACAACATAAATGCCGGTTGTTCTTGTAAAGGAGAAATTGAATGCCTTGTTTCTTTTTTTATGGAAATGGGATAAGAAATGGAGAGGAATTCCTGAGCGTATGTTCTGTCAATCGTGCTAACGGTTGTCTTCAAGAGTCTTTTATATAACTCCATCACACCCTTTCAAAGGGTGTTTTTCCATCGTAGCATATCAAGACGAAACGGTGCATTGCAATTGCACCTCATCATGGACGTACTAATTAAGCACAGCATCTCTCACTCAGACATGATGGGCTTGATAATACTCTATCAAGAATATAAGGCGTTCAACAATCATCAATTTACAAAACTGTGATGGCTCAAGCGGCAGTGCTTAGGGAGGAGGGATGGCGGTGCATCCATGCTCGATCCCTGGACATGCGCAAGGAAGGGGTCTCTCTCTTGTGCCACATTACCTAAGGGGAGTCCTGGGCTAGCTTATAAAGCTTGGGTCTCTCTAACTGTACATACGTGTTTTCTTGGGATAGTATGGGCTGCCCCGAGAGGAACAAAACCGTGAGGACTTAGTGTCCAAAGCGGACAATATGTGTACAGTGGAGACCCAGGATATTACAAGTGGTATCAGAGCCGACTCCCGTGTGACACCCCGAACCCTTCGCAGGTCGTCACCAGCGCCGGTGTTACATCTTTTACCATCTCTATCTCTTGGCTAAATTAAGCCTTGCCAGATTTCAGGCATTTTTTTTTTTTTAAAGCGGTCCCATGCGCGGCTCATAGCGGAAGCAAAATTCACATCGTCATCTATCTCCCTTCTAACCCATGATACAAATACACACCAACTAACAGCACGATTTTATAAATAACGTTGACGCTTTGCTTACATACATACATATAGCGAGATGGGGTTTCCTTCGGGTCGGTACAAAAACCAGAAAGGTTAAGACTCTGCCATGTCCCACCTAAAATCTCAAAAAGGAACTCCGACCCCTAACATCACATGAACACAAAACCCTCCCATCACCAGCATCAACTATCTACATCAAAAAGTGATCAAGCTCCTACTCCTCGCGTACAGGTCTCACACCCAACCCGGTGTGTCAGGTGGTGGCGGCGACAGCATCCCTCGCATCGCTCCATCCCGTCGAACGTGCACAGACAGGAACTCTTGTATGACAGGGCCCCCAGCCAGGCTGATATCATACATAACTAAGCATCGCACTCGGATAAACGTCAATCCGGGCACAGAGGGACAATCTATCTCCGTACACTCCACCTCAACATCAGACGGTAGACCGTAAAATACCCCACACGAAACAGTAGGTAGCGGCATAGTGCTAATCTGAAATGTTATCCCCAAAAGGGGTGAGTACAACCACTCAGCAGATAGGGAAATCCAATAACAACTCAGTGCACCATGCATACCATCATACAATGTAGGCATTGCTTACCTTTTTGATGTCAAGCGTATTCATGCATCGTCATAGCATATATATCATCATCATGGCATCTCATATATCATTATCATCACATCATCATTAACCATGCATCACCATGCATATCACATCATTATTAGCCATGCATCACCATGCATATCACATCATCATTAGCCATGCATCACCATGCCTATCACATCATCATATCATCATCAACCATGCATCACCATGCATATCACATCATCATTAGCCATGCATCACCATGCATATCACATCATCATATCATCATCAGCCATGCATCACCATGCATATCACATCATCATTAGCCATGCATCACCATGCATATCACATCATCATTGGCCATGCATCACCATGCATATCACATCATCATTAGCCATGCATCACCATGCATATCACATCATCATTGGCCATGCATCACCATGCATATCACATCATCATTAGCCATGCATCACCATGCATATCACATCATAGATCAATTTCCACTTTTTACTTATTAATTGATCCCCACATTATCTTTTCTCAAATCATCAAATTCACCATCATCATCATCATCCCTTCGGGCAGAAACCTCCAACAGGGATCCCAGCATTCCAGCCATCTCATGGCCACTGGGCTTCCGGCCCCCCACATTCCGGGCATCTCGCATCTCAACTAGCATCACGAGGCATTCCCTTCGGGCAGAAACCTCCGACAGGGCTTCCGGCCTTTACCCTTCTAGCCGGGGATCTCGCACCCCAATCCTGGCATCGCGAGTCACTCCCTTCGGGCAGAAACCTCCGACAGGGCTTCCGGCCCCCACATTCCGGCATCCCGAAACTCCCGGGGAATCTCTCGGAATTACGCCACCAGCCACCTGACAACATCCTCCACCACAACCTCATTCTCATCCACATTTATCTTTTATCTCAATTTAACATGGAAATTTGGCATGGCACCAAACATATCACACTTGCATTTCAATTCACATGTCATGCACTTGCAATAGCTTAATCACATAAGCATTTCAATTCACATGTCATGCACATGTCATAGTTTAATCACATAAGTATTTCAACTTAATGCATATACAAAGACCTCATCACACAAGAGCCACACAAATGGAATTGAATCCATGGCCAAATAAAAATCTATTTTATTTTATTATTTCATTATTTTATTATTATTTTATTATTTTATTATATTTATTTATTTTCATAAATAAATATTTAATATTTATGATTTTCCCAAAATCATAATATTCAATAATCATTTATAGGATCACAATTTTATATAAAATTCGTGGCCAAGTTGTATTTTTCACAATTTCACAATTTCCTCCAAAAACATCCTAAAATTCTCGGATTTAAGCCCACTGCACAGTTTCCGAATAAATTAAATTAAAATACCCATTCGGTCTTCAAAAATTAGGAAACTTTACAGGGTGATAGCTAATACATTTTCGTACCTTTTTCATTAAGGAATTTAAGCCAAATTCTTTTTAGGTTAATTTCCATAGCCCTACGAAGCTTCTGGAATCTCTACCGCGACGTCCAGAACATACTCCTCCGTATTTCTTAGATTTCACCCATCAAATCTCTTTCGTTCCTTCTGCAATTTAATTATGTTATGTAAAAATGTGTCCTTTATGAGTTTCATGAAGAGATCTAGGTCAAATAACCAGATTTTGGTCACCATTTTAGTCCATGAAGTCTCGGGTGTCTCGGTACACCTCACCAGAATCAACCATCTCCAAGATCTAACTGATTCACCAAGTTATACTTGTTATTTTTTCTTCAAATTTGAGTATGTTGTAGCTTAAGGTGTTTCCTACAACTTTCAAGAAGACAACAAAGTGAGATCTCCAACAGAAATCAACATGCAACCAAGAAATCAACAAAAGGTCAGTGAAGATTTCGCAGATCTGAGGTCTCCGTATAACAGAGCTTTTGACCCCACATATCACCATCGTTTTCCATGACATTCGAGTATGTCATACTACAAGACATTAGCTTCAATTTTCATGCAGACACCGAAGCCAAAATCGCACTTCAAATACACATGCAAGCTCGACTAAGATACTGACTACCACAAACCGAACGAAAACAGTCACATAGCTTGAACACATCCAACCCTTACCTCGGTTTTTCGCCCAAATCACACCTAAAACCGAACATGCAACCAACAAAACAGACATGCAAGAGAAGTTAAGGACCCCACTTGCCTTCAAGATGAACAAACAGCGATGAACGACGGCGTACGGCGGTCGGACTAGGCGGACGTACGGCGGACGGCGGCGGCAACTCTCGGCTCCACCTCCTCTCTCTCGGTTCCTCTCTTCCGCTCAAGCTCTCTCTCTCGCACACCTCTCTCTTTGGACGGAAATGAAGCAAGCAACCGGCCATTTCTCTCTCCTAACCCCTTTTATATCCCATCATTTGCAATGATTGATCCACCTAATGACCAACCAATGCATGCTCTTCCTTTGGCCACTTGTAATTTTTGTTTTTGAATTAATTGGGCTTGGGCTTAGGCCCAACCGGCCACTCACTTTGGGCTGGTCGACAGCCACCTATTGGGCCCTAATGGCCGACTAGCTTGGCCCACCAAGCTTTAGGCTAATGGGTCCAAGGCCCATTTCGAAAATTAATCCCCTTTTCCCTTTTTTTTTTTGAATTCCTTTTAATTAATATTTCTAAATTCAAATTTCATCTTGGCCAAAACCTTGGGATATTTTAATTATTGAAATTTAAATCATATGGCCAAGCTTTAATCTATTAAATTTGAATTTCCACAATCACAAGCATAATTCATCAAATTAAAAGACAAATTGGCTAAAGCATAAGCCATAAAAATTCTATCACCTAATTAAAGACATTTAACACACCTTAAGGCTCGGCCTTGAATTTCTGGGATGCCACAATTCTCCCCTCCTTAGAGAATTTCGTCCTCGAAATTCAAGCACTACTCGCGCCTTCTTGAAATAAATAAGGATGCTTTTCCCTCATCTGATCCTCACTTTCCCATGTGGCTTCCTCCACGTCATGATGTCGCCATAACACCTTAACCAATGGGATCTTTTTGGTCCTAAGAATTTGCTCCTTTCGATCTAATATCTGCACAGGCTCTTCACTATACCTTACTTTCTCATCCATTTTGATGGCTTCATGATCGAGTATGTGACCAGGATCCGGCTGGTACTTTCTCAACATCGATACATGAAACACATCGTGCAGATTTCCTAACTTAGGAGGTAACGCTAAACGATAAGCCACGTCTCCTATTTTCTCAAGTATCTCAAAAGGTCCGACAAATCTAGGGCTTAACTTACCCTTCTTCCCAAATCGAGATATTCCTTTCATTGGAGATACCTTAAGGAATACATGATCTCCTACACTAAATTCCAAAGGCCTCCTACGTCTATCTGCGTAGTCTTTCTGCCTACTCTGAGCTGTTCTAAGCCTTTCCCTGATAATATCGACAACTTCAGCGGTAACTTGTACCATTTCAGGTCCTGTCAACTTCCTTTCACCTACTTCACTCCAACAGACAGGAGTCCTACATCTCCTTCCATACAATGCTTCATAAGGTGACATGCCTATACTCTTCTGAAAACTATTATTATAGGCAAACTCTACCAAATGCAATCTCTCATCCCAATTTCCTTTGAAATCGATTGCACAAGCCCTTAACATATCCTCTAATATCTGAATTACTCTTTCTGATTGACCATCTGTCTGGGGATGAAAAGCTGTACTAAACTGAAGCTTAGATCCTAACGCTATTTGAAGACTTTTCCAAAAATTCGAAGTAAACCTCGAATCTCGATCTGAAGTAATGGTCACTGGAACACCATGTAAGCGTACCACTTGACTTACATACATATCCGCATACTTATCCATTGGGTAGTCCATGCGAATCGCTAGGAAATGTGCCGACTTAGTCAAACGATCCACTATAACCCAAATTGAATCATGACTACTTGATGTCCTTGGCAATCCTTGCACAAAGTCCATCGTTATATGTTCCCATTTCCATTCAGGAATGTCTAATGGTCTCAAAAGTCCTGCGGGTTTTCGATGCTCTGCTTTTACTTGCTGACACGTCAAACATTGAGAGACGTACTTAGCCGTATCTACCTTCATACCATTCCACCAAAATTGCTGACGCAAATTTCTATACATCTTTGTACTACCTGGGTGGATACTATAATTACTCTTATGTGCCTCCGACAGAATTTCCTTCCTCAATTCCTCATTGTCGGGAACACAAAGTCGTCCTTGACATCTTACTATTCCATCATCAGAGATCTGAAATTCTGATCTTTTTCCTAAAGATACAACATCTTTCACTTTCAAAATCTCTGGGTCAGATTCTTGCAGAATTTTAATTTTCTGGATAATCTCTGGCTCAATCCTCAATGCACTAAGCATACCAGTGAGACAATCCACTTCCAATTTAAATTCGGAATTTGCTACAGATTCCAACAATTCCCATTCTGCCATTCTCAAACTAGCTATTTCTACGGCCGACTTTCGACTAAGAGCATCTGCTACTCTATTCGCTTTTCCTGGATGATATCTTATCTCACAATCATAATCCTTCAATAACTCCATCCACCTCCTTTGTCTCATGTTCAACTCCTTTTGTGAGAACAGATACTTTAAACTCTTATGATCCGTGTAAATCTCAAACTTTTCCCCATACAAATAGTGTCTCCATATCTTCAAGGCAAACACTATAGCTGCTAGCTCTAAATCATGCGCCGGGTAATTCAACTCATGAGGTTTCAATTGTCTGGATGCATAGGCTACAACCTTGCCATGCTGCATCAACACACATCCTAGTCCTTTGTGAGATGCATCACTATACACCGTGAAACCATCAGGTCTAGTAGGTATAGTCAGAATTGGAGCTGAAGTCAATTTCCTTTTGAGCTCCTGAAAACTCCTTTCACATTCTCCATTCCACTCAAACTTCACATTCTTTCAGGTCAACTTAGTTAAAGGTCCTGCTAGCCTTGAAAATCCTTCAATGAATCTCCTATAATAACCAGCCAATCCTAAGAAACTTCGTATCTCAGTAGGCATTGTCGGTCCCGGCCAATTCACTACCATTTCAACTTTTGCCGGGTATACTGCAATTCCTTTTCCTGACACCACATGTCCTAAAAATACTATTCGATCCAACCAGAATTCACACTTACTAAACTTAGCATACAACTTGTGCTCTCTCAGAGTCTACAAAACTATTCTCAAATGCTGCTCATGCTCTTTAGGCCCTTTCGAATACACCAAAATATCATCCATAAACACAATTACAAATTGGTCCAAGTAAGGCTGAAATATCCTATTCATCAAATCCATAAATGCAGCAGGGGCGTTAGTCAATCCAAATGGCATAACAAGGAACTCATAGTGCCCATAACGAGTTATAAACGCAGTCTTAGGAATGTCCTCCTTCTTAATTCTCAACTGATGGTATCCCGACCTCAAATCAATCTTAGAAAAGACTGAACTTCCCTGAAGTTGATCAAATAAATCATCAATTCTAGGCAAAGGATACTTATTTTTAATAGTCACCTGATTCAATTGCCTATAGTCAATACACAAGCGCATTGATCCATCTTTCTTTTTCACAAACAAGACCGGTGCACCCCAAGGCGAAGCACTTGGTCTAATGAATCCCTTATCAAGCAATTCTTGCAGTTGTACTTTCAACTCCTTCAATTCAACTAAAGCCATTCTATACGGGGCTTTTGATATTGGTCCTATTCCAGGCATTAATTCAATTTCAAATTCAATCTCCCGCTCTAGCGGCAATCTAGGCAATTCCTCGGGAAATACATCTTGAAATTCGTTAACTACACGAACTTCCTCGAGATTAGGCTCCTCCCTTGCATAATCTCTAACTATGGCTAGGTACCCTTGACATCCTTTGTCAAGTAACTTACATGCTTCTACTGCCGAAATAAGAGCTACAGGAAAATGGGTTTGACCTCCTAGAAATTCACAACTAGACTGGTCAGGTAAAACAAATTGCACCACTCTCCTATAACAATCCATTCTAGCCCGATACTTACGAAGCCAATCCATTCCTATAATAACATCAAAATCATACATAGCCATTACAACCAAGTCTATTTCCATGTCCTTTCCTCCCATTGATATCTTACAATTTCCACACACCAATGTAGACAATACCATATCCTTTAAAGGCGTGGAAACACAAAGAGGCGTCTCAAGAGGCATAACTTCTATCTTATTCAAACATCTATATCTTTCAGACACAAACGAATGCGTTGCACCCGTGTCAAATAATGCATATGCCTTTTCACCATTAATAAGAATCGTACCTGAGATAACATTTTTGGAAGCTTCCGCTTCTTCCTGGGTGATCGCATACACCCTTCCTTGTGCAGGTGGTCTCTGAGGATTTCCTGGCGGATTTGACCTAATAGCACTCTGATATCCCTGTCGCACTGAGCCAACACTCACTTGCGACCTCTCTCGCGGGCAATTCCTCCTAAGATGTCCCACTTGTCCACAGCCAAAACATTTCGTTGTCCAGCCGATAGGGTGCTTTCCTATGTTCGAGACCACTCCTTGCCCCTCCAAAATTTCCAAAATTTCCCTTCTTCTTCACATTCCAGTCTGACCTTGACCAGAATAAGGTCTCTTCCCCTTTTTCACATCACTAAAATTCAATGGTTTCTTAAATTCCGACCTTTCCCTCAACAACTCCTGCTCCACTAACTGCGCCCTTTCATAAATCTCATTATAATCTCTTATGTTCAAAGGCACTAACTACTTTCTAATGTCAGTCCTCAGCCCTTTCGGGAATCTCTTAGCCTTCTCCTCCTGATCTTCAATCAATCTAGGAGCATATCTAGACAATTCAGAAAATCTAGCCTCATATTGATCTACAGTCAATCCCTTTTGTTCTAGCTGAACAAATTCAGTGATCTTTCTATCCTTCGCACAGTCAGAGAAATGCTTCCTATTGAAAGCTCTAACAAACTCTTCCCAGTTCACATCAGTACCTGGTGGAAAGATTATATCCTTCGAAGCTCTCCACCAAAACTTTGCATTTCCCTCCAATTGGTACTCTGCTAAGACTATTTTCTCAGCATCAGTGCAGTCCAACAGCCGGAAAATTCTTTCCATTCCATCAATCCATTGCTCTGCCTCCTCAGGACTTCCCATTCCATTAAACTTAAGTGGCTTCAGCTTCAAAAACTACTCCACTAGTCCTTGAGTATGGCGTTCGCTCCCGGCCGTTGCCGCGCCCGCTCTCCATCGATTTCCAATATTGGCTAATGCCTCGTAGGATATCTTCCATTCGGGGTTCAGCCCTTGCAAAGAGAGGCTTCAGCCCTCGATGGATGAGCACTTCCAGCTCGCACCATGACTCTCCCGCAATTTCCAAGCATTGCCTCAGGAATAATCTGAGACTCACTGCCTCCACTCAAAGCAGTTACTATCATATAAGTAACATATACATGTTACTGGCACCTAAAGGCAATCCAAAATAAACTACTAGGGATCTACGAGTGAATTCTCATCACCCGTTATTCAATTATTTCATTTTACATCCTATGGTGTGTATTGTCATCATGTTCCTCAATTCCAAATGAGGCTCCTTATCACTCCACCTATAACCATTCGCTCTGATACCAAAAAGGGCGGCTGTGACACCCCGAACCCTTCGCAGGTCGTCACCAGCGCCGGTGTTACATCTTTTACCATCTCTATCTCTTGGCTAAATTAAGCCTTGCCAGATTTCAGGCATTTTTTTTTTTAAAGCGGTCCCATGCGCGACTCATAGCGGAAGCAAAATTCACATCGTCATCTATCTCCCTTCTAACCCATGATACAAATACACACCAACCAACAGCACGATTTTATAAATAACGTTGACGCTTTGCTTACATACATACATATAGCGAGATGGGGTTTCCTTCGGGTTAGTACAAAACCAGAAAAGGTTAAGACTCGCCATGTCCCACCTAAAATCTCAAAAAGGAACTCCGACCCCTAACATCACATGAACACAAACCCTCCCATCAAAGCATCAACTATCTACATCAAAAAGTGATCTAGCTCCTACTCCTCGCGTGAGTCTCACACCCAACCCGTGTGTCGGGTGGTGGCGGCGGCAAGCATCCCTCGCATCGCTCCATCCGTCGAACGTGCACGAGACGGGGAACTCTTGTATGACAGGGCCCCCAGCCAGGCCGATATCATACATAACTAAGCATCGCACTTGGATAAACGTCAATCCGTACACTCCACCTCAACATCAGACGGTAGACCGTAAAATACCCCACGCGAAACAGCAGGTAGCGGCATAGTGCTAATCTGAAATGTTATCCCCAAAAGGGGTGAGTACAACCACTCAGCAGATAGGGAAATCCAATAACAACTCAGTGCACCATGCATACCATCATACAATGCAGGCATTGCTTACCTTTTTGATGTCAAGCGTATTCATGCATCGTCATAGCATATATATCATCATCATGGCATCTCATATATCATTATCATCACATCATCATTAACCATGCATCACCATGCATATCACATCATTATTAGCCATGCATCACCATGCATATCACATCATCATTAGCCATGCATCACCATGCCTATCACATCATCATATCATCATCAACCATGCATCACCATGCATATCACATCATCATTAGCCATGCATCACCATGCATATCACATCATCATATCATCATCAGCCATGCATCACCATGCATATCACATCATCATTAGCCATGCATCACCATGCATATCACATCATCATATCATCATCAGCCATGCATCACCATGCATATCACATCATCATTAGCCATGCATCACCATGCATATCACATCATCATTGGCCATGCATCACCATGCATATCACATCATCATTAGCCATGCATCACCATGCATATCACATCATCATTGGCCATGCATCACCCTGCATATCACATCATCATTAGCCATGCATCACCATGCATATCACATCATCATTGGCCATGCATCACCATGCATATCACATCATCATTAGCCATGCATCATCATGCATATCACATCATAGATCAATTTCCACTTTTACTTATTAATTGATCCCCACATTATCTTTTCTCAAATCATCAAATTCACCATCATCATCATCATCCCTTCGGCAGAAACCTCCGACAGGATCCCAAAGCATTCCAGCCATCTCATGGCCACTTTGGGCTTCCGGCCCCCACATTCCGGGCATCTCGCATCTCAACTAGCATCACGAGGCATTCCCCCGGGCGAGAAACCTCCGACAGGGCTTCCGGCCTTTACCCTTCTAGCCGGGGATCTCGCACCCCAATCCTGGCATCGCGAGTCACTCCCTTCGGGCATAAACCTCCGACAGGGCTTCCGGCCCCCCACATTCCGGGCATCCTGAAACTCCCTGGGAATCTCTGGAATTACGCCACCAGGCCACCTGACAACATCCTCCACCACAACCTCATTCTCATCCACATTTATCTTTTATCTCAATTTAACATGGAAATTTGGCATGGCATCAAACATATCACACTTGCATTTCAATTCACATGTCATGCACATGTCATAGCTTAATCACATAAGCATTTCAATTCACATGTCATGCACATGTCATAGTTTAATCACATAAGTATTTCAACTTAATGCATATACAAAGACCTCATCACACAAGAGCCACACAAATGGAATTGAATCCATGGCCAAATAAAAATCTATTTTATTTTATTATTTCATTATTTTATTATTATTTTATTATTTTATTATATTTATTTATTTTCATAAATAAATATTTAATATTTATGATTTTCCCAAAATCATAATATTCAATAATCATTTATAGGATCACAATTTTATATAAAATTCGTGGCCAAGTTGTATTTTTCACAATTTCACAATTTCCTCCAAAAACATCCTAAAATTCTCGGATTTAAGCCCACTGCACAGTTTCCGAATAAATTAAATGAAAATACCCATTCGGTCTTCAAAAATTAGGAAACTTTACAGGGTGATAGCCAACACATTTTCGTACCTTTTTAATTAAGGACTTTAAGCCAAATTATTTTTAGGTTAATTTCCATAGCCCTACGAAGCTTCTGGAATCTCTACCGCGACGTCCAGAACATACTCCTCCGTATTTCTTAGATTTCACCCATCAAATCTCTTTCGTTCCTTCTGGAATTTAAGTATGTTATGTAAAAATGTGTCCTTTACGAGTTTCATGAAGAGATCTAGGTCAAATAACCAGATTTTGGTCACCATTTTAGTCCATGAAGTCTCGGGTGTCTCGGTACACCTCACCAGAATCAACCATCTCCAAGATCTAACTGATTCACCAAGTTATACTTGTTATTTTTCTTCAAATTTGAGTATGTTGTAGCTTAAGTTGTTTCCTACAACTTTCAAGAAGACAACAAAGTGAGATCTCCAACAGAAATCAACATGCAACCAAGAAATCAACAAAAGGTCAGTGAAGATTTCGCAGATCTGAGGTCTCCGTATAACAGAGCTTTTGACCCCACATATCACCATCGTTTTCCATGACATTCGAGTATGTCATACTACAAGACATTAGCTTCAATTTTCATGAAGACACCGAAGCCAAAATCGCACTTCAAATACACATGCAAGCTCGACTAAGATACTGACTACCACAAACCGAACGAAAACAGTCACATAGCTTGAACACATCCAACCCTTACCTCGGTTTTTCGCCCAAATCACACCTAAAACCGAACATGCAACCAACAAAACAGACATGCAAGAGAAGTTAAGGACCCCACTTGCCTTCAAGATGAACAAACAGCGATGAACGACGGCGTACGGCGGTCGGACTAGGCGGACGTACGGCGGACGGGCGGCGGCAACTCTCGGCTCCACCTCCTCTCTCTCGGTTCCTCTCTTCCGCTCAAGCTCTCTCTCTCGCACACCTCTCTCTTTGGACGGAAATGAAGCAAGCAACCGGCCATTTCTCTCTCCTAACCCCTTTTATATCCCATCATTTGCAATGATTGATCCACCTAATGACCAACCAATGCATGCTCTTCCTTTGGCCACTTGTAATTTTTGTTTTTGAATTAATTGGGCTTGGGCTTAGGCCCAACCGGCCACTCACTTTGGGCTGGTCGACAGCCACCTATTGGGCCCTAATGGCCGACTAGCTTGGCCCACCAAGCTTTAGGCTAATGGGTCCAAGGCCCATTTCGAAAATTAATCGCCTTTTCCCTTTTTTTTTTGAATTCCTTTTAATTAATATTTCTAAATTCAAATTTCATCTTGGCCAAAACCTTGGGATATTTTAATTATTGAAATTTAAATCATATGGCCAAGCTTTAATCTATTAAATTTGAATTTCCACAATCACAAGCATAATTCATCAAATTAAAAGACAAATTGGCTAAAGCATAAGCCATAAAATTCTATCACCTAATTAAAGACATTTAACACACCTTAAGGCTCGGCCTTGAATTTCTAGGATGCCACATCCCGACCTCGTGTGGAGCTACAGTGAGGACGTTGTTTTGTTAAGAGGTGGATAGTGTGATGGCCCAAGCGGCGGTCCTCGGACGTGCGCAAGGAAGGGGTCCCTCTGTTGTCCCACATCGCCTAGGGAGGGAGTCTTGTGCTAGCTTATAAGGCTTGCGTTCCTCTATTTGTACATACGCGTTTTTTTGGGGTGGTATGGGCTACCCCGAGAGGAACAAAACCGTGAGGACTTAGTGTCCAAAGTGGACAATATGTGTACGGTGGAGACTTGGGATGTTACAAGTGGTATCAGAACCAACTCCTGATTGCGTGTGGGGCCACGGCGAGGATGCTATTCTATTAAGAGGTGGAGAGTGTGACGGCCCAAGCGGTAGTCCTTGAACGTGCGCAAGGAAGGGGTCCCTCTCTTGTCCCACATCACCTAAGGAGGGAGTCCTATGCTAGCTTATAAGGCTTGGGTTTCTCTGCCTGTACATACGCGTTTTCTTGGGGTAGTATGGGCTGCCCCGAGAGGAACAAAACCGTGAGGACTTAGTGTACAAAGCGGACAATATGTGTACAGTGGAGACTTGCGATGTTACAAGTGATATCAAAGCTGACTCTCGACTGCGTGTAGGGCCACAACGAGGACACTGTTCTGTTAAGAGGTGGAGAGTGTGACGGCCCGAGTGGTGGTCCTCAGACGTGCGCAAGGAAGGGGTCCCTCTCTTGTCCCACATTGCCTAAGAAGGGAGTCATGTGCTAGCTTATAAGGCTTGGGTTCCTCTAACTGTACGTACGCGTTTTCTTGGGATAGTATGGGCTGCCTTGAGCAGAACAAAACCGTAAGGACTTAGTGTCCAAATGGACAATCTGTGTATAGTGGAGACCCCGGATGTTACAAGTGGTATCAAAGTCAACTCCCAACCGCGTGTGGGGCCACAACGAGGACGCTATTCTATTAAGAGATGGAGAGGGTGACGACTCGAGCGGTGGTGTGCAGGGAGGAGGGATGGAGGTACGTCCGTGCCTCGCTCCCCGGACGTGCGCAAGGAAGGGGTCCATCTCTTCTCCCACATCGCCTAGGGGAGAGTCATGTGCTAGCTTATAAAGCTTCGGTCCCTTTAGCCGTACATACGTGTTTTCTTGGGGTAGTATGGGCTACATCGAGAGGAATAAAACTGTGAGGACTTAGTATCCAAAGCAGACAATATGTGTATAGTGGAGACCCAGGAAGTACGCTAAAAACAAAGCCGTGAGGGAGGAGGTTGTTGTGTGCCTGCCTCCAAAGCGGACAATATTATGGCTTAGGAGAGAGCGGGCCAGTGGGCCTTACCTCTGCCCCTGCATGATGCGTTTCACATAGGCTTCCGCTGCGCTGAAAACAAAGCAGTGAGGACTTAGTGTCCAAAGCGGACAATATATGTACAGTAGAGACCCGTGTCTTTACAGGTGGTATCAGAGCTACTCCCGTAGCGTGTGGGGCCACAACGTGGGCGCTGTGTCTTAAGGGTAGGAGAATGTGACGACCCAGACCTGGGGCAATACTGAGGGACACACTAAGATTGCATCGGCATTACGCAGGCGAGGCTAAGGGCATGTCTCCCATCCCACATCGCTTAAGGGGGAGTCTTGGGCTAACTTATAAGGCTTGAATGTCTCTAATTGTATATACGTGTTTTCTTGGGGTAGTACAGGCTGTCACGAGAAAAATGAAACAATGAGGATTTAGTGTCCAAAGTAGACAATATATGTACATTAGAGACCCGGGTCTTGTGGCATCCCAAAATTCAATGACAAGCCATAAGGTGTGTTAAAGTCTCTAATTAGGTGATAAATTTCCCATGGCTTATGCTTTAGCCATTAGTCTTTTTAATTAGATGATTTGTGCATGTGATTGTGAGAATTTAAATTTGATAGATTAATAACCTATGCTTGGCCATGTACTTTATAAATTAAATTTCAATAAACAAGATGTCCCAAGACTTTGGCCATGATGAAAAATTGAAATTTGAAAATATTATAAAAGAAATTCAAAAAAAAAAAGGGGAAAAAGTCAATTTTTAGGATGGGTCTTAGGCCCATTGGCCTAAGCTTTTAATGGGCCAAGTTGGCCGGCCCAATGGAGGCCCAAGAGGAGGTGGTCGACCAGCCACAAGAAGCCCAAGCCCAAATTCAAAAATCCAATAGGACAAGTGGCACAAGACTCTCATGTATTGGCTTAGGGAAGAAGGCCATGCATTGGCCATGGTTAAGGCAAGTAATGATTGTTATCATGAGGATTAGGGGGGTATAAGAAGGTAAGAGAGAGGGAAGGTGGCCGGATTCCATTCGGCCGAGAGAGAGGGTGAGAGAGAGAGAGAGATTTCGAGAGAGAGGGAGAGGCCGAGAGAGAGAGGAGGAGGAGGAGCCGCCGTGTTCGCCGCCCTACGCCGTCGACCAACCGGTCTAGAGGCAAGTGGGAGTCCTCTAGCTTCTTTTGCATGCTTGTATGTTGTTTGCATGTTAAATTTTTGGGTGTTTAAGTGAGAAAAACCGAGGTATGGTTGGCCTATTCTTGAATCGCATGACTGTTCTCGCTCGGACCGTGTGAGTCAGAAAGTTTTTTGAGCTTGCATGTGTGTTTAGAGTCCGATTTTGGCTTTGATTTCTTCATGAAAGTTGTATCTAACATCTTTTACTAAAACATAATAAAATTTCGTGGAAAATGATGGATATTTGAGGGGTTAAACTCTCATTCTACGGAGACCTCAGATCTGGAAAGATTTTACTGACCTCTTGTTGGATTTGTGGTTGCATGTTGGTTTGTGCTAAGAATATCTCTTAAATTTCTTCATCAAAGTTGTAGGGGACATCTTAAACTACAACATACTCAAATTTGAAGTGAAATGAACAAGTATAGCCTAGTAAATCGACTAGATCTTGAAGACGGTGATTCTGGAGATGTATTTTGGGACACCCGAGATTTCATGGACTTAAAAGATGACTATACTCTGCTTATTTGACTTAGATCTCTTCATGAAACTTGTAAAGGACATCTTGATGTATAAAATATCAAAATTTCAGAGGAAAGGAAAGAGAATAGGTAGGTGAAATCTTAGTATTTCAGAGAAGCTTGCACTGGACGATGCGGTAATGGATCCAGAAGCTTCGTGAGACTGTATAAAATAATCTAAAAAGAATCTGGCTTGGAAGTCTTCATGAAAGTTGTACGAAAATGTCTTGGCTATAACTCGGTAAAATTTCGTAATTTTTGGAGGCCGTATGGATATTTTAATCGAATTTCTTCGGAAAACGTGCATTCTGGTTTCATCCGAAAATCATATGATGTTTTGTGAAAATTGTGAGATTGTGTAAAATTCTTTTTGGCCATGAATTTTGCATGTAATTATCATCCTATTAGCTTGTTTGATAATTGCTTTAATTTTTATAATTTTGGGAATTTATAGATATTAAATTTAATATTTTTGAAAATGACAAAAAAATGGAATTTAAATAAATGAAAAATGGATTATTTTATTGGCCATAAATTCTACTAAATTTATTATACCATGTTACATGTATGATGAGGTCTTGGTGTATGCATGACATTGATTTGAAATGCGTGTGTGAATTTCATGCCAAGTATGATTTGTTTGATGTCATGTCATATGCCATGCTAAATTGAGATTGAAATTGGAAAACATGGAATGATGATAAATGAGGAGGTGGTTGTGGTGGAGGATGATGCCTGGAAGGTATAGAGATGCATTGCCGGATGGCCCTGGGAGATTTAGGATGCCCGGAACGTGGGAGTGCCGGAAGCCCTGTCGGAGGTTTCTGCCCGAAGGGAATACCTCGCGATGCTAGGATTGGGGTGTGGGATGCCCGGCCAGGGAGTGTAAATGCCGGAAGCCCTATTGGAGGTTTTTGCCCGAAGGGAATGCCTCGTGATACCAGTTAGGATGCGAGATGCTCGGAATGTGGGGGGCCGCATGCCCGGTGGCCTGGGATGGCTGAATGCCGGAAGCCTCGGAGGTCTTTGCCCGAGGGGATGATAAAATTGATGATTCAAGGAATGGGTGATGTGGTGATCAAATTGAAAATTAAAAAAGGAAATTAATCCATGGCATGATGATATGCATGATGATATGCATGATGATGATGATAATATGTGATGAGATATGATGATGATCACCCATAGCATGATGATATGCATGATGATATGCATGATGACGATGATGATGATGATATATGATATACATGATGATGATGATGACATGCGTGATGTGACGAGGTCACGATGATGATGATGATATATGATATACATGATGATGATGATAATATATGATATGGCAAAATGACATGTATGTATTATGATTGTGATGATGATGCATGATAGTATGTGCATGGTTTCAAGGTAAGTAATGCTTGCAATGTATGTATGATTTGCATGATGCATTGAGTTGTTATGGATTCCTTATCTGCTGAGTGGTTGTACTCACCCATTTTGGGGACCAACATTTCAGATTAGCAGTATGCCGCTTCCTGCCGTCGCGCGGGTTACATTTTACGGGTTATCGTCCGACGTCGAGGTAGAGTGTGAGGAGTTCAGCTGTCCTTCTGTGCCTGGACTGGCATACATACGTGTGCGCTGTTTTATTACATACGACATAGGCCTGGCTGGGGGCCCGGTCGTTCAGGAGTTCGTCTCCGTCCACGTTCGTCACGATGGGGTCATGAGAGGGATGCTGCCACCGCCACCGCCTGACGCACTGGACTGGGTGTGAGGCCCGTGCGTGACGAATAGGGGCTGTTGTTTTTTTGGGGATAGTTAGCCGACACCTATGATGGGGGTTGTACACATGTGATGTAGAGGGTCGAGGCTTCTTTTTTGAGGTTTTAGGCTGGACATGGCAGAGTCCTAGCTTTTCCTTGTTATGTATCGACCCAAAAAGGGGTCCCATCTTAAAAGTATATGTAAATAAGGTGTCGTGGCTTGTTTATAAAATCATGGTGATTAATGGTGTGTATTTGTATCATGGTTGGTAGGGGGAGAGATGGTGATGCTTTATTTTGCTTTCGCTAATGAGTCGCGTTGGGACCGCTTTTAAAAAAAAAAATGCCTGTGAATAATAACGCTTCTTCTAAGTATAAGACGAAAGGGCAATAAGGTGTAACACTGGTGCTTGTGGCAACCTTTGAAGGGTTCGGGGTGCCACAGGTCTTTATAGGTGGTATCAAAGCCGACTCCCGACCACGTGTGGGGCCACAGCGAAGATGCTGTTCTGTTAAGAGGTGGAGAGTGTGACGGCCCAAGCGGCGATGCACGGGGAGGAGGGATGGCAATGCGTCCGCGCCTTGATCCCCGGACGTGCGCAAGGAAGGGGTCCCTCTCTTGTCCCACATCGCCTAGGGGAGGGTCCTAGGCTAGCTTATAAAGCTTGGGTACCTCTAATTGTAAATACACGTTTTCTTGAGGTAGTATGGTATATCCCAAGAGGAACAAAACCGTGAGGAGTTAGTGTCCAAAGCAGACAATACGTGTACAGTGGAGACCCGGGATACTACAGGTGGTATTAGAGCCGACTTCCGCAGCATGTGGGGTCACAGCGAGGGTGTTGTGTCTTAAGGGGGGAGAATGTGACGACCTAGACCTAGGACAGTATAGAGGGATGGACTAAGATCGCCTCAGCAGTACGCGCGGAGACTAAGGGCATGTCTCCCATCCCACATCGCTTAGGGGGGAGTCCTAGGCTAGCTTTTAAGACTTGGATGTCTCTAATTGTATATACGTGTTTTCTTGTGGTAGTATGGGCTGCCCCGAGAATAACAAAACTGTGAGGATTTAGTATCCAAAGCAGACAATATATGTACAGTAGAGACCCGGGTCATTATAGGTGGTATCAGAGCCGACTCTCGCAGTGTGTGGGGCCACAGCGAGGGCGCTGTGTCTTAAGGGGGGAGAATGTGATGACCTAGACCCGGGGCCAGTACGGAGGGAGAGACTAAGAACGCATCGACAATACGCGGGCGAGGCTAAGGGCATGTCTCCCATCCCACATCACGTAGGGGGGAGTCCTAGGCTAGCTTATAAGGCTTGGATGTCTCTAATTGTATATACGCGTTTTCTTGAGGTAGTATGGGCTACCACGAGAAAAACAAAACCATGAGGACTTAGTGTCCAAAGTAGACAATATATGTACATTAGAGACCCGGTTCTTTATAGGTGGTATCAGAGCCGACTCCCGATCGCATGTGAGGCCATAGCGAGGATGCTGTTTTGTTAAGAGGTGGAGAGTGTGACGGCCCGAGCGGCGATGCATGGGAAGGAGGGATGGTAGTGCGTCCATGCCTTGGTCCCTAGACATGCGCAAGGAAGGGGTCCCTCTCTTGTCCCACATCACCTAGGGGGAGTCCTGGGCTAGCTTATAAAGCTTGGGTCCCTCTAATTGTACATACGTGTTTTCTTGAGGTAGTATGGTATGCCCCGAGAGGAACAAAACCGTGAGGAGTTAGTGTCCAAAGCGGACAATACGTGTACAGTGGAGACCTGGGATGTTACAAGTGGTATTAGAGCCGACTTTCGCAGCATGTGGAGTCACAACGAGGGCGTTGTGTCTTAAGGGGGGAGAATGTGATGACCTAGACCTGGGACAGTATAGAGGGATGGACTAAGATCATCTCAATAGTACGTGGTTGAGACTACGGGTATGTCTCCCATCCCACATCACTTAGGGGGGAGTCCTAGGCTAGGTTATAAGGCTTGGATGTCTCTAATTGTATATACGTGTTTTCTTGTGGTAGTATGGGCTGCCCCGAGAAGAACAAAACTGTGAGGATTTAGTATCCAAAGCGGACAATATATGTACAGTAGAGACCCGGGTCTTTACAGGTGGTATCAGAGCCGACTCCCGCAGCGTGTGGGGCCACAGCGAGGACGCTGTGTCTTAAGGGGGGAGAATGTGATGACCCAGACCCGGGGCAGTACGGAGAGAAAGACTAAGATCCCATCGGCAATACGCAGGCGAGGCTAAGGGCATGTCTCCCATCCCACATCATTTAGGGGAGAGTCCTGGGCTAGCTTATAAGGCTTGGATGTCTCTAATTGTATATATGCGTTTTCTTGGGGTAGTATGGGCTACCACGAGAAAAACAAAACCGTGAGGACTTGGTGTCCAAAGTAGACAATATATGTATATTAGAGACCCGGTTCTTTACAGGTGGTGTCAGAGCCGACTCCCAACCACGTGTGGGGCCACAGCGAGGATGCTGTTTTGTTAAGAGGTGGAGAGTGTGACGGCCCGAGCGGCAATGCACAGGAAGGAGGGATGGTAGTGCGTCCGCGCCTTGGTCCCTAGACATGCGCAAGGAAGGGGTCCCTCTCTCGTCCCACATTGCCTAGGGGGAGTCCTGGGCTAGCTTATAAAGCTTGGGTCCCTCTAATTGTACATACGCGTTTTCTTGAGGTAGTATGGTATGCCCCAAGATGAACAAAACCGTGAGGAGTTAGTGTCCAAAGCGGACAATACGTGTACAGTGGAGACCCGGGATGTTACAGGTGGTATTAGAGCCGATTTTTGCAGCATGTGGGGTCACAGCGAGGGCGTTGTGTCTTAAGGGGGGAGAATGTGACGACCTAGACCTGGGACAGTATAGAGGGATGGACTAAGATCGCCTTAGCAGTATGCGGGCAAGACTAAGGGCATGTCTCCCATCCCACATCACTTAGGGGGGAGTCATAGGCTAGCTTATAAGGCTTGGATGTCTCTAATTGTATATACGTGTTTTCTTGTGGTAGTATGGGCTGCCCCGAAAAGAACAAAACTGTGAGGATTTAGTATCCAAAGTAGACAATATATGTACAGTAGAGACTCGGGTCATTATAGGTGATATCAGAGCCGACTCCCGCAGCGTGTGGGGCCACAGTGAGGGCACTGTGTCTGAAGGGGGGAGAATGTGATGACCCAGACCCGGGGCAATACGGAGGGAGAGACTAAGATCGCATCGGCAATACGCAGGCAAGGCTAAGGGCATGTCTCCCATCCCACATCACTTAGGGGGAGTCCTGGGCTAGCTTATAAGGCTTGGATGTCTCTAATTGTATATACGCGTTTTCTTGGGGTAGTATGCTCTGTCACGAGAAAAATAAAACCGTGAGGACTTAGTGTCCAAAGTAGATAATATATGTACATTAGAGACCCGGTTCTTTATAGGTGGTATCAGAGCCGACTCTCGACCGCATGTGGGGCCACAGCGAGGATGTTGTTTTGTTAAGAGGTGGAGAGTCTGACGGCCCGAGCGACGATGCACGGGAAGGAGGGATGGTAGCGCGTCCGCGCCTTGGTCCCTGGACGTCCACAAGGAAGGGGTCCCTCTCTTGTCCCACATCGCCTAGGGGGAGTCCTGGGCTAGCTTATAAAGCTTGGGTCCCTCTAACTGTACATACGCGTTTTCTTGAGGTAGTATGGTATGCCCCGAGAGGAATAAAACCGTGAGGAGTTAGTGTCCAAAGCGGAAAATACATGTACAGTGGAGACCGGGATGTTACAAGTGGTATTAGAGCCGACTTCCACAGCATGTGGGGTCACAGCAAGGGAGCTGTGTCTTAAGGGGGGAGAATTGTGACACCCCGAACCCTTCGCAGGTCGTCACCAGTGCCGATGTTACACTTTATTACATTTTTCTATCTTGTACTTAAAACAAGCGCCGTTAATCACAGGCATTTTTTTTTTTTATAAACGATCGGTCCCAACGCGACTCATAGCGGAAGCAAATTAAACATCACCATCTATCCCCCTACCAATCCATGATACAAATACACACCAGCTAAACATCAGGATTTTATAAACAACTTCGACACTTTGCTTACATATATATTTTCAAGATGGGATTCTTTTGGGTCGGTACAAAATCAAAAGGAAAAGCTACGACTCAGCCACGTCCAGCCTAAAACCTCAAAAAGAAACTCTCGACCCTCAACATCATATGAGTACGAACCCCCATCGAAAGTGTCGATTATCTACATCAAAAAGAGATCCAGCTCCTACTCATCACGCGCGTGTCTCACACCCAACCCGGTGCATCGGCGGTGGCGGCGGCAACATCCTCGCATTGCTCCATCCCGACGAACGTGCACGAAATGAACTTCCGAATGACAGGACCCCACCAAGCCCACGTCATACATCACTAGACAACGTACTCGGATAAAAGTCAATTCGGGAACAGATGGACAGTCTATCTCAACACACTCGACCTCTACATCGGATGGTATCCCGTAAAATGTACCTCGCGTGACGGCAGGTAGCGGCATACTTGCTAATCTGAAATGTTATCCCCAAAAGGGGTGAGTACAACTACTCAGCAGATAGGGAAATCCAATAACAACTCATTGCATCATGCAAATTTCACATGCATCGCAGGCATTTCTTACCTTGAAGCCAAGCACATTCATGCATCATCATATCATACACATCATCATCATGGCATCTCATATATCATTATATCATCATGCATTTTATCATATATCATATCATGGATGATCATCATATCACATCACATCATCATCATTATTATCATCATCATGCATATCAATATCATCATCATTGATCACCATCATCATGCATATCACATCATCATCATCATATCATCATGCATATCATCATCATGTCATCAATATCATCATCATCATCACATCATCATCATCATCATCATGCATATCATATATCATGGGTGATCATCATATCACATCACATCATCATCATCATCATCATCATCATCATCATCATGCAAATCATCATGCATATCATATATCATGGGTGATCATCATATCACATCACATCATCATCATCACCATGCATATCATCATGCATATCATCATGCATATCATATATCATATCATAGGTGATCATCATATCATGTCACATCACATCATCATCGTCATCATCATGCATATCATCATGCATATTAATTTCCATTTTTATCTTTAAATTTGATCACCACATCACTTCCATTCATCAATATATCATCCCTTGGGCAAAGACCTCCGGGGTTCCCAGCATTCCAGCCATCCCATGGCCACCGGGCTTCCGGCCCCCCACATTCCGGGCATCTCGCATCTCAACTAGCATCACGAGGCATTCCCTTTGGGCAGAAACCTCCGACAGGGCTTCCGGCCTTTACCCTTCTAGCCAGGCATCCCGCACCCACATCCTGGCATCGCGAGGCATTCCCTTCGGGCAAAAACCTCCGACAGGGCTTCCGACCCCCCACATTCCGGGCATCCTGAATCTCCCAGGGAATCTCTGGAATTATGCCACTAGGCCACCAGACATCATCATCCACCACAACCTCTTACTCACATATCATTTTCCACATCCACCATTCTTTTAATCTTATCATTACATGGCATATGATTCACACATGCATCACAATTTATGATCATACATACACCAATGTCATATAACAATGCATAACAAATTCAATGAAATTCATGGCCAATAAAATAATCCCTTATTATTTTATTATTATTTTATTATTTTTTATTATTTTTTATTATATTATTATATTTATTTATTTTCATAAATAAATATTAAATTTAATATCTATAATTTTCCCAAAATCATAATATTAAAACAATCATTAAACAAATCAATAGGATCACAATTTCATACAAAATTCATGGCCAAATTGAATTTCTCACAAATTCACAATTTCCACAAAATAACACATGATATTCGGATAATGACCAAAATTACACAGTTTCCAAATAAATTCGATTAAAATACTCATATGGCCTTCAAAAATTACGAAATTTCACAGGGTGATAGCCAACACATTTTCCTACACTTTTCGTGAAGAACTCTAAGCCAAACTCATTTTAGATTAATTTATACAACCCCACGAAACTTCTGGATCCACTACCGCATCGTCCAGAATACACTTCTCCGAAATTTTTAGATTTCACCCATCTATTCTCTTTAGTTTCCTCTGAAATTTGAGTATGTTATGTACTAAGGTGTCCTTTACAAGTTTCATGAAGATATCTAGGTAAAATAATCAGATTATGGTCACCATTTAAGTCCATGAAGTCTCGGGTGTCTCGGAATACTTCACCAGAACCATTGTTTCAAGATCTAGCCGATTCACCAAGCTATACTTGTTCTTTTTGCTTAAAATTTGAGTATGTTGTAGCTTAAGGTGTTACCTACAACTTTCATGAAGACATTGAAGTCAAATATTCAACAAAAATTAACATGCAAACAAGAATCTAGCAAGAGGTCAGCGAAAACTTCACAGATCTAGGGTCTCCGTATAATGGAACTTTAACCCCTCATATCTCCTTCATTTTCTACGAAATTTCAGTATGTTATATTAAATGATGTTAGCTACAACTTCCGTGAAGACATCAAAGCCAAAATCGGACTCCAAACACACATGCAAGCTCAAACAAGCTACTGACTCCAACAAACCGAACAAGAACAGTCACACGGTTTGTAAATAACCAACTCTTACCTCGGTTTTTCGCACAAATCACACCTAAAATCGAACATGCAACCACCACAACAAACATGCAAGAGAAGTTAAGGACTCCACTTGCCTCTAAGATGAGCAAATGATGACGAACGGCGGCGGGACACGGCGATCGGACGGCGAACGAACGGCGGCACCCCTCGGCTCCGCCTCCTCCCTCTCGGTTTCTCCCTTTCTCTCGAACTCTCTCTCCCTCTCTCACCCTCTCTCGGCCGAATGATCAAAGAACCAGCCATCTCTCTCTCCTCATCCCTTTTATACTCCCTTAATCCCATGATTAGCAATCATGAGATTGCCTACAATCCCACCAATGCATGCTCTTGCCATTTGCCACTTGTCTTATTGGGCTTTCTTTTGAATTTGGTTTGGGCTTGGGCTTAGGCCCATCCGGCCACTCCCCTTGGGTTGGTCGAATTCTCTTCTTGGGCTCTAATGGGCCGACTAGCTTGGCCCACCAAGCTTTAGGCCAATGGGTCCAAGGCCCATTCGAATTTTAACACTTTTTCTCTTTTTTTGTTTTTTTTGAAATTCCTTCTATAAATATTTCTAAATTTCAATTTTCAATCTTGGCCAAAGCCTTAGGATATTTTTGCTCTTTGAAATTTAAATCATATGGCCAAGCATAGATTATTAATCTATTAAATTTAAATTTCCACAATCACAAACACAAATCATCAAATTTAAAAGACTAATGGCTTAAGCCATGGGATACCACAACTCTCCCCTCCTTAGAGAATTTTGTCCTCGAAATTCAAGCACTACTCGCGCCTTCTTGAAATAAGTAAGGGTACTTTTCCATTATCTGATCCTCACTTTCCCATGTGGCTTCCTCCACATCATGATGTCGCCATAACACCTTAACCAATGGGATCTTTTTAGTCCTAAGAATTTGCTCCTTTCGATCCAATATCTGCACAGGCTCTTCAATGTACCTTACTTTCTCATCCATTTTGATGACTTCATGATCGAGTATGTGACCAGGATCCGGCTGGTACTTCCTCAACATCGATACATGAAACACATTGTGCAGATTTCCTAACTTAGGAGGTAATGCTAAACGATAAGCTACGTCCCCTATCCTTTCAAGAATTTCAAAAGGTCCAACAAATCTTGGGCTTAGCTTACCCTTCATCCCGAATCGAGATATTCCTTTCATTGGAGATACCTTAAAGAATACATGGTCTCCTACACTAAATTCCAAAGGCCTTCTACGTCTATCTGCGTAGTCTTTAGGTCTACTCTGAGCTGTTCTAAGTCTTTCTCTGATAATATCGACAGCTTCAATGGTAACTTGTACCAGTTCAGGTCCTGTCAACTTCCTTTCACCTACTTCACTCCAACAGATAGGAGTCCTACATCTCCTTCCATATAATGCTTCATAAGGTGTCATGCATATACTCTTCTGAAAGCTATTGTTATAGGCAAACTCTACCAAATGCAATCTTTCATCCCAACTTCATTTGAAATCGATTGCATAGGCTCTCAACATATCCTCCAGTATCTGGATTACTCTTTCTGATTGAAAATCTGTCTGAGGATGAAAAGCAGTACTAAACTGAAGCTTAGATCCTAACGTAATTTGAAGACTCCTCCAAAAATTCGAAGTAAATCTCGAATCTCGATCTGAAGTAATGGTCACTGGAACACCATGTAAGCATACCACTTGACTTACATACATGTCCGCATACTTATCCACTGGGTAATCCATGCGAATCGCTAAGAAATGTGCCGACTTAGTCAAACGATCCACTATAACCCAAATTGAATCATGACTACTTGATGTCCTTGGCAATCCTTGCACAAAGTCCATGTGACACCCCGAACCATTCGGAATGTCTAATGGTCTCAAGAGTCCCGCGGGTTTACGATGTTCCGCTTTTTACACGACATGTTAAACATTGAGATGTTACACTTTCTTTCCTCTTGCTTTCTTGTACTTAAAACAAGTGTCGTTAATCAAGGATTACAGGCTTTTTTTTTTTTTTTTTTTTTAAACGAAGCGGTCCCATGCGCGACTCATAGTGGAAGCAAATTAGACATCACCATCTATCCCCTACCAATCCATGATACAAATACACACCACTAATCATCAGGATTTAAAAGATAAGCCATGCCACTTTTATTTACATATTATCATGATGGGTTTTTCACGGGTCGATACAACAAAAGGAGACCAAGATTTTTAGCCACACTCGGCCTCATCCCAAAAAGATACTACAACCCCTAAAGAAAATCACATGACATCCCCCATCCAAAGGTGTCGCTACCCCAAAAAGATGACACCAGCTCTCTACCCTTCACGCAACCATCACACCCATCCGGTGCATCGGGTGGTGGTGGCGGCAACATTCCCCTAAATACTCCGTCTCGCGGACATGAACAAACAAAAACTCTTGGATGACCGGGCCCTCGGCCAGGCCCACGTCATACATGACCAGCACACGCACTTGCACAAATGTCAGTCCGGGGGGATAGTGACAATCGATCTCCGTACATTCTACTTCACACATCGACGGGATACCATAGAAGGTGCCTCGCGTGACGGTAGGAAGCGGCATCTTTCTAATATGAAATGTTATCCCCAAAAGGGGTGAGTACAACCACTCAGCAGATAAGGAAATCCAATAACATCCCAATGCATCATGCATATCATCACACGTTGCAAGCATCACTTACCTTATAATCATGCGTATCATGCATCATCACATCATATATATCATCATCGTCATGGCATATCATATATCATTATCATCATCATGCATTTCATTATGCATATCATACCATAGATGATCATCATGTCACATCACACATCACACATCATCATCATCATCATCATCATCATCATCATCATCATCATCATCATCATCATCATGCATATCATCATGCATATCATCTATCATATCATGTCACATCACATCATCATCATCATCATGCATCATCATGCATATATCATCCTCATCATACACATCATCATGCATATGTCATTATCATGTATTATCATGCATGATTTAATTCCAATTTCATCTTGGACCATCATATTTCTCATTCCCGGGACCAATGTTTGCGTCCCCCATGCATCAAGATACAATTTCAGATCATCCGGCTCCCCCACTCTCCGGGCATCTCGTACCCCAACTGGCATCACGAGGACCCTCCGGTATCCAGCCATTTAAGGCCACCGGGCAACCGGCCGCACCCTTCAGGCCAGGCATCTCGCACCCAATCCGGCATCGCGAGGTATCCCTCGGCATAATTACCATGCCGAGCTTCCGGCTCCCCCACTCTCCGGGCATCTCGACACCACTTAGTCTCCCGAGGACCCTCCGGTATCCGGCCACTCATGACCACCGGGCAACCTCCGTACAACCTTCTAGCCAGGCATCCCGATTTTTTTTTTTATCATCCGGGGCATCTT
Organism: Eucalyptus paniculata subsp. matutina; assembly: GCA_017140255.1. NCBI lineage: Eukaryota > Viridiplantae > Streptophyta > Magnoliopsida > Myrtales > Myrtaceae > Eucalyptus > Eucalyptus paniculata. The sequence continues at coordinate 10,897,198 of CM029437.1, forward strand.
GCTTATTTCATGGCATATGGTCTTCTCAATTCACATTATTATGATTCAATTTATCATGCGTATGATGTGATGACAATTCAAGATCATGCTCAACATTGAATACGTAATACATTTCAATTCCATGTCATACACACACAAGACTTTATCACATAATAACATGAATTTATTAAATAGAATCTATGGCCAATAAAATAATCCATTATTATTTTATTTTATTATTTTTTATTTTAATATTTTAATATTTTATTATTATTTTATTTTCCATAAATAAATATTTAATATCTATGATTTTCCCAAAATCATAATATTCAACAATCACTAATAGTGTTACAATTTCATATAAAATTCTTGGCCAAATTGAATTTCTCATAAATTTCACAATTTCCATGAAATAGCACCTTATATTCGGGTAATGGCCAGTCTTGCACAGTTTCCAAATAAATCCGATTAAAATACACATATGGCCTTCAAAAATTACAAAATTTTACAGGGTGATAGCCAACACATTTCCGTGCATTTTTTGTGAAGAAATTTAAGCCAAATTATTTTTAGATTAATTTCTATAGCCCTACGAAGCTTCTGGAATCACGACCGCGACGTCCAGAACACACTCCTCCGAATTTCTTAGTTTTCACCCATCAATTCTCTTTCGTTTCTTCTGAAATTTGAGTATGTTATGTACCAGGGTGTCCTTTACAAGTTTTATGAAGAGATCTAGGCCAAATGACCAAGCTATGGTCACCATTTAAGTCCGTTAAGTCTCGGGTGTCTCGGTATATTTCGCCAGAACCATCGTTTCAAAGATCTAACCGGTTCACCAAGTTATACTTGTTCTTTTTGCCTCATATTCGAGTATGTTGTAGCTTAAGGTGTTTCCTACAACTTTCAAGAAGACAGCAAAGTGAGATCTCCAGCAGAAATCAACATGCAACCAAGAAATCGACAAGAGGTCAGTGAACATTTCGTAGATCTAAGTCTCCGTATAATAGAACTTTTGACCCCTCAAATCCCCATCGTTTTCTACGAATTTTTAGTATGTCATAGTAAAAGACGTTAGCTTCAACTTTCATGAAGGCACCGAAGCCAAAATCGAACTCCAAACCCACATGCAAACTCGAACATGTTACTGACTCCAATAAACCGAACGAGAACAGTCACACGGTTTGCAAAATATCAACTCTTACCTCGGTTTTTCGCACAAATCACACCTATAATCTAACATGCAAACACCACAACAAACATGCAAAGGAAGTTATGGACTCCACTTGCCTTAAAGATGAACAAACAGCGAAGCACAAGGCGGCGTACGGTGGTCGGACAAGGCGGTCGAATGGCGAGCACACGGCGGCACCTCCCTCTCGGCTCCGCCTCCTCTCTCCCTCTCGGTCTCTCTCTTCCGCCCGAGCTCTCTCTCTCGCACACCTCTCTCTTTGGACGAAAATAAAGCAAGGAGTCCGGCCACTCTCTCTCCTAACCCCTTTTATACCCCCTTTAATCCCATGATTAGTAATGATTGATTCACCTATTGTCCAACCAATGCATGCTCTCCTTTGTGCCACATGTAATTTTTATTTTTGAATTTGAATGGGCTTGGGCTTAGGCCCATCCGGCCATTCCCCCTTGGGCTGGTCGAGCTCCCTTCTTGGGCCCTAATGGGCCGACTAGCTTGGCCCACCAAGCTTTAGGCTAATGGGCCCAAGGCCCATTTCGAAAAAATTTAATCTCCCTTTTTTTTTTTGAATTCCTTTTATAAATATTTCTAAATTCAAATTTCATCTTGGCCAAAGTCTTGGGATATTTTTAATTATTAGGATTTAAATTTATAATCTCATGGCCAAGCATTAATCTATTAAATTTGAATTTCCACAATCACAAGCATAATTCATTAAATTAAAAGACAAATTGGCTAAGGCATAAGCCAAAAGAAATTCTATCACCTAATTAAAGAACTTCAACTCACCTTATGGCTTGTCATTAAATTTGGGATGCCACAACTCTCCTCCTTAGAGAATTTCGTCCTCGAAATTCAAGCACTACTTTGTACCTTCTTGAAACAAAAAGGAATACTTTTCCTTCATAATCCTCACTTTCCCATGTGGCTTCCTCCACATCATGATGTTGCCATAACACCTTAACCAATGGGATCTTTTTAGTCCTAAGAATTTGCTCCTTTCGATCTAGTATTCATAGGCTCTTCAATATACCTTACTTTCTCATCCATTTTGATGGCTTCATGAAGTATATGACCAGGATCCTTCTGGTACTTCTTCAACATCAATACATGAAACACATCGTGCAGATTTCCTAACTTAGGAGGTAACGCTAAACGATAAGCCACGTCTCCTATTTTCTCAAGTATCTCAAAAGGTGAGACAAATCTAGGGCTTAACTTACCCTTCTTCCCAAATCGAGATATCCCTTTCATTGGAGATACCTTAAGGAATACATGGTCTCTTGCACTAAATTCTAAAGGCCTTCTACGTCTATTCGACGTAAGTCTTTCTCTACTCTAGCTGTTCTAAGTCTTTCTCTCGATAATATATCTTAATACCAATTCAGGTCTGTCAACTTCCTTTCACCTAATCCTTCAATAACTCCAGTCCTACATCTCCTTCCATATAATGCTTCATAAGGTGACATGCCTATACTTTTCGAAAACTATTATTTGTGAACTCTACCAAATGCAATCTTTCATCCCAATTTCCTTTGAAATCGATTGCACAAGCCCTTAACATATCCTCTAATATCTGGATTACTTTCCCCATGCGAGGACAAATAAACTGAAGCTTAGATCCTAACGCAATTTGAAGACTTTTTCAAAAATTCGAAGTGAACCTCGAATCCCGATCTGAAGTAATGGTCACCGGAACACCATGTAAGCGTACCACTTGACTTACATACATATCTGCATACTTATCCATTGGGTAGTCCATGCGAATCGCTAGGAAATGTGCCGATTTAGTCAAACGATCCACTATAACCCAAATAGAGTCATGACCACTTGACGTCCTTGGCAATCCTTGCACAAAGTCCATCGTTATATGTTCCCATTTCCATTCAAGAATATCTAATGGTCTCAAGACTGCGGGTTTTCGATGCTCCTTTGTGAGATGCATCACTACTTAGCCACCGCCTTCATACCATTCCACCAAAATTGCTGACGTAAATTTCTGTACATCTTTGTACTACCTGGGTTGATACTATAATTACTTTTATGTGCCTCCGACATAATTTCCTTCCTCAATTCCTCATTGTCGGGAACACAAAGTCGTCCTTGACATCTTACTATTCCATCATCAGAGATCTGAAATTCTGATCTTTTCCCTAAAGATACAGCATCCTTCATTTTCAAAATCTCTGGGTTAGATTCTTGCAGAATTTTAAAGGTCCTGCCAGTCTTGAAAATCCTTCAATGAATCTCCTATAATAACCAACCAATCCTAAGAAACTTCGTATCTCAGTAGGTGTCGTCGGTCTCGGCCAATTTACTACCATTTCAACTTTTGCCGGGTCCACTGCAATTCATTTTCCTGACACCACATGCCCTAAAAATATTATCCGATCCAACCAGAATTCACACTTACTAAACTTAGCATACAACTTATGCTCTCTCAGGGTCTGCAAAACTATTCTCAAATACTGCTCATGCTCCTTAGGCCCTTTCGAATATACTAAAATATCATCAATAAATACAATCACAAACTGATCTAAATAAGGCTGAAATATTCTATTCATCAAATCCAGAAATGCAGCCGGGGCATTAGTCAATCCAAATGGCATAACAAGGAACTCATAGTGCCCATAACGAGTTCTAAACGCAGTCTTAGGAATGTCCTCCTTCTTAATTCTTAACTGATGGTATCCCGACCTCAAATCGATTTTAGAGAAAACTGAACTTCCCTGGAGTTGGTCAAATAAGTCATCAATTCTAGGCAAAGGATACTTATTCTTAATTGTCACCTGATTCAACTGCCTATAGTCAATACACAAGCGCATCGATCCATCTTTCTTTTTCACAAACAAGACCGGTGCACCCCAAGGTGAAGCACTTGGTCTAATGAATCCTTTATCAAGCAATTCTTGCAGTTGCACCTTCAACTCCTTCAATTCAACTAAGGCCATTCTATATGGGGCTTTTGATATTGGTCCTGTTCCAGGCATTAATTCAATTTCAAATTCAATCTCCCGCTCTGGCGGCAATCCAGGCAATTCCTCAAGAAATACATCTTGAAATTCGTTAACTACACGAACTTCCTCGAGATTAGGCTCCTCCCTTGCATAATCTCTAACTACAGCTAGGTACCCTTGACATCCTTCGTCAAGTAACTTACAAGCTTCTACTGCCGAAATAAGCGCTACAAGAAAATGGGTCTGACCTCCTAAAAATTCACAACTAGACTGATAAGGTAAAATGAATTGAACCACTCTTCTATAACAATCCATTCTAGCCCGATACTTACAAAGCCAGTCCATTCCTATAATAACATCAAAATCATACATAGCCATTACAACCAAGTCTATTTCCATGTCCTTTCCTCCCATGGATATCTTACAATTTCCACACACCAGCGTAGACAATACCATATCCTTTAAAGGCGTGGAAACACAAAGAGGCGTCTCAAGAGGCATAACTTCTATCTTATTCAAACATCTATATCTTTCAGACACAAACGAATGCGTTGCACCCGTGTCAAACAATGCATATGCCTTTTCACCATTAATAAGAATCGTACCTGAGATAACATTTTTGGAAGCTTCCACTTCCTCCTGGATAATTGCATACACCCTTCCTTGTGCAGGTGGTCTCTGAGGATTTCCTTGCGGGTTCGACCTAACAGCACTCTGATATCCCTGTCGCACTGAGCCAACACTCACTTGCGACCTCTCTTGTGGGCAATTCCTCCTAAGATGACCTACTTGTCCACAGCCAAAACATTCTGCTGTCCAGTACAAGGTCCTGGGCCATGTCTCCCATTACACCTCTGACAAACACCAGGCTGATAGGGTGCTTTCCCTATATTCAGACCACTCCTTGCCCCTCCAAATTTTCCAAAATTACCCTTCTTCTTCACATTCCAAGTCTGACCTTGACCAAGATAAGGCCTTTTCCCCTTTCTCACATCACTAAAATTCAATGGTTTCTTAAATTCCGACCGCTCTCTCAACAGCTCCTGCTCCACTAACTGTGCCCTTTCATAAATCTCATTATAATCTCTTATGTTCAAAGGCACCAGTTGCTTTCTAATGTCAGTCCTCAACCCTTTCAGGAATCTCTTAGCCTTCTCTTCCTGATCCTCAATCAATCTAGGAGCATATCTAGACAATTCAGAAAATCTAACCTCATACCGATCTACAAAGTCAACCCCTTTTGTTCAGTCCAACGGTCGGAAAATTCTTTCCATTCCATCAATCCATTGCTCGCTCCTCGGGACTTCCCATTCCATTAAACTTAAGTGGCTTCAGCTTTAAAACTGCTCCACTAGTCCTTGAGTACGGCGTTTTGCTCCGGGCTGTTTTTGCGCCCGCCTCTCCATCGATTTCCAATATTGGCTAATGCTGCATAGGATATCTTCCATTCGGGTTCAGCCTTGCAAAGCAGAGGCTTCAGCCCTCGATGGATGAGCACTTCAGCTCGCACCATGACTTTCCCGCAATTTCCAAGCATTGCCTCGGGGAATAATCCGAGACTCACCGCCCTCCACTCAAAGCAATTACTATCACTACATAAATAACATATACATGTTACTGGCACCTAAAGGCAGCTCAAAACAAACTACTAGGGATCTACGAGTGAATACCCATCACCCGTTATTCAATTATTTCGTTCCACATCCTATGGTGTGCATTGTCATCATGTTCCTCAATTTCCAATTGAGGCTCCTTATCACTCCACCTATAACCATTCGCTACGATACCAAAAAGGGCGGCCGTGTGACACCGAACCCTTCGCAGTCGTCACAATGCCGATGTTACACTTTATTACCTTTTTCTATCTTGTACTTAAAACAAGCGCCGTTAATCACAGGCATTTTTTTTTTTTATAAACGATCGGTCCCAACGCGACTCATAGCGGAAGCAAATTAAACATCACCATCTATCCCCCTACCAATCCATGATACAAATACACACCGGCTAAACATCAGGATTTTATAAACAACTTCGACACTTTGCTTACATATATATATAGCAAGATGGGATTTCCTTCGGGTCGGTACAAAAACAAGGAAAAGCTAGGACTCAGCCCGTCAAGCCTAAAACCTCAAAAAAAAAAAAAAAAAAAAAAAAAAAAAAAAGAAACTCTAGACCCTCAACATCATACGAGTACGAACCCCCATCGAAAGTGTCGATTATCTACATCAAAAAGAGATCCAGCTCCTACTCATCGCGCGCAGTGTCACACCCAACCCGGTGCATCGGGCGGTGGCGGCGGCAACATCCCTCGCATCGCTCCATCCCGACGAACGTGCACGAAATGAACTTCGAACGACAGACCCCCGGCCAGGCCCACGTCATACATCACTAGACAACGTACTCGGATAAAAGTCGATCAAGGGGAATAGAGGACGGTCTATCTCAACGCACTCGACCTCTACATCGGATGGTATCCCGTAAAATGTACCTCGCGTGTGACGGTAGCGGCATACTTGCTAATCTGAAATGTTATCCCCAAAAGGGGTGAGTACAACCACTCGGTAGATAGGGAAATCCAATAACAACTCATTGCATCATGCAAATTTCACATGCATCGTGCATTTCTTACCTTGAAGCCAGGCACATTCATGCATCATCATATCATACACATCATCATCATGGCATCTCATATATCATTATCATCATCATGCATTTTATCGTGCATATCATACCATGGATGATCATCATATCACATCACATCATCATCATTATTACATCACCATGCATATCAATATCATCATCATTATCGCATCATCATGCATATTATCATGCATATCATATCATAGATGATCATCATATCGCATCAATATCATCATCATCATCACATCATCATGCATATCATCATGCATATCATATCATAGGTGATCATCATATCACATCACATTATCATCATCATCATCACATCATCATGCATCTTATCATGCATATCATATCATGGGTGATCATCACATCACATCACATTATCATCATCATCATCACATCATCATGCATCTTATCATGCATATCATATCATGGGTGATCATCATATCACATCACATTATCATCATGCATTACATCACCATGCATATCATCATGCATTAATTTCCATTTTTATCTTTAAATTTGATCACCACATCACCCATTCTCAATTATCATCCCTTCGGCAAAGACCTCGACAGGTTCGGCATTCCAGCCATCCCCATGGCCACCGGAGACTTCCCCCCCCCACATTCCGGGCATCTCGCATCTCAACTAGCATCACGAGGCATTCCCTTCGGGCGAAACCTCCGACGGGGCTTCCGGCCTTTACCCTTCTAGCCAGGCATCCCGCACCCCACATCCTGGCGCATCGCGAGCATTCCCCGGGCAAAAACCTCCAAAGCCAGGCTTCGACCCCCACATTCCGGGCATCCTGAATCTCCCGGGGAATCTGCGGAATCATGCCACTAGGCCACCAGACATCATCATCCACCACAACCTCTTACTCACATAACATTTTCCACATCCACCATCCTTTTAATCTTATTATTACATGGCATATGATTCACACATGCATCACAATTTATGATCATACATACACCAATGTCATATAACAATGCATAAAAAATTCAATGAAATTCATGGCCAATAAAATAATCCCTTATTATTTTATTATTATATTATTATTATATTATTATATTATTATATTTATTTATTTTCATAAATAAATATTAAATTTAATATCTATAATTTTCCCAAAATCATAATATTAAAACAATCATTAAAAAAATCAATAGGATCACAATTTCATACAAAATTCATGGCCAAATTGAATTTCTCACAAATTCACAATTTCCACAAAATAGCACATGATCTTCGGATAATGACCAGAATTGCACAGTTTCCAAATAAATTCGATTAAAATACTCATATAGCCTTCAAAAATTACGAAATTTCACAGGGTGATAGCCAACACATTTTCCTGCACTTTTCATGAAGAACTCTAAGTCAAATTATTTTAGATTAATTTATACAACCCACGAAACTTCTGGAACCACTACCGCATCGTCCAGAATACAGTTCTCCGAAATTTTTAGATTTCACCCATCTATTCTCTTTCGTTTCCTCTGAAATTTGAGTATGTTATGTACCAAGGTGTTCTTTACAAGTTTCATGAAGAGATCTAGGTCAAATAATCAGAGTATGGTCACCATTTAAGTCCATGAAGTCTCGGGTGTCTCGGAATACTTCACCAGAACCATTGTTTCCAAGATCTAGCCGATTCACCGAGCTATACTTGTTATTTTTGCTTCAAATTTGAGTATGTTGTAGCTTAAGGTGTTACCTACAACTTTCATGAAGACATCGAAGTCAAATATTCAACAGAAATTAACATGAAAACAAGAATCTAGCAAGAGGTCAGCGAAAACTTCACAGATCTAGGGTCTCCGTATAATGGAACTTTAGCCCCTCATATCTCCATAATTTTCCACGAAATTTCAGTATGTTATATTACAATACGTTAGCTACAACTTCCATGCAGACAATGAAGCCAAAATCGGACTCCAAACACACATGCAAGCTCAAACAAGCTACTGACTCCAACAAACCGAACAAGAACAGTCATACGGTTTGCAAATAACCAACTCTTACCTCGGTTTTTCGCACAAATCACACCTAAAATCGAACATGCAACCACCACAACAAACATGCAAGAGAAGTTACGGACTCCACTTGCCTCTAAGATGAGCAAACGACGACGAACGGTGGCGGGACACGGCGATTGGACGGCGAACGAACGGCGGCACCCCTCGGCTCCGCCTCCTCCCCTCTCGGTTTCTCCCTTTCTCTCGAACTCTCTCTCCCTCTCTCACCCTCTCTCGGCCGAATGAAGCAAAGAACCGGCCATCTCTCTCTCCTCATCCCTTTTATACTCCCTTAATCCCATGATTAGCAATCATGAGATTGCCTACAATCCCACCAATGCATGCTCTTGCCATTTGCCACTTGTCTTATTGGGCTTTCTTTTGAATTTGGCTTGGGCTTGGGCTTAGGGCCCATCCGGCCACTCCCCTTGGGTTGGTCGAATCCTCTTCTTGGGCTCTAGTGGGCCGACTAGCTTGACCCACCAAGCTTTAGGCCAATGGGTCCAAGGCCCATTCGAATTTTAACCCTCTTTTTCTCTTTTTTTGTTTTTTTTGAAATTCCTTCTATAAATATTTCTAAATTTCAATTTTCAATCTTGGCCAAAGCCTTAGGATATTTTGCTCTTTGAAATTTAAATCATATGGCCAAGCATAGATTATTAATCTATTAAATTTAAATTTCCACAATCACAAACACAAATCATCAAATTTAAAAGACTAATGGCTAAAACATAAGCCATGGAAATTCTACCACCTAATTAAAGACTTTAACACACCTTATGGCTTGGCTTTGAATTTCTGGGATGCCACAAGAATGTGACAACCTAGACCCGGGGCAGTATAGAGCGATGGACTAAGATCGTCTCAACAGTACGCGAGCGAGACTAAGGGCATGTCTCTCACCCCACATCGCTAAGAGGGGGAGTCCTAAGCTAGCTTATAAGACTTAGATCTCTCTAATTGTATATATGTGTTTTCTTGGGATAGTATGGACTGCCCCGAGAGGAACAAAACCGTGAGGATTTAGTATCCAAAGTGGACAATATATGTACAGTGGGGAGACCGGGTCTTTACGGGTGGTATTAGACCCTGGACAATATATATTTCTCCACTTACTTTGTATAATACGTTTTTCAAACATCCACAATCAATCAAAGAGTAGTAATTGCTTGATCTGGCTTTTATACAATAAAAATGCTCTTCTCTATTCAATATGTATATATATATATATATATATATATATATATATATATAATATAATTGCTTTGCGACTGATTTATGATGAGTTGATAAATTGATATAAAATGGATGATGGGCTATGCCACAAATGTTATTTGTTTGGTTTAACATATTGATTTCTAGATTGGATTTTCTGGTATTGGAGAATTGTTATTTATGCTCAATATGACTATGAACCCAGTGAGAGGTTTTTGGAGTATGCATACCCAGGTTTACGATATCCTCCTAAGCCCAGCCATTAGCTTTGTAGGTGGAGACCTTGCCAAGAGGAAATCTTGGTTGCCTTGTCACAAGGTGTTGTATAGTGATCATGGTTAGTTATTGAGCAAAAGATTGGTCAATGGATAGACCATTGAATGTGTTTTTGATGGAGATTATTCAATGGATTTAACCATTGATACTTGACTTTTGATGGCAATTTAAATGATTTTTCACATTAGTATAAAGCTTTAATGATAAGAAATAACTCTTAAATGATTTAATATGTATTTTATATATTGAGTTGGCGTTATGAAGTTTGGTATTACTTTGTATACATGCATAGTGGTTGTTCGATCTGCTTAGAAGATATATACTACTCACTGAGCTATTGTTGCTCATTCCACTACTCTTTTGATCTTTTCAAGTTCCTCAGTTAGTGGCGAATAGAGCGAGTGCGCCATCGGTGGGAAACTTTTGGGGAATTCTTTTTTGTTTTTTGGTATGGTTTAAGGAAGGGGTGCACATGATCCTTACTAGTGGTTGGATTGTCTGAGTTTTAAACGTATATATCTTTTTGGTAGATTGTAGAAACTCTGATGTTGCAACCAATTTGTTGGTTTATCTGATATGTATATATATGGTTTGAGATATATATAAGTTAATATCAGTTTGTTGGTTGTGTTTGAGGCTGCATCCTTCGTAAGAAAAAGACGGGCAGTGTCATCCCCATTCTTTGTAGTTTTTTTGGGTGTGACAAAAGTGGTATCGAGCCGAGCTCCCGCCGCATATGGGACCACGGCGGATGCTGTTTGTTAAGAGGTGGAGAGTGTGATGGCCCAAGTGGCGATGTGCGGGAGGAGGGATGGCAGTGTATCCGCACCTCGGTCCTCGGACGTGAGCAAGGAAGGGTCCTCTCTTACCCCATCGCCTAGGAATAGAGTCTTGGGCTAACTTATAAGGCTTGTGTGTCTCTAACTATACATACATGTTTTCTTAGGGTAATATGGGCTGCCCCGAGAAGAACAAAACTGTGAGGACTTAGTGTCCAAAGTGGACAATATGTATACGGTGGAGACCCGGGATGTTACAAAAAAATTCATACCGGCAAGTAAAGCGGTGTGACCAGTGAGTACACACCTACACTTGAGAGCTCAAATTATACATCTGTTAGGAATGACACAATAGCTACAACCCCGAAAGGAAATTAACAATTGATATCTCACAGTGCCCTAGACATATTTTGTTACATCAATCCAAGTATACCTATCCCTTAAAGGCCATACTTGACTATTCTCAAAACACAATGTATTTACAATTATATTCGCAACCACATATGGCGATATAATTGGTCAACTAGTAAATACATGTGATAGATGCAAAACAACAATAATCTTCCTTTGCACTCATGTCTCTCCATTTCAGAACAACTACTTTTCTAGACACATCCCATAAAGCCATATCTATTCATGACCGTTGGTAACATGCTAAAATAGCAACATTGATCTTTCACTTCGGGAGTATAGTCGAAGTAACATATGGCACAAAATGAGGTAAATTATAAATTACCTCAATGGTTCACATGATGAATAAATAGGGATAATTTTACTCACATTCTCTTGTCGGTCGAACAATGCACATGTAGTATGAATTATATGCTATAATGGATTTCTCTTTTTATAATAGCGTATGTCATTTATTAAATATATCCACTATATGAATCTTAGCCTAAACATAGTCACGTGCTCATATTTAACTCGAGTGCTATATCAGCTCGCTTTCTATAGCGCCCATCTGGCATCTTTCAGGCATACATAATTTTGGGACTATCATGTTCAGTTTTATTATAAACAAATCACAGACCTCATTTTGACTCCAATCAATGAGACATCTTATTTTATGTACTAAACTTGCTTTTTAACATTCATTTATATATAACGTCTCATCTCAACGTGCTAACTATAGCACTTGAGGTAATTGCTCATGTGAGTGAGCCAATCATTGCCTACGACATACTTTTCAATAATATATGTGTATGTGCTAGTCTCATAATGTATTTGTACTTATTGATAAAACATCCAAGTCACTAATACACAAACAAGTACAATACATATGTCGACATATACATAAACTAATGATCTTCTACAATAACACATATCACATTCTACGCAATTCTAGTAACATCCTGTGAATCAAGAATATGTCTCTAGGAACAATAAATTGATCAACAACCATTCTATTGGTTGAAATATATTGTAGGATCACTTCTTTTTGTGCTATAATATCTCTGATGAATTTGTTATTTATGTCAATGTGCTTTATCCTTCCATGATACTTCGGATCTTTCACATAGGTAATGGCTGCTTGACTATCGCAATAAACTATCATCAGTCTTGGAACCTCGGTGGACAGTGGCTACATTTTCCAGGAAATGTTTTAGCCATCTGCTTGTGACCGCTGGCGAAACATGCAATAAATTCAGCCTTTATAATAGATAAGGTCGTGCATGTTTGTTTCTTACTATTCCAAGAAATTGCACATCCATTAAGTAAGAATGCATATCTAGAAGTCAATTTACGCTCATCTAAGTCTCTACCCTAATCAGCATTTGAATAGCCTAACCGGCATAAATCATTCCCTTGCTAACAATGTCGATAGTCCATGGTGCCTTTTAAGTATCTCTGGATTCTCTTCACTACTTTCTAGTATGCTTGATCGGGATTTGATTGATATCGGCTCATTAATCCACGGCATAACATATATTGAGTCGAGTACATCATAACATACATCAAACTTCCGAGCCGCACTAGTGTATGGGACAATTTCCATTACTTTAATTTCTTTTAAGTCTTCAGACACATTCAATACTTAGACCTTCACCTTGCATGACAAAGGTATCAATGAGATTATATTACTGCATATTGAAATGTTCAAGAATCTTCATAATATATGACTTTTGTGATAACGTAAGGAGTTTCCTTGATCGATCTCTTTCGATCTTAACTCCTAATATATAAGCAGCTTCTTCCATGTCATTCATTTTAAAATTGGATAACAACCAATTTTTATGGTGATAACCAAACGTTGTTATTTCCAGCCAATAGAATATCGTCTACATAAAGTAATAAAATTACAAATTTATCTTCAGATCGCTTGGCATATACACGGTGATCTTCTTTGATCATCGTGAAACCAAAAGTTGTTAAGGCTTGATGAAAATGAAGATACCAATGTTTAGATGATCGCTTAAGATCATGTATTGAGCGATGAAACTTGCAAACTTTATACTCTTAACCTTTAACTATGCAACCTATTAGTTATTTCATATAGATTTCCTCATCTAGTTCTCCATTGAAAAATGCCATCTTTATATCCATTTGATGTAATTCAAGATACAAATGTGCAATGATGGCTAGAATAAGACATATTAAGGTAAACCTTACAACTGGTGAAAAGGTTTCCTCATAGTCTATACCCTCTTGTTGAGTATAACCTTTTGCCACAAGACAGGCCTTCTCTTAATCTTAAAAACCCGTTTATTTACATTGGCCTTACAATTGGGTGGTAAATCAACCAAGTCCCAGACATGATTTACCCTTATTGATTCCATTTTATCTTCAAAAGCCTTTCTTCATTCTTCCTTATCAGAAGATAAGAGAGCCTTTTGAACAGTCTTAGGCTCAGCATTATCTTTTTGAGCAATCATAAATGTTTCCCCTTCAACCTCAAAATGATGACAGAAAATACTTTTACGATTACTTTTACGCAATTGAATTTCTTTTGAATTCAATTCGTCATGCGATGCAACACTCTCACTAGGTTTTGTGTGTTGAGGTAAATCTTCATTTCCTCTACAACATTAGTGGGTGTGTTATTAGGATCTTCCATCTCATATAATTTGAAGTCCTTATCAATCTTAGTTCTAATAGGAAAATCGTTCTCCAAGAACATGACATCTTGTGACTTCATTTCGGGTCACACTTCCATCGGCTTGTTCACCTATGAAAGCGTACCCTTTAGAGTGTTCAAATTATCTTATAAAGGTACATTTTTTTTTCCCTCTCACGACCTAATTTGCCATATTTATGAGAAGAATCATGAACATAAGCTGCACATCCCCATGAACGTACAATACTCAAGTCTGGGTTCTTATCAGTCCATAATTCATAAGGGGTGGAAGTGATTGATTTTGATAGCACTCAGTTAAGTACATAGGCAGTAGTCAATAATGCATTTCCCCAATAGGAGATAGGTAAATTTGTTTGCGCCATCATAGACCTAACCATTTCCAATCAGGTTCTATTCCTTCTCTCAGGTATCCCATTTTATTGTGGAGTACCAGGAATAGTCAATTATCGTAAAATTCCATTTTTCATCATAAAGAGTCTTGAATTGCTCTGATAGATACTCATGTCTGCGATAAGTTCTCAATGCCTTTATTGTTTTGTTCAATTGATTCTCTACCATCATTATATATCGTCTAAACCAGTCTAATGCTTTTGACTTATGATAAATCAGAAAGACATAATCGAAACGCGTGAAGTCATCTATGAAAGTGATGAAATATGATGCTCCATGCCTCGCCCTCACATTCAAAGGACCACAAATGTCGAAAGTATGAATTGTAATGGAAATTCGGCTCTAGTCTCTTTATCGAATGGTTTTCTAGTTGCTTTTCCTACTAGACAATGTTCACATATGGGTAGATTAACATTAATGAGTGACCCTAAAAGGCATTCTCTTTGCATTTTTTGTAACCTGATGTGACCTAATCTAGCATGACAAGTACTTGCATCAATCTCAACATTACTAGAAAATGCAATTAAAGAAAAACAACCATCGACATTAATATTGTCTTGATCAAAGTCAATGTCTAACACTATAAAACCATTCAATACATAACCCGAACCATAATAAACTATTCCAAACAAAATATCAACACAATCACCGTAAAAATTTAATACATAACCTAGGCTAAGAAGAACAACTACGGAGACTAAGTTTCGTTGAATATCTGAAGCATAGATGACATCATGTAGGAATAGGCTTTGACTATCACATAAAATTAATTTGCATGTGCTGATACCCTTTAATTCAATTCTTGAATTATTCCCAACATATATTCATCTTTTTCCAAGTTGTATCCGACGATACTCCATAAATACTTCTCGGTCTCTAGGTACGTGATCATTACTCCTAAATCTACAGTCCACATGGGATGAGATTCAACAAGCATCACAGTGCTAGAAATAAAAGCATTACATAAAGTAATGGAGTAATATAGTATCTCTTTCGGTTTAGTACATTCACGAGCAAAGTGACTCATTTGCCACAATTATAGCACTTCATCTTGGCCTTGTCCTTCTTCCCACCACGCTTCTCTCGTCGGAAGGTCTTAGCCATTTTAGGTGCCTAATCAGTCTTCTTCTCTTTACTATTAAATTGATGATTCCTTTTGCGCTTGAAGCCCGAAACTTTGCGTGAACTCAATTCAGCAACATAAGCATGGGTTCGTAGCTTTTAGGCGCTCATCCTCTAATTTCAAATGACACGCTATATCATCAAAAGTGACAATATTCTTATTATGCGTCATATTGATTTTCATATGCTCCCAATTGTTAGGAAGAAATCTTATAACAGCTTGAACTTACTTTTCATCTTAAGGAAGTGACTTGCTGACTTCAGCTCACGAATCATGTTTGACATCTCTCGAAGATGCTACCTCATCGTTACATTTGGCCACTTTCGGTATGTGTTAAACTTGATGGTGAGTCTCCTCAGCTTACTAGCAGATGTATCCCCAAACTTATCTTTCAAGGCAACCCACATTGCTTGAGCTTTATCATAACTTTCAAACTCACATATGAGATCATCTTACATACGGTTCAACATGATGCGAGTAATTCTATTCTTCTTTTTCCAAGCTTTATAAGCTTCTAGATCTATCCTATGTTGAGCTGAAGTTCCATGCTCAGTTCATCCATGGTGTGGTTAAGGGTTTTCAAAACCTTTTGCTCCTTAAGGATGTACCAAACCTTTCGATGCCAAATATCATAATTGTCACCGTTTAGCTTCTTACTCTTATTGAGGTCAGCCACAATGGTCTTAGATACGAAGTCATAATCAATTGCTATAACATTTTGACATAATAAACACAGAATCAATACTAGCACACTTTTCAGAGTAACACACATATTTAATTTGTAACAAAGACAAACTAAATTAATGATAATTCAACAAAAGACATAGAAATGAAAGTTCACTATATTCCCAATCAGCTCCTATGTACGATTATTCTATTATCATTAATTAGTATACTTTGCACAAATTTTAAGGTCTAGGCGAGAATTCCTTCGAATTCTACCAACCTACGAACTCCCACTAGAAAAAGTAATTACATGACCTCATGTAATTTCTATAGTTTTCCATTAACACAAAAGCATAGCATGATGTAAACCAACATACAAAAAAAAAAATCATTGTACAACTACAATCAAAACCTTAATTCAACATGTAAACGGAAAAATAAGGATTTCCTTCCATTGTTTGAATTTTCATGGAACTAGAACATTCCAAGTATATTAAATTATATACATGCTACCATCGAACCAAGCTCTACACAGCATATATGACATCATTTTTGTTTTAATGACCCGGGGAACCCGTACGGCCGGCAACCGACGGGGTAAAACCGGGTGCAGGCCCACCACCACGGACCCAGCCGTAGGTGAGTCGAGCAATGGGAACGTGGGGTTCCAAACCCCTCCCTCCTCGGTGGGGAAAGCTCTAACCAATCCGGCCACCACAGGCGGTGGATATATGACATCATTTTCATATAGGTTAGCTACTATATTTCCAAAAACATAAGAAAATACAAGCTACAAACAAATAAACTATGCATTTATACCCTAAAAATATGCATACTTAGGGTTCCGTACACAATTTCATACATTTATAAAACTCAAAAATGAATAATAAATATACCACAGTGTAGAGCATATCCATATGAACCAAAATGCCCCCAACCACGCTTCAATTGGAGCTCCTACGCGCTCACACGAGCTGCCTGCGAGACTAACGCCTCTGGCAGTCCAACGGGTCCAACCTGGTCAAACAGTGTTGGTGAGCCGGTTTGACTACTAGACCGGTCGATCGGTCCAACTAGTCGATAGGTCAAAGGTTGGGTCGCATCGTTCATTTCCTGCCTGGCCGGTCGGATCGCGAGTGGTCAAGCCGGCAAATGGCCGACCAACTTTCGCCAGCGATGACATCATCAAGTGGTTAATGACCGTTGGATGACATCGTGTTAGCATGCGTTGGTTCGCCAATGCACACATGATGCTCACGCGTTGGCATGTCCACGCATCGGTGTAAGCCCACGCGTAGCAACCGGCCACGCATGTGGCGCGTCCGCGTCCTTCGATGCTACTCGACCCATCGTTAGACTCGTCTCGATGAATACTTTCACCCTGTATATTTTAGAATTTATTTTGGTGAAAAAATATTAGAAAAATGGCCAAAACCATATGGATGTACTCGACCCCGAACTGGTTCTTTGCTTTGGCTCGTTTTTGACGATTTAGATTGCAATTTTCGAGCAATAAACATCCAAACAATGTAGAATTTAATCTCTTGATCTCAATATCAAGTGGTAAACGAGAAAATTTGATCAAAACAAGGCAGAAATCACGATTTGGCTCTGATACCAATGTGGCAATTCGAGTCGACATAAGACGACTTACCTCTTTCTAATGCGTAGTTAACAATTTATCCCGGAACGATCGTTGAATTGTAGATGAATCACGGATAATATTACCTCACGCTAGTCTGAATGCAATCAAGGAAAGCATCTAATTTCCACAGCGTAAATGCCAATTGTTCTTGTAAAGGAGAAATGGAATGCCTTATTTCTTTTGATGGCAATGGGACAAGAAATGGAGAGGAATTTTTGAGCGTATGTTCTACCAACCATGCCAATGGTTTTGTGGCACCCTCGACGCCCCGATCCGTTAGGGTCGCCCAGATTCGCTTACCTTTCACTTTTCCTTATATCACATATCACTCACGATACCATTTCAATTGCAGAAGTCCCCATACAACACGGGGGTTTACATCTTTAGATAAAACCTTTCGCAATTTATATACGGAAGCACATCCAACAACTCCTTCCTATATTCAAAAAATGATGCACACCAACTAAACATTTATAGGTAAAAGCCGCACACTTTTATTTACTTAAACCAGAGATGGACATCATTCATTGGTACATCAAAATGCCCGCAGTCTTCTATACTGGCTATACTTCAAAAGATGACCGACATCTCCTCTCACAATCGTATGCTTAAGGTCCATCAATCGGTGTCGCGTCCAAAAGTTCCTTCATTTGCTATCCTCCTCCTCACGGTCATATCCAATCACTTGATCCATCTACTGGTAGTAGTGGGCGAGAGTGTCTTATCTAGTGAAATATTGGTCCCCAAAAAAGGGGTGAGTATAGCCACTCAGCAGGTAAAAGACCAATAAACCACTCAATACATCATGCCATGCAATCATCACAATCATAACATCACATGTCATGCAAGCATCCATGCACAACATACCATGGCATCATGCACATGTCATCATACCTCATGTACCATCATTATCATATAGACATCACCATCATACCATACACTTACCATCATCATGTCACATATGGCATCATCCTTACCATGCATCCATGCGTATAACATCATCATCATATCACCATATCACATGTACCATCATCATTACCATGCATCCATGCACGTAACATCATCATCATATCATCATATCACATGTACCATCATCATTACCATGCATCCATGCATGTAACATCATCATCATATCATCATATCACATGTACCATCATCATTACCGTGCAACCATGCACATCTCATCATATCATGCATATATCATCATGCATAATTCAATTTTAATTTCTCAATTTCATCCTTTCATTTTGGACCGCCACATTTCTCTTTCCCGGGACTAATATTTGCATCCCACATTCATCACTCGCGCCCAATCCTGGCATTGCGAGAACCATCCGGGCATGTATCAAAATACAACCGGGCATCCGGCCCCCCACATTCCGGGCATCTCGTATCCCAACTAGCATCACGAGGAACCTCCGGGCATGTATTCAAAATACAATCGGGCATCCGGCATTTACACTCCCTGACCGGGCATCTCGCATCCCAACTAGTATCGCGAGGCATCGCCCTGGGCACAAACCTCCAGGGCTTCTGGAATACGTACCGACATACCACCAGGATTCCCCCCTCCTCTGGAATTACGTACCGACGTACCACCAGGATTCCCCCTCCGGAATTATGTACCGTATACCACTGGGCATCTCAAAACTCCCGAGGAAATCTCCGGGGCTTGCCACAAAAATGGTTTCCCCTACCCTCCGGAATTACGTACCGACATACCACCAGATCTCCCCTGGAATTACGTACCGTATACCATCGGGCATCTCGACACTCCCGGGGCATTGTCGGCTCACACCTCCAACGGTCTTCTCATCACCATGATGCATGTTCTTATACATCTCATTTTCAATTTCACATTCACAATTATGGCTCAATTTCAACATGGCATGCGATGTGATGGCAACCAAGATCATATTCATCATTGAATTCATACATGCATCTCAAATCATTATCGTACATGCAGCAAGACACCATCATCCATAATAATACAATTCATGGAGTCCATGCAATTTAAAATGGTCTATATTTCATGCCTTTTTGAAGTTTACAAAATTCCAGCATATACTATTTTAGAAAATATTTAAATTAAATATCCATATGCTTCTCAAAAATCATGAAATCAAGGCATGTGATAGGCAAGACAATAAGATAGTAATTTCATGAAAACACATGCCCAATAGAGTTCCACACAAGAAAATACAATTCACACAAATACAGCATGCAATTTCGGATAGAAACAGAATGTACAGTTTTCGAAATAATTCAATTAAAATACCGAAAAAACCTCCGAAAATTATGAAATTTTACCAGGTTATAGTTAAGACACTAAAGTGGATTTTTCATGAAGAAACCTAGGCCAGATTCGTTTTATATAATTTTCTATAGTCATACGAAGCTTCTGGTTCTCGCACGGAAACGTCCAGTGTAGGTGTCTCCGAAATATCGAGTTTTCACCCCTTTATTCTTCTTCGTTTCCTCTGAAATTTGGATATTTTTTACTTCAAGAGGTTCCCTACAATTTTCATTAATGGATCTAAGCCAAAATTCCAAAGAATAGTCACCATATGGGTCCATGAAGAAATTCCAAAATTGCGTCGACATTTTAAATAAATAATTTGCAAAAAAAAAATTGTTTGAAATGGAAAGATAAAAGAAATTAGAAATGAGGAAAAACGAAAAAAAAAAAAAAAAAGAAAACAAAAAGAAAAAAGAAAAAAATACTAAAAAATATATAAAAGCTCGCTGATTTTTTGGCAAGGGGGGTTGGCGGATTTTTTTGGCGCGCGGATTCTCTCACGAGCTGCGGCTTAGGGTCTCTCTCTCTAAAAGCGCTCTCGTGACTCTGTGAAAGGGATCTCTCTCCCGTGGTTCCGCTAACAACTTCCTCTCTCTCCCCGCGCTCACTAGAAAATTCTTTTGCGAGACTCTCTCGACCGGGGCTCGAAATTCTCTCTCCTTTCCCCGTCTCCAAAACCGACGATCTCTTCCCTCGAATTGGCGGTTAGGGCCTTTCCACAATGGCGCCGGCCACTCCTTGATTCAGCCACTGCGCACGGTAGCCGCCCCGATCTAGCCCCGCGCTCGACATGGCGCCCGAGAACACCGGCTTCCCCGGCGCCGCCGACGGCGCGGGTGAGGCTCGTGAACTTTAGCTTGTGCGGGAGGAAATCTCTTTCCCTCGTCGATTCTCCCACAACAACCGAAGCAAGCAACCTCCTTCGCTGCAATTCCTATCTCCGGCTGAGTGGGTGGGAGTTCTTTTTCGGATTCCGCGTTGTTCACCTACGCGAGAAAGACAGAGAATTGCTCTTTTTTTTTGTTTTGTTTTTTTCTCTTGGTTTTCTCTCGGAACCGACTCTCTCTCGATCGATTGCTCTCAGGCGCTCGACTGGAAGTTATCGCTCTCTCTGCAAAACGGCCGAATGATCTTGGAGTTTTACACGATCCTCCTCGATCCCCTGGTTGATTGATCTATCAATCATCATCACCTCATCACCGCTAGGTTGTTTCTTTTCAGTTAAGTGGTAAGAATTGCTTGTACGCACAGATTTTCTACTCTGATGTCTCTATTCTGTATTACTCTGCCATTTTGGTGTTAATAGTACTTCACACTACATGCTTACAACCTGTTCGACAGAAAGCCTAACTCCATTGCCAATAGTTCTTATTGCATTCTGTTTACCAACATCTTGATATTCAATTGAAATTGCGTTAGTTGTGTCTTTGCTGGATTTCCTGCACATAGTTGATTGAAATGTGAACTAATTAGATGTACGGATGACGTAGGTCGAATACTGTTCATGATTGTTTGGGTGGATCAAATTCTGTTCATGTGTGATTTTGTATATCAAATGGTTCTCCTGCATGTTACTTTGAGATGTTGAGTCGCAGGAAGAGGAGGAGATTGTTACATGCGTTCTTGATATTTTTCATGCAATACTTGTTCACAACCATGATAATCAAACTAGTGAATTCGCAAAGAACCTGATCTGTAGTTCTTGGTTCATCTCCACATTTAGCTGTTTGGATTTATATCCCACAGAGAGGGTGAAACACCGAATTTATTTGATGATGAGTTCACTAATTGAAGTTCTACTTCAAAATGATTGTGAGCGACACATTAGGGATGCTGTATCTTACCTTCCCTCTTAGCCAAATGATTTGCAATGAGTTGATGATTATCGATGACGAACTTGATTTGCCTTGATCTGCAATTTCGTATACCCGATATGTCACTCCTATTTTGGCTGAAACGAAGTGCTAAATGAGTTTTTTTTTTACCTCGAGCCCTTCTAGACATAAAAAATATACTTCTAGAGCTTCAACTTGATAGTTCACATGCCCCGAGAGGATGTCATTTGGTCACTGAAAAACACCTACAAAGTCTGTCAATTCTGCAGTAGTTTTTAGGTTGATTTGCTGTTCTGCGATTTTCTGTTTTAACTGGACTGAGCTGGTAGATGATGTTATTAGGACTTAATGTCTTCTAGAGATTTGTAATAGACTTCTCAAGATTTCCATAGACATATTATATGTGCGATTTGGCCATCATTTGCCCTGCCGATGCTTCTTGCAAAGAGCAACCTTTAATCTGTATGTGTTCTGCTTGTTATGATCTGATCTGATCACTTATACAAATGGCTTTGCTTGAGCTAGAAAAAGACCCAAATTGCAATTGTCACCTAATAGGAATTTGTAAAGGACACCTTGAGCTTTCTAACGATGCCTAGTTTGTCCAATTTGCCCATCATTTGCCCCTTTTCTTTTTTTTTTTTTAGGTCAAGTTTTGAAGTCTGAATTTGTCTTGACTGTAGTGCTGTCTTGTCTCTAAGAATCTGTTGTCTACCAATTTTGTGTGATCTTATACATAATGATCTTGAGGATAAATTCTCAACGAAAGCTGTCCATAATATCCATATCCATCCCATGCTAAAATTTGGGAATTTTTAAGGTCAAGTAACCTTGAATTCAAGTTGACATGTAGCAATGTAAATTGTTATGCATTTTGCTCCTAATGACAAGTCACATATCAATGTTAATGGATTTGTGTGGCCTTTTGCACATGGATTTAGGGTTAAATGTCTAAATCAAACTTTTTCTTCACATTTAGCCCTACGTCATGTTCAAATTTCATGATTTTCATGCATTGATTAGGTGGCTTAACAAATCAGTTATCATGCATCATTCTCTAATTTGCTTATGATTGATTTGCATGCTTTAGCAATTGTTGCTTTTCGGCCATGAATTTGACTTTACTTGTACTTGGTACGCCTCAGGAAATTCTATTCATGAAAGTTGCTCTTTATAAAATGCTTGATTTTTGTGCTTTTTTTCTTAGAGCCAATCATACATGGGTTCTACCCCAATTGCTTTGATCTTAGTTGTGATGATTGTTTCTTTCACTTATATGCACCTAGTCATAAATTTCTTAGATTAGGTTTAGATTAGGACCTTGAAGATGGAGAAGGCGTGAAGATGGTGGAGTTCGATGTCCATTCGACCATTTTCATGTAATACCCATTTTCCCGACATATGTCTCGGGCTCCATCGTTGTATAAAACCCGACGAGTTACAGGTTTTTATCTCTTTTCCCATATATTTCTCTTTTATACTTTCTTTTTTAGGTTTGCATGATAGATTTACTGCTTTTCTTGATTGTTTACTTCATGTCTTGCAATTTCAATTTCATTGATTGTTTTCTTTTCATTTTTTAGAAATAGAATAGAATGAAAGTAATCCACCACGCATGATCATTTAGTATAAAATTGATGATCTCGAAAATGTAAAAAGAAAGGCATGGACATGTTAGGAAAAACACAACATACTGTTTAGGTACCTAAAAGGGTGCTAATAGCAATATTAGCGTAATCAAGTCCCCGAACCTAGATATTTGGTTGCGTAGAATTGAGGGAACACTCCCAACCCCTCGATTGGGTTTCTAGCCGACCTCCAAAATGAGGCTAGTGGCGACTCTTGTATATTCTTAGGTTGTTAAACAATTAGACCGTATAAATAAACATACTGTCACGTGGGGTATGAGCTTGGGAGAGCTCGCGATCTTGAGATCAAGTACCCCTAAACCCGACCTTTCCTTTCCCACCTCGTGGACTTTTCGGAGGCGGCGAGATCGGGTCGCGACAAAAATAATAGTAAAATAAGAAACTTAGGACATCTTGGGAAGGAAAAAATGATTGAAATCCCTTAAAAGTAGAACACTCTATTTGTTTCATAGAATAGTATAGATACAGAAATTTTGGATATTTTGGTGGAATGTGAGGAGTTTGATTAGTAGCACAGTAGTTTTCTTAATCTTTCTTTCCTATCTAATATGATAAGTGAACTTTTTGGTTAACTTAGTATTTCAAATCGAGATTAAATAAGGTTATACATTGTAGGTAAAAAGCAAACCAACTAAAACAGCATTTCGTGAGGTAGGCATTTCTACGAATCTGTCGGCCTGAAGATTGGTTGAATTTGCAACTTTGGTTACGATTATATGGGAAATTATGATTCACATGGACAAATGATTATGAGTCACAATCTGTCAAAAGTTGCTTTTTCCGTGAAAATTTCGGAAATTATTAGTTTTCGAAATCTCACCACTTAATTATTTCAATTAGATAGTTAATATCCATAGGGAAAACAATTACCTAACATTAATACTAATCATGTTGAGAATTTATTAAGCCTCTGTTTGTTTTGCATACAATGAATGACTTGGAAAATATTTTCCTAAAAATAATCATTTGCGAAAATAAATGAAAGAAAAATATTTTTATTGTCACGCCCTGATCCTCGGGCATGCACACATCCTTCTATTTGATTGATTTTAGAATGCGATATCCAGGACTATGTATTGCCGACCCTTTCATTTATTAAGCATATGCGGAAGAAGTTATAAATCCCAGGACAATAAAACAATGGGATAGAAAAGCGCTATATTTTTCATATTGAAATCTACAACCAAACCTTTATACATGGTATTAGACAGAGCACTTCACAAACTATTCACAACTTCAAAGTCTCACTCTATCTACACATATACAAAGGGTTCACCAAGAGATGGGATTTTAATCCTCATCTAGGTCATAATCAGGATCACCCTGATCCTCTTCTGACTTTTCTTCACTGAGCTCACATCCTTCAAGCTTTTCATCATTTTCTGGCTCATCGTCCTCTTTTGGTTCCTCCTCCACAGGCTCATCTACGGGCTTGAAATGTTGTCCCACAACCGAGATGAGACTTTGTCTAAGCAAATTCTACCCCACCAAGACTTGATTAGGAAACTAATATGCTAACTGGGTTGCCTATACACGCACGAGTCAGATGACTTGACTTGGCCTCAGATTCCACCAGCACATATCAAATAGGCATTCAAGCAATCACATCACTAATCAAAGCATCGATCAAATTGACCCAGTCAATTACACGCCAACAGGACCACTCACGGTCATTTCCATTAAATTAATCAATTCACAACATTAAATCAAAACAAGTCTATTACATGTCAACGATGACCATTCCCCGGCCAATTTAGTTCAATCAATCAATCCATGACAAATTGATCAAATCATATCGGTGATTTCATCTATACTCGATAATTAATCTTAACATTCCAATTCAACATTCCCACTCAAATATAGGCTCAAGGCACTAGAGGTGACCCCAACACGAAATCTTGTCATCGTGCGGTACTTAGTCATTGATCACAAATAACAATAGTATAAGGTACTAGAGGTAACTCACGCAGTTTTCGCTATCGTGCAGTACTTAGTCCTTAACTACAAAAGCAATAGTATAAGGCACTAAAGGTGACTCACACAAAGTCTTCTACTTGTGCAGTATTTAGTCCTTTACTACAATGAGCAATGGTATAAGGCGCTAGAGCTGACTCGCATGAAGTCTTCTACTTGTGTAGTACTTAGTCCTTTACCTGCTCATGATCCATTGGTTTCCCTCAACACAACACACATCACATCAACTTCCAATAATCATCTTGCTTCAACTATAAGCCAACACATGATTAATCTCTCACAGCCCAATGACATTGTGCCTTGCACTTAAATTCCTCAATTAAAGTAATGTCTTGGCCTAATTTCTTCGTATTAAAAATACCCGATAAAATATCATGCGTAAAGACACGAATTTGGCCTTAGCCAAAATATAATATTTTCCTTTCTATAACTCCCACATTTTCTGTAGTCCATTCACATATTTTTGGCATTATCAATGATGCTTTGATTATTTTTCAATTAATAACCAAAGATTATTCAATTAAATAATAATTTCCAATTTCAAATAATTCAATTCAGCACAAAATAAAGCTCAATTAAATAAACGGACTATGCCACGAAAATCAGCGTAAAATTCTGGTGTAAGCCATCTCAACCTTAATTTCCGAAATTTAATTAATTAATTAATTTCGAAAATTAATAATTAATTACAATAAATCCAATTTAGCTCAAATTGGAGCTTCAATTAAATAAACGGACTTCACCACGATCATCGCATAAAATTCCACTGCCCAAGCGATCCAAGGTTAATTTTTGAAAATTAATTAATTAATTAAATTAATTTCAAAAAATAACCTTTAATTACTAAAAATTCCAATTATGCCCAAATTGCAAAATTGAAGCCCGATAAGGGTCGTGGAAAAATCCGAGCTACCTTCAATAAATAGTAGACCACGTCTACTTGCTAAATGCATACTCAATTTGTCTAATTCGTATCACAATTGACTAATAAACGCTAATCCATACTAATCTAAACACCTAAACCTAATTAATTAAAACTAATCAACCCATTAGTCTACTAAGCAAGGATTAGTGAGATTACTCACAGAATCGAGCACAAATCGGACCAATCCGACGGGGACGACAGGAGGGTCGTTTCTTCCTAAAGCAACTCATGGATCCGGGCCCAAATCGCCCACGAGCGCGTTTGGAAACCCACTGCAGTTTACTGCCCTTGCTGCAAAACAAGGAGAAAAAGAGTTGGTTGGGGGGCGCAAGGTCGGGAAGGTAGGTGATGGTCGCGAGGCCGCACGGCTATTCCCGACGATCGGAGGTGGTCTAACCGCGGCTATAGTGGCTGAATCGAGCTAGACAGGGCGGCACGGGAGCTGGATGGCACATGGCGAGGGACGGTAGGAGGGGCGTGAGGTGGCGGAGCACGCGGCGCGCGGGCGGCGGCGGTGCGGCAGCTCCGTGCGACGGGGTTTCAACGGCGGGTCCGCTTCCCGGGCGGCAGCTGGCCGCTTCCGCTCCAGCTTTCACGGGTTTGCACAAACAAGAAAGGAGGAAGAAGGAGTCGGTCACATGGGAGTGGGGGAAGAAGAGAGAGAAGAGAGAGAGGATAAGTGTTTGAAAAGTTAAAAGAAAAGAAAAAGGGGAAGCAAAGTGGAAGACAAAGCGGGGCCGGTGGAGAATTCGCACGAGGGGAAAAAAAGAAGGGGAGAGTGAGAAAGAAAAAGTAAAAAGAAAGAAAGAGGGAGAGAGAAAGGGAGAAAAGAAAAGGTGTTTGGCCCAAAATGGAAAAGAAATGGGAAATGGGAAGAAGCGAAGAGAATTTCTTAAAATAAAAAATTCTCATCCCAATTTCATTTTAATAAGCTCTATGATTTCCAAAGAAAATTCAACTTAGAGCACTTGATCCCCACTTGCGATTCTGCATCCAATTTCCATCTTGATTTTCTCAATTAGCTCTCACAAAAATCAATTGATGTCTCGAATATCAAATTGATTATTTTTCTCATTCGAGAATCCCTCACGCTTCTCAACTACAATCAAAATTAATCCGGCTTCAATCGAATGAAAACGGACTCTAACCTGACTTTTCCCAAAAGTTTCGTTTGTCAGAAAAATCTTCTGGGATCGAGTCGAGGATCCTAGAATTTATTGCATACTCAATGTAACTTTCAATTTCTGAAATCGGACTTAAATCGATGGTTAATTTCCATTTGGCGCGTTTTTAGCGTAACTGCTTCATACGGGTGGTTTTCAGAACTTTAAGGCAAATGACCCGTGGTCGATTTTCTTCGAACCACTATAAATCCATTCGACTCAAAGGCGACTCTCAGTTATCGTGAAAATCTCAAGGATTCAATTACGGACACAAGGTGCCAAAACGACAGAAAATCAAATTAGTGTCGATCGATGAGAATTTTCCAATTTAGCGGAGTCACCCACGATCGCCACACATCTTAGTCGAATAATTTATTTCTAATCTTAGATCGATTTTTAATCCGTGCCGCATGGCCTCTAAAGATGAGCACGGTCGAGAAGTCATTCTTGATTGAATTCTCAAGTTTACTGCCTTAAAATTTCTTTAATTACTTACCTGCAGATAGCCTAGTTATCTCAAGAGTGATCGGCTCGAGAATAGTCCTATATAAATGCATCAACGAAATGTGCGATTAATTCAGAAGAAAACAGGTTGAGAAATTGTGATGTCACATTTATTATCCACAAAAATGTTTGGATATAAATTATTATCAATAATGAAAGCATTTTCCATTAACTAATTATTTCAAGCGATCATTTCTAAAAATGTTTTCGAATCAGTCATTTGTTGCATAACATACAGAGCCTAAATATCAATAAAAAGAAACTTGCTTTTCCTTGTGCAAAATTATCATAGTTACACAAAGAAATTGCGAGTTGTTCGGAACCTTTCAAATTGAAAAGTAAAATATGTATGTATTAGTGATAGTAGTTATTCCTTCGTCTTAGTTTCCTTTAGAAGTAATTTCAAAAAGTTTATGTACCTTTTTGTGTGTAAATATGTAAATATCATTATTCAGATGAGATACAAAAGCTTAGGGAATCCCTAGCATTTCACAAAAGCTAATTATGCGAGAAGATGGAGGAAGGAAGTCTCCATATAGTAGCCTATAAAACATTTGCTTGGGAAGGCCTACACTTTTGGTAGAGTGACACTCCTACTCTTACAACCTTTCGAATCCTAGCCAACAAAAGATGAGATTCAATCAACGTGTTCTAAGCCGCTCCATGGTTGCGTTCCATCCAAATGCAATAGATTGTCGCTAAAAAAGACACTTGAGGAGTATCACCTCCTAGTTTTGCCCTTTGGTGCCCCAATCATCCATTGAAGTTTTAAGTTGCAATCTCCGATATAATGTCAAATTCCATTTTGTGCCAAAATTGTGACATCCTGAATTTTAGGTTTTGTTTTCAGTTGAATGAATCGGGTTTTTCATCAATGCTACTATAGGTCTATTCTCCGAGTTGATCACTCACGAGATAACTAGTCTATCAAGTGAAGCCGTTAAGGGATTTTAACGCACAGACTTGAGAATTTGATTAGAATCTACCGCTCGACCGTGCTAGTGTGCAAGGGTCATTAGGGCATAGTTAAAAATCAATCAAAAAATCAGAGATAGGTCGATTCGACTGAGAAATGTGATCAAAGTGTGGGTGATTCCATAGATTGCAAAATTTCGTCACGACGAAGACTAGACCGATTTTTTTTGTCGCTTTTGGTACCTTGTGCCCATATTTGAAACCTCGAGATTTTCACGACAACAGAAAGTCACAATGTGTTGAAGATGTACATTGTGATTGAAAATAATCGACCACAGTCAATTGCACAAGAAATTCCTAAAGCTACCCGAGTCTGCTTCGTTAAATTAGGGCATTTCCAACCTAAGTTTCTAGTTTTGCATTTAATTGCATTTATTTATTTAATTATTTATTATTTTTCGAAATTATACCTAGATAGCCGGTGATTGGAATTTCGTGCTGATAGCAATTATATGCTTAGTTTATTTAATTGAGTGCTTATTTGTGTAAATTGAATGGAAATTCTAATTTTGGGTATTTATTCTAAAATTGGGAATTTTCGTACTTTAATTAGAAAATACCGGGCGCCGGTTTATAACGTCCAAAAAATGTGCTTTATGAACTATATTAAATAGTGAGATTTTTGAAGAAGAAAGATATTGCATTTTTGGCTCTCAAGCTGACTGTACCCACACGCCATTATTTTTATCGGTATTTTTAATACGGTGAATCATCACTTGTAAGAGTAGTATACTATATATCAACTTATGTGAGCAATGATCTTTATTAGCTTGTGAGAGCAACGATCAATATCAACTTGTAAAAGCTACTATCCATCTATATCACTTGTGAGAGCTATGACCATCTATATCGACTTATGAGAGTTATGACCATTTATTTCAGTTTGTGTGAGTAGTGATTATATCAATTGAATTTATAGATGGTATTGACAGATAGATAGAATATTATTGATCATATCGGTGGTATCAATGTGAATTGAATGGGTTGAGTGATCAATTGGATTGATTCATTGATTGAGCATATGAATTGTCTTGAAGTGTGAAGGAACTGAGGCAACATAAGTCCTCTGTCTCGCGCATAAACTGCTTTTTGCGCTGTTCATTTCCTTTATAGTCGGAGTTTAGAGGGTGAACTTCGCTGGACATTATCTCACCTGTCGGGGGCTCAATTCCTCCGGAATGTTATGGCTAGCCTATGAGGGTTACCAAGTGACTTTTTAGCTACCTTGATCCGGAAGTCATTAGGTCTATGAGTTGGTAGTGACCATCGTCTGCGCCTGGGGGACCTACCTCATGAGGATATCGATTCAGAGCGTGGTTTGCTACGAACAACTAAATAGATTCGTGATGGGTTCCCTCTAGGGTTTTGAAATCGTTGTTGTGGTAGTTGACGTGGCATCCCAAAATTCATAATAACCTATCTAGCTACATTAAAGTCTATGAATAGGTGATGGAAGTACCATCCAATTTATTTTATAGCCATTTAATCCATAATTTGCAATAAGATTTATGGCCAAGCTTTGAATGGATAATTATTTGATGGAAAAGAAACCCTATCTATCAAGGCGTGCATCATAAATTTGGAATTTATGGATTTGTGACTATAAATTTAATGGCCTTATTATTTATGCAATTAGATATTTATTTAAATGATGATTAAGATATATTATAAAAAAATAAAATAAAATAGCTTGGGCCATTTAAGTTTTGGACCTTAGGCCCAAGTGAGATGGGCTTTAAGCCATGCCTCCGGCCCACGTCGCCACATGGAGGGGGAAGGAGGAGCGATGGCTTCCTCCAAGTGTCTTTCAACCAAAGGAGACACTTGTCTCTCTTAGGGGACAAGTGTCCCCCATGCAAAGAGGGGTGCATGCAAATATATATATACAACCAAAAAAAGAGAGAAAGGGAGAGAAGAAGAGTGGCATTCGGCCAAACCAAGTGAGAGAGAGTGAGTTAAGTAGAGAGAAGAGGGAAGCTGAGAGAGGAGCTCGCCCTGCCGCCGTTAAACGCCGTGTGCCGTCGTTCGTCCGGTCTAGAGGCAAGTTGGAGTCCTCTAGCTGCTCTTGCATGTGTTTATTACATGTATGGTTGGATATAGTGTCGAGTTTGGGTGATTAGGTGAAGAAACCGAAGTATGGATGGATTGTTCTTGAATGCTATGGCTGTTTTCGGGTTCGAACGGTTTGAGTCAGAATGTTGTGTGAGCTTGCATGCATGTTTGGAGTCCTATTTGCTTCGATTTTTTCACAAAAGTTGTAGCTAACATCTTGAGCTACAACATAGTGAAATTTCCCTGAAAATGATGGATATTTGAGGGGTTAAACTCTCATTCTACGGAGACCTCAGATCTGGAACAGTTTCACTGACATCTTGTTGGATTTGTGGTTGTATGTTGGTTTTGTGCTAAGAATCTCTCTTCGATTTCTTCATGAAAGTTGTGAGGACATCTTAAAATACAACATACTTAAATTTGGAGCAAAATGAATAAGTATAAACTCGTAAATGGACTAGATTCTTAAGACGGTAAATTCTGGAGGTGTATTACAGGACACGAGACATCATGGACCTAAATGACGACTATACTCTGGTTATTTGACTTAGATCTCTTCATGAAACTTTTATAGAACATCTTGATGTATATATATCTAAATTTCAGAGGAAACGAAGAAGAAAAGGTAGGTAAAAACTCAGTATTTCGGAGAAGCATGCACTGGACGATTCGGTAATAGATCCAGAAGCTTCGTGAGACTATCTAAAAATAATTTAAAAATAATCTGGCTTTGAAGTCTTCATAAAAGATGTACGAAAATGTCTTGGCTATAACTCGGTAAAATTTCGTAATTTTTGAGGTCGTATGGATATTTTAATCGAATTTCTTCAGAAACTATGCATTATGGTTACCCGAAATGACATGCCATTTTTTGTGAGAAGTGTGAAATTGTGTGAAATTCTATTTGGCCATGAATTTGCCATGAAATTATTATTGTATTGCGAGGATTTGGGAGTGGGATGCAGCGGGGGTGAAGAATGCGAAGCCCTATCGGAGGTTTCTGCTGAAGGGAATGCCTCGCGGATGTTCACGGATGCGAGATGCGGAATATTGTGCGGGATGCGGTGGCCTGGAATGGCTAGATCGCTCAAGCCTCGAAGGTCTTTGCGGCGGGATGATGAAATCATTATCCGGCAGGAATGGGTGATGTGGTGATCAAACCGAAAATTAAAGTGGAAATTAAACCCATGGCATAATGATATGCATGATGATGATGATAATATGTTATGAGACATGATGATGATCACCCTTGTGATGATGGCATGACGATGATGATAATATGTGATTAGATATGATGATGATCACTGGCATGATGATATGCATGATGATGATGATGATGATGATATATGATATGATGATGACATGTGTGAGGATGATGCCGCGATGATGACATGTGATATGATGATGTCATGATGATGATGACATGTGATATGATGATGCCATGATGATGATGACATGTGTATGGTATGATGGTGTCATGTATATGATGATGATGACATGTGTGGGATATAATAATGTCATGATGACGATGGATATGAATACATGACACGACGATACACATGTATGTGTTATGATTGTGGTGATGATGCATGATAGTATATGCATGGCTTCAAGTAAGTAATATGCCTGCAACGCACGTATGCTTTAATATGATCATTTATCGAAATTGGTTATTGGATTCTTTACTGCGAAAGTGATTACTCCACCCCGACCAACATTCAGATTAATGAATGGTTTAACGGCGGTTGGATGTAGCGGCAGGAGAAGGATAACAAATTTGACGCCGACGTTTGGAAGCTGATGGACCTTAAGCATAATGGATTGTGGGAGGAGATGTCGGTCATCTTTTGAAGTATAGCTGAGTATAGAAACATTGGCATTGATGTCTGACTAAAGATGTCCATCTTTATGTGAATAAACGTGCTTCGGCTTTAACTTATATAAGATGTTTAGTAGGTGTGCATCGTTTTGAATATTGGGAAGGGGAGTTTGTTGGATGTGCTTCCATAGCGATTATGGGACCCATTATCAAAAAAAATGTAAACCCCCTATGTTGTATGGACCCGCTGCACCGAAAATAACGTGTCGATGACATGTTAATAGGGAAAGTGAAAAGGTAAAGCGAATCGTGGCGACCACCTAACGGATCGGGGGCCGTCGAGGGGTGCCGTTTCTTTATTGGTATCGTAGCCATGGTTTATTTGGAGTGATAAGGTGCCTCGAGATGAAATGAGGATAGAAAGATGCACACCATAGGATATAAAACGGAATAATTGAATAACGGTAATGAGTATTCACTCGTAGATCCCTACAGTTAATTTTGAGTTGTCTTAGGTACTGGGTGAACATGCATATGTTACTTATGTAGTAGTAGTAGTTGCTTTGAATGGAGACGGTGAGTCTCGATTATTCTGAGGCAATGCTTGGAAATTACGGGAAAGTCATGGTGGAGAAGTGCTCATCCCTTAAAGTAGAAGCCTGCGCAAGGGCTGAACCGAAGATGGAGGAAGACATCTTACGGAGCGTTGGTAATATTGGAATTTGATGGATAGACAAAGCGCGACAACAACGGGTACAGGCATCACCTCGGGGACTAGTGGAACAATTTACGAAGTTAAAACCATAAGTTTAATGGAACAAATCACGAGGCAGAACATTGGATCGATGGAATGGAATAATTTTCCGGTTGTTGGACTGCGGTGATCTTTCGAGAGAATAGTTTTGGCGGAGTACCTTGGAGGGAAATGCAAAGTTTTGGTGGAGAGCCTCAAAAGGATACAATCTTTCCACGGTGCGGTGTGAACTGGGATGAGTTTGTTAGGGCTTTCAATAGGAAGCATTTCTACGATTGTGCCAAGGATAGAAAGATCAAGATTTGTTCAATTAGAACAAAGGAGCCGACAGAGACTAGTATGAGGCAAAATTTTCTGAATTGTCTAGGTATGCTCCTAGGTTGGTTGAGGATCGAGCGGAAAAGGTTAAGAGATTCTTGAAAGGATTAAGACTGATATTAGGGAAACAACTAGTGCCTCTAAATATAAGGGATTATAATGAGATTTATGAGAGGGCACAGTTGGTGGAGCAAGAGTTAGTGAGAGAGCAATCAATCTAAGAAACAGATGACCTTTAGTGATGTTCAAAGGGTAAGAGACCTTATCCCGATCAAGGTCAGCCTTGGGAATCTAAGAAAAAGAATAACTTTGGAAATTTTAGAAGAGCTTGGAATTGCCCGATTTTAGGAAGAGCACCTACTAGGGTAATTTTTGCCAAAGATGTGGTAGACAACATGGGCAGGACTTTGTAATAGCCAATCGAGATGTAATAGATGTGGGCAAATAGGACACTTTAAAAAGATTGTCCACAAAAGAGGTTGCAACCGAATGTTAGCTCGGTGCAGCAGTACAACAAAGTACACGAACCAAATCCACCAAGGAATCCACAGAGGCCACCACCACAAGGAAGGGTGTATGCGGTCACTCAAGAGGAAGCAGGAGCTTCCAAAAGTGTTATCTCAGGTATGATTTCGATAGAGGGATAAAAAGGTATATGCGTTATTTGATATGAGTGACACGCATTCATTTATGTCCGAAAAATATAGATGATTGTGAGGAGTAGGAACAAATCTCTAGATATGTCTCTTCGTATTTCTACATCGCTGAAAGATATGTTGTTATCTACGTTGGCATGTGAGATGAGTGAGATAACCCTAGGGGAATGAGATCTAGAAATGGACTTGATAGTGATAGTTATGTATGACTTTGATGTCATCGTAGGAATGAACTAGCTCCGTAAGCAATGGACTAGGATGAATGATCTCCTAAAATAGTACTTGCCCGTGTGCTAAGGATAAAACCGTGAGGCTAAGAATGTGATAAGCCAAAGCGGATAATATCTCTGTAAGTTAATCCCTATTGAAACAAGACCCTTTAGTAGATGTGTAGTTTGGGTTCGAACCAAGCGAAAGCCGTGTACCTATAACGTCCCGATCCGATGAGAGCGAGGAGTGGACGCCGAGGTCAGAGGACCTAAACAAGGAGCGTCTCTTGGTAGGCTTCTAGAATGGCAAAAGGGGACAGGAATGAACCGAACTATGAATTGAACTAGGAGGGCAGTGTTTTTGGGATAATTTTATCAGAGTGGCTCAGCGGAAGCATGGTTAAGCTTGTAGAACTCTTGTTTGTGAAAAAAAAAAAAGGACATGTCGGTGCGTTTATGCATTGATAATAGGCAATTGAATTAGATGACCTATTTGACCAACTACAAGGAAGTTCGGTTTTTTCTAAAATTGACTTGAGATCAGGATATCGGTTAAGGATTAAGAAAGAAGACATCCCTAAGACCGTATTTAGGACTTGCTATGGACACTATGAGTTCCTAGTTATGCTATTTGGATTGACGAATACCAGGATTTGGGGTGCGGGATGCCGCGAGGAGTGTAAATGCGAAGCCCCGTCGGAGGTTTCTATTGAAGAATGCCTCGTGATGCAGTTGGGATGCAGATGCTCGAGAATGTGGGGGATGCCGTTGGCTGGGAATGGCTGAATGCCGGAAGCCTCGGTCTTTGCCCGAGGGGAAAATTGATGATTCGAGGAATGGGTGATGTGGTGATCAAATTGAAAGTTAAAAGTGGAAATTAAACCCATGGCATAATGATATGACTGATGATGATGATAATATGTGATGAGACATGATGATGATCACCCATGGCATGATGATATGCATGATGATGATGATGATAATATGTGATGAGATATGATGATGATCACCCATGGCATGATGATATGCATGATGATGATGATGATATGTGATGAGATATGATGATGATCACCCATGGCATGATGATATGCATGATGATGATGATGATGATGATGATATATGATATGATGATGACATGTGTGAGGGATGATGCCACGATGATATGACATGTGTGATATGATGATGTCATGATGATGATGACATGTGTATAATATGATGATGATGACATGTGTGATATGATGATGTCATGATGATGATGACATGTGTGATATGATGATGCCATGATGATGATGACATGTGTATGGTATGATGGTGTCATGTATATGATGATGATGACATGTGTGGGATATAATAATGTCATGATGACGATGATATGAGTATGACATGATGATACACATGTATGTGTTATGATTGTGGTGATGATGCATGATAGTATATGCATGGCTTCAAGGTAAGTAATGTCTGCAATGCATGTATGACTTGTATGATGCATTGAGTGGTTATTGGATATCTTTAAGTGGTTGTCTTTCCCACGGGAACCACATTTCAGATTAGTAGATGGTTTAGCGGTTGGATATGACCGCGGGGAGAAGCATAACAAAGGAGAGAACATTTGGATGCGGAAACCTTTGGTTGATGGA